>CAXITT010000801.1:268151-325546 GCA_964033795.1 Lymnaea stagnalis
TGTCTATGCAGTGTTGTGACGTATGTTGTAGTCGTGCGGCAGTCTTGAGTGGAACCTTGGAGTGATAGGATGTTTATTATATTTACTTAGATATTAAAGTTATAGTTATTATGAAAAGGAGTTGAGTTTGTTAATTGATAGTTAGAATAGTACGACGCTTCAACGTATGAAAGAACTGACGAATGTAATCAATCCAAGAAAACAGTAGGAGTTGACAGTTGTGACAGAGAACAGACAACTTGTAGTCGATTCCTTGTATGAAATAATTTCTTTAAAATGTATATTCGAATACAATGAATCGATCTTAACATCTAATGAGAACACAAAACATTTTACTGCTCTTTATTGCATTGTGGCAATGTGAACCGTATATTTTTAAAGATGTGAGGAAACGTGAATGTTATAAAATAGTTAAAGTTAACTGAAAGTTCTGAAAGCTCAAAAATAAACAATGACAAATTTGGACACGAAGAACCTTTCAAGTATATTCAACAGGCTTTCTTTACCGGTTGTGTCGCACACATGGGATGCGGAAAGCCAGTGCCAGGTGTGCGGGAACTGAAAAAAAAAATGTTTTAAAAATTGTGTATTTGTTGGTTTGAGTGAAATATGTTTTAGAATCGAGATGGGGCGCGGGGAATATTTTGACATCATGAGGGGATGCTGCGCTGTAGAAATGTAAAGAGCCCCTAATATAAAATAGCATAATCATTTCAAACTCCCCGCCCCACACACCCCTATGTATAACGCCTCTGCACACTTTAGTTGCACGCCCCTGAACTATAGTGTTGTTCGTCCTTCGCATGCGAAGATGACCGCGGCTATATCCAACGGTGAGTACGCAGGTGGCCGGACGGTCCTGTTTTTTTCCTCGAAAGATTCACCGCATGTTGGACACGCGTTATTTGCATCCTCGTTGGATTTGTGTCGATTCTGCTTTTCTTTGCCGTGCGCGCTCTTTTGGGCTTAAGCGTTGTGTTTATTCTCTGAGGATTGTGCTCCAACAGTGAGTCTGCCTTGCGAGTGCTCCAACAGTGAGTCTGCCTTGCGAGTGCTCCAACAGGGAGTCTGCCTTGCGAGTGCTCCAACAGTCTGTCTGCCTGGCGAGTGCTCCAACAGTGAGTCTGCCTTGCGAGTGCTCCAACAGGGAGTCTGCCTTGCGAGTGCTCCAACAGTGAGTCTGCCTTGCGAGTGCTCCAACAGTGAGTCTGCCTTGCGAGTGCTCAAACAGGGAGTCTGCCTTGCGAGTGCTCCTACAGTCTGTCTGCCTGGCGAGTGCTCCAACAGTGAGTCTGCCTTGCAGGCTTGTACGATCCATTCTAAGCGTTTCCCACGAGTTAAAGTCGATGCCAAAGGATTTGAGTGAAGTTTTTAGACGGTCCTTGAAGCTGGATATTTTTTAGATGTCTAGCATGTCTGCTGTACACTGTTCACGTCTGGCTAGCAAAGAGGGGGAGTATTTATACGAATGCCAAAATATTATCAGCTTAGTGACCGGACTGAGACCCCTTCGCTATCAGAAACTTTTGCAAAACCTTCCAAATCATCCCAAAATTTTGTTTGGTTGTTGATCTCATAATCTATTGTTACTTACCTGGAGAGGGTGCTGCCCTAATATGGGAATTTTCACCACTGCTTAGAGATTCTAACATTGTAGATTTATTACATTATATTTAAAATGCGACTATTTCTGTCACGCAATACAAAATGTTACGTAGCAAACTCTCTTACGGTATTTTTTAAGAATATCGTTTATCGCAGTTAACGGATATTTTATTTTCCGCGCCTACTGAACGCATCGTTACCGCCATGCATACATACATAGCTAGAGAATTATTTAATCATTTTCTATCGATTGCTACACGCTTTTGATAAGAAGGGAGAATCAAACCATTCATATATATATATATAAATGTATGCTTTTTATTAAACTAAACTAGCCCTGCCTGCGAGATGGGCCTAGTCTAAATATCTACTTTTATTTTTTTCAAAATCATAATCGTAAATTTGTTTGTTTTGTTTTTTAAATTGTATCAATAAATGATGTTATAGTAGGCTTAAACTGATTATTAAATTGATTGAACAAATGTATGTTTAAAATAAAATTTTCAAGAAACAAAAAATCAAAATAAAATGTTTAAATATCAAGACATTAAAATAAAATGTTCCAATAACAAGACAATTAAATAGAATGTTCAAATAACAATATTAAAATAAAATTTTAAAATAAAAACATTAAAATAAAATGTTTAAATAACAATATTAAAACATTAAAATAAAATGTTCAAATAACAAGACATTAAAATTTAATATAACTTTTTAAAAAAAAAAGAAAGAAAAAAAAAAAAAAAGAACTGCGTCAAAAAAAAAAAAACCATTAAAAAAAAAAAAAAAAAAAATAAAAAAAAAATTTAAAAAAAAAAAAAAAAAAAAAAAATTTAAAAAAAAAAAAATAAAAAAAAAAAAAAAAAATTTAAAAAAAAAAAAAAAAAAAAATTAAAAAAAATTTTTAAAAAAAAAAAAAAAAAAAAAAAAAAAAAAAAGAACTGCGTCGAAGAAAGAGAATCCCTTTTCAATTTAACAATACAATATTTAAGAATAAATTACATGAAATTATTTAAGTTTTATAGCTATTTATATTAATTAAACTTTTAAAAAAAAATGTTTTCAGTTTTCAACAATTCCTTCCATTTAAAAAAAATGCAAATTGATTTAAATTTAACTTGCGACTGTAACTTTTTCACTTACGTAGACGTATAAGTTGTCACAGTTAAAAAAATGAAAAACAAAGGCATGTCTTTTATCTAGTAATTTTTTTTTAGATTTTCATAATAATGTTCGTAATAATTAATTTAAAAATAAAATTAATACTAGTGTTGTTTTTTTTTTTATTGGTTTTAGGAAATTTTCCGTTCATTCAAGGGAGCGAAGTTTTCATTAGACTTTAAAAAATAATATCGAGAGTTATTACTCCGAACTAATTTAAGTAGGAAACAGCTATATTTAGCTTCGGGGAAAAGGCGATACCAAAATTTACTAGTGGGGTATATCCGAAAAACAGAAGAAAACAATAGCCGCTCTACAGAAAAGAAAATTGTGCTTGTTTTAGAAATCTTTCTTCCAAGATACTGCATAGGAAGTCAATTGGTAATTAGTGGCTATTGTTAAAGTACAAAAAACAAAAGTGAATGTGCTTTGGCCCTAAAGTTTACCTGTGCTGTTAATAAAAATAGTATGGACTGTGGACTGGAGAATAAGTTTGTGATTCAAAATCAAAAATTAAAATGATTGGTCAGACAGTACTCAGTACAGTTACTCCATTAGTATTAGCATTAGTATTAGTCATGATTTAGTAGGGTAAATTCAAAGAATCCATGTTTTTTTTCAGCATTTGCATTTCCATTTAGTCATTTAGACAATATCATTTATTAGTAATATAATATTAGTGTGTACTTTTACTTTTTAATGTTTAGTGTGCAGTTTATTCCTAGCCAAGGCCAAAGTAAAGAGTAAAGTGAACTTTAACTTACTAAAGTCTAAATTGTAAATATTAACATGTTTCCCACTATTATATTATTTTCTAATTAGATGATAATAACTACTCAGTTAGACTAGTTAGAGTCAGTAGACTACTCCTGAAAGATGTGTCATTTTGCTAGGATGTGTTTTACAAATAAATAGTGGCCTAAATAAATTTTGTTTCAGGCCTTTAACTGAAAGTTGGCATAATTGCACTTAAAAAAAAAAATATTTAAATTTATTTCTGAAATAATGATATATGACTCATGAAATCTTGAAGTCAAAGGAATAAGCTTTAAGAATGGTTTAAATGATTTAATATGTTCATTTTTTATGTACTTCATACAAAGAAAGATAAGTAAGCCTATTTAATTTTATGTTATAATTTTTTTTATTAGATTAATCAATTTAATCAGGTTGAGGGGCACATGCTCAACGGGCCACATTCACAGGATTTGCTTAATTTGAATGATGTTAAACTTAACTTAATAACAATGATTATTATATTTTTTTTAAAAATATTTTTTTGTGTGCAAAAAGCAGAGAATGTAACAGCTGAATTTTTTTATTCATAATTGTAGGCCTAGATTTTTTAAATTAAAAAATTCATTATGATTTTTAGCTGGAATACATAAATTATCAAATCGATTGGTATCACCTTATGAAACCTAGGCTGGGGTCCTGCCCTGTATAAGACTATTTATAATAATAATAATCCAGTCTTAATCTTTGCACTTCCAACAGGTTCAACCGTTCACCGTTGAGTCATCTAGACTTTCTGTCTAGTCTTATCTCTCATCCTCTTATCATAAAGAATTAAAAGCATCTTTCTGAAGTACCGCATTTAATTTAGGAAATACAATGGATGCGCCATCAAATGGTGCAAAGTTGATTACAGCTGTAGAGAGAGGGGACTTGGAATCGATTCAAAGTATGATTGATTCTGGAGTTGATATAAACACAACAAATAATAATGGAGAAACTGTTTTATTGTTGGCTGCACGATCTGGGAACATTGACGTTATTAGGTTATTGTGTCAGAATAAAGCCAATGTCAACAAAAAATCTGTATTGGGCGATACTCCACTAATGGTGGCAGCAGGTGAGGGAAGACTGGATATTGTCGAGGAATTTTGCCTGAGATCCGCCCATGTTAATGCTACAAATCTAAAGGGACTTTCGCCTCTGATGTGGTTAGATAAAGGAGCAGTATTTGAGATAGCTCAGTTGTTGATAGATAAATACAGAGCAGATGTCAATCATACAAATACCGATGGAGAAAGTGTGTTGATAAGAGCTGTGAATGAGGGTTTTGTTGGTGTTGTTAAAGTTTTAGTAGAAAAGGGGGCATGTGTTGATTACTCCACAAAATCAGGATGGAATGCTCTCCTTAGAGCAACAAAGAAGGGTAATGTAGAGATAGTGTCTTTTTTACTACAAAACAATGCTAACGTGAATCAAAAGACAAAAGATGCTTGGACCGCACTTAATTTGGCATGTTTTAAAAATTATAGTTCTATAGCAGAAACTCTGATCAGACACCATGCTGATGTCAATATTGTCAACTCAAAAGGTTTCAGTCCACTTATGTGCGCATGCAACAACAGAGACCTTCGGATCGTCAAACTTCTAATTGATCATGGTGCAAATAAAAATAAAATAACAAATGATGGAATGAAAGCCTTAGAACTGGCAAATTTGGCTGAAGACGAAGAAGTTGAATATTTGTTAACATTCGATGGGGATAATAATAAACTTTTAATGCAAACGGCTCGGGATGAAGGCAAAGTGAACATTTTTAAAATGCTGTTAGACTTTGGCATTGATGTGAATATCACAAGTAAAAATAAAACTAGTGTTTTGATGACAGCATGCAAGGCTGGAAACCTGAAAGTGGTTCAGCTACTTCTCAGTAGAGATGACGTCATGATTGACGCTGTCAATAATCATGGCTGGAACGCCTTAATGATGGCGTCACATGGTGGGCATTTAGCAATTGTCTCGGAGCTTCTGAAAAAGGGGGCAGAAATTAATAAAGGGAATAAATTGGAAAATAGTGCCTTGCTAATGGCAACTGCCCGTGGGCACATAGACATTGTGGAACGTCTCTTGCAATCTGGGGCAGATGTAAATCACATGAACCAGGACAGATGGACTGCTGCAATGTTAGCTTCTCAAAATGGGACTCTTGATATTGTCAAAATCCTAATGTTAAATAATGCTGATGTTGATATAGTCAACAGCGATGGAAAAACCGCTGCCATGTTGGCATCTGAGAATGGTTTCAACAACATTCTGAACTGTTTGTCTGACCGATGCAGGGGAGGCTCTGGTGTTGAAAATGGGATTTCTGTAGGAACTAAGGGAATTTTAGATATTCAAAAAATAGACAAAAAAGGTAAGCTTTTATTTAAACAATTCATTTTAAACACTATAATATTTTTTTTTTCAGATTAAAATGAAATAAATTAGAGAAATATTCATTGCGAACAATTAAAGAAGTAAGACAGAAAATATTGACTTTGAAATTGTATGTTTAATTTGTATTAAATGTCACCTATTACACCTATGAAAGTTAAATATTACAGACACAATAGTAAAAAAAAAAGTTTTTTTTTTTAAATTTTAAATAAAAAATAAAAGCTTTATCCTAAGAAAAAGATTAAAGTATAACATTAAATCATTACCGACAATAACATTATTTTTAATTTACACAACAGTAGAAATGTGCTCGATGTTTTAATTTTAAATTCCCCACTATACATATATATATGTGTATATTTATCAGA
This sequence comes from Lymnaea stagnalis, assembly GCA_964033795.1. NCBI lineage: Eukaryota > Metazoa > Mollusca > Gastropoda > Lymnaeidae > Lymnaea > Lymnaea stagnalis. Next base: position 274,460 of record CAXITT010000801.1, read on the forward strand.
TTTCTCTTTCAAATTGCTTTTATCTAATGAAGAATCAACTAAAATTAATATTATATTTACAATTCTACTACATTACACAAAATCTAAACAATAGTTCACTTAATAAAATAATTTTTAAAATTGTAAATTTTTAAGCGTAATTTTTATTTCTTTATTTCAACGAAGTGGCTATTCATACCCCGGTACCAGAAGTGAGAGCTTGGGATTAAAAAACTATTTAAAATTTTATTAATGGGTTTGTAAGACAAAATGAGGTAATGAAAGATAATTGATTGGACTAGGCCTATATATTTGTAAACTTAATTCTTCAGTTTAACTAAAAATAAACTACCACAAATGACCCGGGTACGAATAGTCGCAGCCTTATTTTAATTGTCTAAATTATTTTTTAAAGTATATTCTTGAAGTTTAAATATTTTGAGAAAGATATGATATAATATAATTATAAATGATTTATATCCATGCTAAATCATAGGTTTTTAACTAAAAAAAGGTAACAGTTTCAATGATTAGTTTATATAAATATATACAGATATACTTTTTTATTTTTTAAAAGCAAGGACAAAAATAATTCATATTCAATTTATTGTTAAAATATGGTATGATAAATAAAATTTGGCCCGTTTTTTTTTTTTAAACAGAAGATGACACCGATGAGACTTTAAATAAAAGGCTGATAGTGAATAATTTGGAACACAGTGAGGGGGCTGTATCTATAAATGGTCAAGCCATAAATATTGATGGTCAAGGCGTTGCTCTCATACCACAAGTAGCACATCACGCACACTTCAATGTAGCAGCAGGGTAAGTTGTTAGACACTCAAACACATTTTGTAAGAACTGTATTTCCTGAGATGAAAAATTCAAGGCGTCATTCTAAAATTTCAAATATGTTCTACACATGCTTGATTTTTCAAGGGCTACAGTAAAATCTGGTTTATGTTTATTTGTATGTTCTATGTTCTGATATTGAGTGAAATAAAATTAGAATTACATAAATTAAAATGGCGTTAGGAATATTTTGTCTCGATACAGCAATGGCCTACAATTTACATAGAGTTTATATATAGTTATTAATAGTATCATTGTAATTTACACCATCATCACGTTGAGATGGACATTAAACAAAATTTTTGTTTTATTAAATAATTACAGAGTTCTTCCTGCTGTTGTGCAACAACTTGTTACAGGTGTAAGTCAAATGCAGATCGCTTCCCAAAGTGGAACTATAATATCACACCCACACATTGTTAAGTAAGACACTCATTTTAACATTTTGACTATGCAGCATGCAAGTGTATGCTTAAATAGGAAAAACTAATTTAATGAATTTTATTACTGACATTACATTTCCATAAATGATTCTGAATATTTTTTTGTTATGACAAAATTGGGGACTTACTTCTGATTTAAAATAATCATTAATAATTTATCAGGAAATCAATTATGGCATTACAATAAAACATGTATTACACAATATTACAAAATGATTATTTATGTATTATTTGTTTGTTTTTATTTTATCAGTGTCTTTGTATTGCATCAGTCAAATAGTGTGACCAATAATTTCACGAATGTAGTCCAGGAAAAAGGTAGATATTTTCACAAATTTTTCAAAAAAGTAAGCTATTATGTCTCTCTCTAACTCTGTTTCTGGATATTTCAGTCTCATGCCACTATATCTCTTTCTGTCCTTCTAAACATTAGTAAATATAAATATTTAAAATTTAACTATACTTCATTCACAGTAAATAAAAAATTCAATGTTTGGTATGAACAGCGATATAAGATAAGATTCTTGTATTGTTCCAAATAGATGGAGAGGTTTTTATTTACATTTGACATATACATTTCAGCACATAAATAAATACATATTTTAAACCTAAAACATTTTGTAACATAACAATATAACCCAAGATTTAAATATATTTCTGTAGCTTAAAATTCAGCCTGAATCATATTCTTATGTTAATAATCAAAAAATGATCTATATACCGTTTTACTAAAGAATTACTTCTTACTTTGATAACTTAACTTCCTAAAACACTAACAAAATTTGACACTTCACAAGTAAATATGAATTCTAACATGACATGAGAAGAGCAGCCAGTTCTTTAAACAATTATAATTCATCAAATCTTGTCTTCATGCATAAAACAATTCAGAACTGTTTTTAATTTCAGAACAAATTAATACTGTGAAAGGAAAGTCAGAGAAAATGAAGCCTGAGGATGAGGACAAAATTAGGAAAAATTGGGAATTCTTGATAGAGCATTTAGATGCAAGGGACATTGCTGCCGCCATGTTTGAAGGGGACATTTTTGACTTGAGTGATAAGAGGGAAATAGCTGAGCTTGAGTGTAGCAAGAAAAGAAATGAAATACTTTTAAGTAAACTCTTAAATGCGGGACCGGGGCCAGCATTTCAAACATTTTTAACTGTTTTGGAGAGAGATCACAGTTTTATCGCACAGAGATTAACAGAAAATGTGTCATGTCCTCCTCTCACATCATCTGTGACGTAAGAGTCCTGTTTCATGTTTTGTATTAGGCATGTATTAGTTATTAAATCAATGTCGCTTGGACTTACCAACAATAGAGAAACATGGGTCAAAAGATTTATTTGTATAACTCATCAAGAAATCATAGTCTTGGTGACATAACGTATTATCCACTAATTTCATACGTAGTGGAAATGCTGAATTTATCAAAATACGTATCAGTTGTAAACTTATTATAAAAAATTATGTATTTTTTTTTTAAAAAAGGAAATTGGAAATAAATGACTTTCAATTTAAATCAAGAAATTGTTAAATTTCATTAATTTATTTTAAAGTGTATGAAAAAAATGGCTCATGTAAAGATTAGCATGTCATGTCACCCATTAAAAGTGGATGCTAATACCACATGGTCAGTGGCCCCGACAAACATGATGGCAGACAATTATGGAAAGAGACATATAAGACAAGAGAGCAAAGTGCAATCGCAGTCAATTACCAAATGGTCCCACTTCTAAGACTGAGGGCAATCGCAGCCAAGTCCAGGGTTATTAACATTCTTTTTTTTTCAACCCTTTTATTTCAACGCAAGACACAGGCTTTGAATAACAGGCTTGAGATAACAAAAACAACACCTCACCTGCCAAAGAGAGTTTAGGGCCAGCAGCTGGTAAAACGAGTTGGTACCTTAAAACGGACAAATGGTAGATGCAATTAAACGGACAAATTGTTGATACAATTAAAAGAGAGAACGATTGGAACAATTAAACAGACAAATGGTTGATGCAATTAAAGGAACAAATACGTGGTGCAATTAAAACAGACAAACGGTTGGAACAATTAAACTAACAATTAATAGTTGGTGCAAATTAAATGGAAGAATGGTTGGTGTAATCAAAAGCATGAGGTATATGGCGGTTGGCCTTTCAACTCTTCTGTAGTGCAAGCATATTTAGCAGCCACTCCAGTTTCAGAGGCAGAGGAAGAATACTCTGCCGGCTGGTGTATCGATTGTGTAAACGACACTCAAAGTTGACAACGTTATCCTAAAGGCAACTGTACTTCCCTGTGTCACCTCCCAAGTCCAAGTACATCCCCCAAGTCACCTCCCAAGTACATCCCCCGTATCACCTCCCAAGTACACCCCCAGTGTCACCTCCCAAGTACACCCCCGGTGTCACCTCCCAAGTACATCCCCCATGTCACCTCCCAAGTACACCCCCCGTGTCACCTCCCAAGTACATCCCCCGTGTCACCTCTCAAGTACACCCCCATGTCACCTCCCAAGTACATCCCCGTGTCACCTCCCAAGTACATCCCCGTATCACCTCCCAAGTACACCCCTGGTGTCACCTCCCAAGTACATCCCCCTTGTCACCTCCCAAGTACATCCCCCGTGTCACCTCCCAAGTACATCCTCTGTGTCACCTCCCAAGTACACCCCCCGGCCCCATGTCACCTACCACGTAACTCGTTAAGCTCATGTAAGAGAAGTAAGCTCTAAATTCCACCCCGGAGATGGAGGCCCGTAGGTAGCCAACATTGGCCGATTCTTTCTGTTTAAACATGTGCAAATCGAATCCTGTGAAATTGTTGGATTGTATTATTATTTAAATTTTTTTTATGCTCTCTTAATGGGAAAAAAAAAAAAGCCAACAAAAAAATGAACCAGTATAGAGGTCATTTTTCCTTTATGTCCTTTTTGTTAAGAAAAGTTTGAGTAGTAGTAAGAATGTCATTATTAAAATCTATAAATTTATTGGATTACCTTCCCCTCACCCCCTTTTAGAATTATTTCGCGAAACATTTTTATGAATATATTTTCTATCAATTGGGCTATCTCCCTTTATTACTATAAATACACAAAAAAAAAGTTTTATTGGGAATATCCGATATGTGATTATCGTTTTCAGTTACTCTCTTAGCAGTAATGATCCTAGAGATATTTATCATTATTAATATTCATTTTTATTTATTATTTTATAATTAATTTTAGAGGAGAATTTCTTATTAGATGGAAAAAATATTGATCCATATTTATTTTATGAGTTAGTGTGGTGAATTACATTTTCATTTAATTTTAATTCATTTTAGTAAAAAAATAATTGTATCTTTACAAATTATAATCATATTTGTATTATTATTATTATAAGTGCACACATTGTTAATAATATTTTTCATTATACCAACTTTCAACCATTTGTCACAATTTGTGATCGTGGTCTTATAATATAAATTAAATTAAATACTACCGGTATACAGTATACTATCTATACAATTTGTCATGATTATATAAATAATATTTTTATTATATATGATAGGCCTATATAATAAATAACAATCATATTTAATATTTAGATAATTTATACACTTTAATATTAAGTATTTGATTATTTTAATAAAAAGCAGAATATTTTAATTTTTGAACAAAAATACTTTAACTTTAATTATGGACAAATAAAATTGGAAATTCCCCCAAAAGTAGGTGTAGATAAGATAGAGCAGTCATTCATTATTCACGTCCACGTATTTCATTTCATTTGTTGTTTAATACAAAGTTTGAATCGCCATGATATTAAAGATATAATTTATGAATTATTTGAAATATATTGTAGAAGATGTAAGAAATACGCTAAGTTTCATCAAAAACATGTTTCAGCTATACTTTAAAAAAACAACATTCTAATTTAATTCATTAGTAATAAGTATAAGACTAAGACTAAGATAAATTATAAATAATACTAACCTACATACATTAATTTACTGTCAGTTAGTGTTATTAGACTTAGTAAATATTAGAAAGAACACATTAGTCGAAACTAATGTGCTTTTACTTTTACTATTTCCAAAATTATAACTCGTAGATATGGTGTATAGAGGGCCTATTTAAGTTAAAATTTAAGCCCTGCGACCTGCGATTACTACATATTTTTTTTTTTTTTCATTTTTCTTTTATTCTTTTCTATTCGTTTTTATAGGTAATTAGGTTGAAAGTCAATAAGTCAGACAATGCCTTTGATTTAGATAAGTTCTCAGACGTGTAGGCTTCAAAGCTGAAAAAAAAAAAAAAAATTTAAATTAAAATTTAAGCCATGCGACCTGCGATTACTTCATATTTTTTTTTTTTTCATTTTTCTTTTATTCTTTTCTATTCGTTTTTATAGGTAATTAGGTTGAAAGTCAATAAGTCAGACAATGCCTTTGATTTAGATATGTTCTCAGACGTGTAGGCTTCAAAGCTGAAAAAAAAAAAAGAAAGATTAAAGTATCAGATATGTTGGTTTTACAGTTGGGGTAAAACAATTAATATAAATTTTCCACTGTAACAGTTTGGTAAAACGTGAATTCATTAAATTAAATTAACCCTTTCGAATATTTATATTTACTTTACTATTTATTTTATTTACATTAAGGATATATAGTATATATATCCTTAATGTTTTAGGCCAAAACCAACCATTAAATATTTATAAAATATATTTATTATAAAAGTTTTAGGCCAAAACCAGCCATTTAAAAATGTGAAAAAGTTAAATTTGCTTTTATTAAATTATAAAATGTGTTGTTTTTTTTTTTCCAGACTGTGTAAGTATTCTTCATCATAACCTTCAGATCATCAGCAGACATCAATTGTCTTAATGAAAGTGTTGATCTAAATAAGACCATCCCTGGACAATGTCCGGTTACGCGATCGAATTGATGAAGGCTGTGAAGAATGGTCACCTTCAGCGTGTTCAAGAACTACTTGACACGGGTGTCGATGTCGAAAGCACCGATGAAAACGGAGACAGTGGTTTGATCGTGGCCGTCTCAGGTGGACACCTAGAGCTCATTGACCTCTTGTGTCGAAATGAGGCTGACGTCAATCTATCGAAACCTGGCGGTGATAAACCATTGATGGTTGCTGTAGCCGAGGGCAGACGCGACGTGGTGGACCTACTTTGTCAGAAATTCGCCGACGTCAACGCGACCAACGAGCAAGGAGTGTCGCCTCTGATGTCCATACGTTCAGACGATCACTGGGACATTGCCAAATTGTTGATAGAGACGTACAAAGCTGACGTCAATCAGAAAAATGCAAGAGGCGTGAGCGTCCTGATGTCGGCGGCGGAGAAAGGAATGAAAGACGTTGTTAGAGTTTTAGTAGAAAACGGCGCCGACGTCGACTACGCCACAAAATCGGGATGGAGCGCCCTCCTCAAAGCGACACAGGGTGGCCATTTAGACACTGTGAACATATTGCTACGGAAGAAGGCAAATGTGAATCAAAACACAAAAGATAACTGGACTGCATTAAATTTGGCTTGCTTCAAATCTTATAGTTCTATTGCAGAAACTCTGATCCGACACCATGCTGATGTCAACAATGTTACATCGAAAGGTTTCAGCCCACTCATGTGCGCATGTAACAACAGAGACCTTAGGATCGTCAAACTTCTAATGGATCATGGTGCAGATAAAAATAAAATAACGACTGATGGAATGACGGCCTTAGAACTGGCACATTTGGCCGAAGACGAAGAAGTGGAATATTTGTTAACATTCGATGGGGACAATAATGAACTGTTAATGCAAACGAGTAGGGATCAAGGCAAAGCGAACATTTTTAAAATGCTGTTGGAGTTCGGCATTGATGTGAATATCACAAGTAAAAACAAAACGAGTGTTTTGATGACGGCGTGCAAGGCTGGAAACCTTAAAGCTGTTCAACTGCTTCTCAGTAGAGACGACGTCATGATTGACGCCGTCAACAGTCACGGCTGGAACGCCTTAATGATGGCATCGCATGGTGGGTATTTAGAAATAGTGTCGGAGCTTCTGAAGAAGGGGGCAGAAGTTAATAAGTCGAATGAGTCAAACGATAGCGCCTTGCTTATGGCAACGTACAAAGGACACGCAGAAATTGTGGAGCTCCTCTTGCAGTTCGAGGCTGATGTAAACCACGCGAACCAGCACGGGTGGACTGCTGCGATGTTAGCCTCACAAAATAATCATGTACGCATGCTTCAATTTCTGCTTCAGCAGGGAGCAGCTGTGGACATGGTAAACAACGAAGGTTACAGCCCATTAATGATAGCATCTGAGTATGGTCTTATTAACATTGCAGAATGTCTGTGTGGCATAAATGGAGGTGAACATATAAGCGTCGATTCGTCTGTTTTTAATTCCAAGAACGTTCACGTGACTCCCAATTCTAAGAATTATATAAATATTTCAAATGACAACGGTGAGAGTGCATTAATGTTAGCATGCAGACAGGGGCATGAGGAAATCGTTGAATTGCTTTTAAACAGAGGAGCGAAGCTTAACCATAGGGGCAATGATGGTCTGGACCCGCTCTTGACGGCCGCAACGTCTGGTCACCTTGCGGTTGCGAAGATTCTGCTTCAGCATCAGGCAGACGTCAACAGCGAGGACGACAGCGAGGACGACAGCGGTGACACCGCACTGACCATCGCCACGAAACGGAACGATTTGAATCTGGCCCGGTTGTTGTTGGAACACAACGCCAATATGAACCACCAAAACAAAATCAGTTTGACCCCTCTAGTCCTCGCGTGGGAACGTGATCACGAAGAGCTATTGGGTGTGCTGAAACTGTATAAGACGAAGCAAAGAAAAGAGAACAATCCCTCTGTTGATGATTTTACAGATCCTGGAAACGGTGGAAGCTTTCATTCTCGAAGCACCGACGACGTTAATTCGGATTTAGAAAAGAAACAATTAAAAACAGTTGAGAACATCAGTCATAAATCAGAATTACCAGGTTCATATTCTAAGTTAACCGATGAAGTGACTAACACAATTGAGCAACGACTTTGTCCAGATGCCGAGCCTATTTTTAGGAATTCAAAAGCTAGAAAATCACCACGCAGTTTAAGTATTGTAAGTGGGAGCCCTCAATTCGCGGAGCCCGTCTCCAGCACTCTACACTACAAGGACAACCAATCGGGTGATGTGAATCTTTTCAAGCTCATGGGTGGACATGAACTCCTGGAAGCCAACGTACACTCACCGGGCTTGGGAGACACACTCGGGGCATTGTCCGCTACCGGGACCGGGTTTACAAACGCTAGACATCAAATAAACTTTACACACAGATCTGGTCATTTAGCTCTGGAGAGGAATCAACAATTCAAAGCAAAATCACATAGTGACGCTGAAACACAGAATAGCTCCAATCACAGCGTTGGAGATAAAAACGTGGAAAATATGCAAGACGATAACCTAGGCATTTTTACGGAAATGGGTGTCAAAGATACCTTTTCTATAGAGCAGGAAGTTAATGATAATATTTCTACTAAGCAAAATCAGACAGACAATCTCTTTGTAAAGCAGGAGGTCAAACATTTTGTTTCCATAAAAAGTTGTGAAAAAGATGCTTTTTCTATAAAGCTTGATGGCAAAGACATTGTTTCTACAAAGCAGGACGTCAGTGATACCGCTTCTTCAAATATGAATACCAATGAAACTGTTTTTTTAAATCGGGATACCAATGAAACTGTTTCTTTAAATCGGAATACCAATGAAACTGTTTCTTTAAATCGGGATACCAATGAAACTGTTTCTTTAAATCGGAATACCAATGAAACTGTTTCTTTAAATCGGAATACCAATGAAACTGTTTCTTTAAATCGGAATACCAATGAAACTGTTTCTTTAAATCGGGATACCAATGAAACTGTTTCTTTAAATCCGGATACCAATGAAACTGTTTCTTTAAATCGGGTTACCAATGAAACTGTTTCTTTAAATCGGGATGCCAATGAAACTGTTTCTTTAAATCAGGATACCAATGAAACCGTTTCTTTAAATCAGGATACCAATGAAACTGTTTCTTTAAATCAGGATACCAATGAAACTGTTTCTTTAAAGTTAAATTACAAAGACATTACTTCTATAAATCAAGATCACAAAAGCGGGGTTTCTATAAAGCAGGAATCTATATTTCCTTCCGAATCGAATGGGTCGATTGATCCGACTAGCAAAAACTCATCCATCGGCTTGGTGATTGAACCAACGATTGCAGAAGAAAACTCATCCGTCGGCTTGGTGATTGAACCAACAAGTGCAGAAGAAAACTCATCCATCGGCTTGGTGATTGAATCAAAGAGTGCAAAAGAAAAATCATCCGTCGGCTTGGTGATTGAACCAACAAGTGCAGAAGAAAACTCATCCGTCGGCTTGGTGATTGAACCAACGATTGCAGAAGAAAACTCATCCGTCGGCTTGGTGATTGAACCAACAAGTGCAGAAGAAAACTCATCCATCGGCTTGGTGATTGAACCAACGAGTGCAGAAGAAAACTCATCCATCGGCTTGCTGATTGAACCAAAGAGTGCAGAAGAAAACTCATCCGTCGGCTTGGTGATTGAACCAAAGAGTGCAGAAGAAAACTCATCCATCGGCTTGGTGATTGAACCAAAGAGTGCAGAAGAAAACTCATCCATCGGCTTGGTGATTGAACCAACGATTGCAGAAGAAAACTCATCCGTCGGCTTGGTGATTGAACCAACAAGTGCAGAAGAAAACTCATCCATCGGCTTGGTGATTGAACCAACGATTGCAGAAGAAAACTCATCCGTCGGCTTGGTGATTGAACCAACAAGTGCAGAAGAAAACTCATCCATCGGCTTGGTGATTGAACCAACAAGTGCAGAAGAAAACTCATCCATCGGCTTGGTGATTGAACCAAAGAGTGCAGAAGAAAACTCATCCATCGGCTTGGTGATTGAACCAAAGAGTGCAGACAAAAACTCATCCATCGGCTTGGTGATAGAACCAACGAGTGCAGAAGAAAACTCATCCATCGGATTGGTGATTGAACCAACGCGTGCAGAAGGCAATACATGCGTCAGCACGAATCTGCACTTTGAAGGTTCGTATATATTGCGTCCAGTTACTCACTGTGGTGGTGTGGATTTGGATAGTAAAGAAATAATAATTTGTGTAAAAAAGTAATTATCCTGTTTATTGTATGTTATTTTGTAGGTAGCTGCGCTATGTTGTTTATTTGTAATCTTTCATTACGGATGGAAATATACATTAACATGTTTTGTAATGCGATTTTTCTAGCGCTGCGCAGAATTAGTCATGTCAGGCCTCTTGTAACATGTGTTGCATCAAAGAGGCTGATGTCTGCATTCGTGCTATCACGCATGAAATACTGCAATGCTCGCATGGTGGGTCTTCTGGATAGAATTCAAGAAGCACAGAATAATTCGGCTCGCATTGTTCTGCGCAAACGCAAATTTGACGACGTCAAAACACTTCCGAGAGAGCTGCATTGGCCGCCGGTCCGTTGTCGCATCGAGTACAAAACTGCAACTCGGTGCTTCCGCTGCTTGCGTGACCTGGCGCCGTCCTATCTCAAAGCGCTCAAGACGCCTTATGTACCCACTAGATCGCTCTGTTCATGTGATAGTGGCTAACTCTGAATACCGCGTGTCCACCTTGAGACCTACGGATGGCGCACTTTCACTTTTGATGGCCCAAGAATCTGGAAGGCCTTGCTGTCGCTCTCAGAACAGCCAGACACTGCATTCTTTCAAAACTGAGTTGAAAACACATCTTTACCGCACTACCTGCTGAGGTGATGTAGTCTACCTCCTTGCTTCCAAGGAGCTTGCTCATATTCCTCGATGTTCATTACCTTGTATTGTCAACTGGCTTGTATGTAGATTTTGTATTGTTGCGTTTTGTATTTTATTGCGCCTCAAGCCTTAATTAGGTATGAAGTGGATTGAAATAAGCTTTATTATTATTACTATTTTTATTATCATTATTATTATTATTAAGCATTACTTTCATCCATCAAAACTAAAGAAAGGAGACCATAGGTAGCTGAATTATTATTCTAATCTAATTCTTAGATTTTTTGTAATCAGAAAAAAGGTCTTCACGTGTCTTAACATGTAAATTCAAAATTTTAAATTTTATTTGAGTAATTTTCTCTAATAGGTAATTCTGGCAACAGTTGTTAAAAATTGGCAAAATGGTTTTCTACCCATCACGAAAACATAGGATTCAAATCTTTAAAATAAGAATTATTTGCCTCAAGAATTCAGCTTTTTGTTGTTACGGTTTTCGATATAGTTTTGGGTAAAATCACCACTAACCACCATATTTTAAGATACCGATTTTAATTATTTGACCACAAGTGTGGGTATTTTATATTAATATATATTTGTGGGTATATACATACATATATTATATGTAAATTAATTAATTTAAATAAATATATATATATTTATATATTCAAGAAATCCGTAACAAGGACTCCGCTCAACTACAGACCGTCAAGCCCAAGCCTCAGATTATTATCAAGAAAGATGGGTTCCTGTTCCAAACCAGCTTAAATGCGCAGGAATCAATGAGTGACCACCAACATATGCAAGCCTCGGTAAGCCGTTTTCGGAGTTTTCCGATGACCCACCAAAAAGATGAGCAGCACGTAAAGAATCCAGTTTTTAGCGTACATGCATCTAGAGAAAATTCACGAATCATCCCTAAAGATAGATTTGATGAGCCCAAACTTAAGGGGAACGACAAAGAAGAAAATAACACTCAACTCAGCAGGAACACGGCAAGAAATGGTCAAAAGGAAGATTTAGAAAACATTGTTGCAAAAACCTCAATCAAGAATAATGAAGTCCTCACCAGTTCTAGCTTGGAGAGCGCAGCAGTTGATCCAAGAGAAGACACTTCACTAAAGTTGTGTGTGGAAGAGTCACCTGACCCTACCCGCAGTGAAAATGTTCTGGAAACTCATATTGATGATAGTAAGTATGCAGAAGGTTGGTGACTCATCCCTATGTCCATTTGGCCTTTATTTGTGTTAAATTTATGCAGACTGAACAAGAATAAAATTGTAACCTAAAAACACCATTATCTATTAAATTCATCAACGTGACATCTTCCGTCAGAATACATCCATCCAAACAGAATGTTTTCACATCACTGTTAATTTCATTGTTTATATGTATGATAAAAAAATCATGTTACGTCATATATGATATTTTACCCCCCCCCCCACACAGCCACATTTCACAAAAATTCACACTCTCTTAGACCTCACTCCCCCAAGGCTGACTCACTTATGGTTAGCCCCTAATATTGTCAAAATGGAAGGACAACAATCTCCAAATAGATGTTTAAAAACACAATTTTTAGTTTTCTAAAATTGGTTTGAAATGAAACTAACGATAAAATAAGTCGTTTTTTAAAAAAATGTATACTACATAGTCGTGTAGGTCTTAACTTTTTAGATCCTACATATTAACTTTGCTTTTATTTGTGGCTTGCTGGGATGCAAGATCTTCCGACGGCTAATTGACCGACTTCCTGTCGACTAATCGAGCTGAAACTTGGCACACAGACTTGATGCCAATGACAGCACATTCTTTGCAAGTTTCAGCTTCACCCACCACAGCCAACCCCAAAAATCAGTTTTTACTGTTTTTCAAGGAAAACATGAAGGAATATTCCCTACAACTGCGCCTAATGGGATTCTTTAAAAAAAAATATATCGCAATTGCGTTTGGTGCGTAATACTTCCTTTTGCTTTTCTGAAAAAGTTGTTGAAATAAATCTGCGATGTAGAAGCAGGTGGGTCATTGGAATATTATTAAAGTTCAGGGGCGTGGAAAACAAAAGAATGATTGAGAGACTTGGGAAGGGTGGAGCACTAATTGGGATTCTTATAAATTGAGATACTTGTATGCATGTTTATTAAAAATTTCAGCCCCCCCCCCACCCCCAATGGCTCGATGTTACAATTTAAGTGGAAAACAAAAGAATGATTGAGAGACTTGGGAAGAGTGGATCACTAATTGGGATTCTTTCAAATTGAGATACTTGTATGCATGTTTATTAAAAATTTCAACCCCCCCCCCACCCCCAATGGCTCGATGTTACAATTTATAAAGGATGTATACGAAAAACTTTGGTTGGGGTACTTAAAGCAATCCATCTATCATAAAAATAGATTGAGTTGCCCAAAAATAAGTGATACAAGACGCTAATTGTTATGTGTTGGAATAAATAGTTTACATTAGGTCAGTGGCGTACAAAGGGGCGGAACATTCTCTTCGCTCGAGGGAGGCACCATTTTTCTTTTATTTTTAAGGATTTTCAAATTCGGTTCACTGAAGTAATTTTTCGTGGAAGCGGAGCTAAAAAAATCTTCCCCAGGCGGCATTAAACCTTGCTACGAAATAATTGTCTTGATCGACTCACTTGAAATATCTTTTTTTTTTATCTTTATACTCTCTCGAATCTACCGGATGAAACATAAACCAATAACGTTAACAATACTTGTTCAGACATTCCTTGCAAATTAAAGTAACCTTTAATGCCTCTAAGTTTTAAATAGCATCAACAGCCAATGTGTAACATCACTCCTATTGTGCATGTATTTTTGTGATCTACATTCGAAGAAAAAAGCTTTGCCAACATTTCATTTTGTTCCTTTCTAACGCGAATATTTTTTTAAAAAATTTTTTTTCAGATTCTGAAATCAGATTGATGTCCGACTTTGTAACAATGTCGGAACATCATTCAGAGTTGGAGCTTCTGAATTCCTCAGTACTCCTCGGCTCGTCCAATCACCAGATTGCTGAGACAAAGGCGCTGTCAACAAGAGGAAAGTCCCATTGCAGCTACGTCCCACCTTCGCCCATCGATACCAGAGAAGACTTTGTCTCAGTTCATAAAAAAGAAACAGGAAATCCAACAGGTGTTAACATATTTTACTATTTTAATTAACACCATAATAATTGCACATATTTCTGATTAAAACATGTGTATATATTTTTGCTGGAAAAATAATTATAGAGGAGAGGCAAGATATGTGATGCTACTGAAGCCATCAACTAGAAGCAAACAGGGACGTCATTTTGGTAGGGCAGAGGGCATCTGCACCCCCCCCGCCATTTAACTCTNCCCCCCATTAACAGTTGTTTGTTTTTTTAAATTGCTATGTACTATGGTGCCCCCAGTAATAAACAAATCAGCAAGCGGGCCAAATTCAAGGATGACCCTTCCCCCATGCCTACCCCCCCCCCCCATGAAAAATACCGAAATGTCGCCACTGTGAGTAAGGTGTACCCTTATGCGGATTCTCATGTCGTTATTTCCTCAAAATATTCACGAAGGGATTTTTATTTAATACTAAACTTTTTCTTGTCTTCTTTTCTTATAATACGCATAACACCACGATGTTTCATAATGGAATTGTTTGGATCCTTCAAACCGAAAATGAACGTCGGTATCTGGTTGATGTAACATTTAAAAAAAAATATATTATATTGGCTTCGCTTTAGTGTGTTTAGGGAAAAATTTTCAGAAGGCTCCTTGACCCATTTCCCGTCAAATTATCGAGCTGAAACTTGGCAGAAAGGCTTGTTTGTGGTGACAGCAGATTCTGTCAAATTTTCATTACCATCCCCGACCCCTAAAAATCAGTTTTTCAAGGGAGAGATGGAAGAAATATGATGACACTAATGTCAGGAAATACAATTCTCGATAACTGCGCTAAATGGCATTCTTAAAAAAAATATATCCCAATTTCCTTTGGTGCTTAAAAATATTTTCTTTTGTTTTTTTCTGAAACAGTTGATGAAATAAAACTGGGGTGTAAAAGTGGGTGGATCAATGAATATTCGTTTAAAAATAAATATAAAGGATTTTTAGGAAAAACTTTGTTTTTTATGGGATGTTTAATTACATCTAAAGCAGATGCAAAAAAATTGAAACCGAATTTAGTTGGAAACGTAGTGTACTTAAATAATTTTAACAAACTGCATATGATCCATTCGCCCTAATGCATGTGATAGTATTTCTGATACTACTTATATACCGACTGACAATACATTGTCCAGGTTTTAAATCGCTGCCGCAATCAGAATGGTTATTTTCTGTTTTTTTTAATGTTTTTAATTAAATATTTTCAAGAAAAAAATAATCAATTTGATAAAGAAAAATGTCCTTGTGTTTTGATCAATAAAATATTTTTATTACTTATACTTATACCGTATATATTAGGGTTGAAATAATAATTACATAATCGATGAACCTATCTGCATTTCATCCTACAGGAAAACGGACACAGCCATTGTCTTCCATAAAATCAAACATTAGGATAGGAAGTGTGGATTACTTGACGATGGGCGAGTCGCCGGTTGAATGCCTCCAACATTCAAAGCTGGCACATATTCAAGGGAGACGCAACGATGTCACGAGGGTTGACCCTTTGTCTCTAAGCGCTTACCTGATGGACAACAGGGTGTTTCTTCCAGAAAACACCATCAGAGGTTCGAATCATACATAAGTATTTTTTTTTTAATTTTTTTTTGTTAAATAAAACATAGACATATGCCCAGCAAGAGACTAGCTTCTTAAAGAAAATCGGTTCAAGTAGTTGTTTCTAGAGGTACGCTAATGGTGTGTAGAGTTGAAAAGAAAATAGATATTATACAGGCTCTTTTCGTCGCATTGTTATTTTAAGGAGACACAAGGTATTTTAATTTTTTTTTTTAAATTTAATAACATGTGTATGTATAACTATAATTGTTGGTTATTGTGGCAAATCTGAAAAAAAACAAAAACATCATCCTATTTGAATTGAAAAAAAAAATGTTTGTAAAAGTAATTTGATTCGCCTTTTAAGAAGTCATTGTGAAATTATTCTTTTAATTTCTTCTAGAAGCAGTACACAATAATAGCTAATAATATATATGCTTGCAATATAAAACATTTGTAGGCTTTAAATAAAACAACAACAATTATCCTATTGTGACATAAAAAAAAGATTTAAAAAAGACTTCTCTGTAAAAAAAACTTTTTTAACACAGCCTTTGGCCAACAATCGCAAGATTCTACATTAATTTCATGAAACCAAAAATTTGTTCATCATATTACAATAAAACGTCATCTAAACAAATAATTAACAAACAGACTGAACATGATTTTTTTTTAAAAATAAGTTAGCACACAATGTTAAATATCAGAGAATTGTTATTTTTATTAATATTTTTCAAACCTGCATATTTTGAATCAGGTGACTCAGGAAATGACCAATCCTCACCAACACCGATGGACACATCAGCCCTTTCAACGACTGAGACACCAATAACAAGGTAAAGAATCTCTCTCTTTTTTTCTCTCTGTTTTTTAAATTATTTCCCGTTTAGAAGAAAAAAATTGTCGAAATGTTCGACATTTTCATATGACGGCTGAGAAGATTCTTTTACAAGCTCGATCTTGTTGTGGCAGACATTGATGAGTGTTACGCACTGGCTTCTTTGGTAAAAAATTAATCTTCTATTTTAATTTTATTGCTCGTTTAAACAGTGCCTAACGCAGGACGATACCATAGAGAAATACAATGACAAAAATACGACACCCAAAACAGTTGCCAATTACAATTAGTAAGATTTCATTTAGTAATAATACATTTACAAAACAAAAGAAATATAATTACAAATCATCAACTTACAGAGTATGGGAAAATCTTGTACCGGTACACAATTAGTACAATGTGCCAATTAATAATGATGAATGAAGAATGCGAATAAACACGCATGAGCACACAAAGAATAATACACGTCTCGTGAAGTTAAAAATATCTATCAATCTCCGTCCCTCTTTGTGCCTGTCAATCCCTTATATATGTGGGTCTACCGATGCGTCTAGAAACGCCCTTACTTTTCTAATATAATCGAGAGCGTTCCATAGAATACTATTAGACATACTAACCATGTTTAATTGGAAGTCGGTGGTTAACACGACACACCAAACGAATAGGCCACGCCCATCTATGAACGTAGCGTGTGCTAGGGGTCAAGCAAAGCTCACGCACGGGGAAAACGTGTCATACAAAACAGTGAGCTCTTCGCGGAAGAGCCTAAAATGATGGTTTGCTTTGGGGTTTTTAGAGAAAAAAAACAACAACATTAGTGTCATGCGGTACGGCGTGATGAATATAGTAAAAACTTTGAGAAAATATTCTGTATTAAATATACAAGCATTTTTTTTATTTAATTCGTGTATGCTCCATGTCGATCTTTTTGACAGTCCGAAACAAGATGAGCCAATTCCAAAGTGGTTGGCCGACATCATCAGTGCTGTTGGTAGCAGTTCACCAGTGAACGCCTCCAAACCAGACACACCTCTGCATTTGTGAGCGACTTTATGACTTTTTTCATAGTTTTATCGTATTTTCTGATAAGAACCTTATTCGTGTTATAGATACTTATGTTTTAACTACTTAAGTTGTATTTATTAATTCTATTTTTTGGGGAAAAGGGAAAAAGGAGTGGGGTTATTTCACGTGTTAAATTGAAGAATTCGTCCCTTTTTTCTTTGATCATTATTAGGTTTGATACGTATTTTTCTTTTAAAAGGTCAATAAGTACAAAAACAACAACAAATTCATTGTAAAAATAAAATTAGGGGAAAAAACCTTTAAAAAAATAACTATCAATTAAACCTTGCTATTAAAATTTTAAATTATGAAGAAAACGTGAAGTTATTGGAAATATTCACTATCCTCAAGGTAATATCAGCTATGGGCATAAGATTAACGTGATCTCACGACATATTAGCGAAACAGAATTATTATTATTATTTTTTTTTTTTTTAAATAACGTACCAGAAATATTCACTACGATGCCACTGTTCACAATGTGACGATACCGAGTACGCAGTACTGTGCCATCAACAACAGTTCGATTACCGCATCAAACGAACCACCCGTTGCCGCCGCCAGCAAGATTGGCTCGGAAACTAAAAGAGGTATCGTTTTGGTATTTACAATGTCAGCTTAAAACGATCGGAAGACTGTTTTTTTTTTCTTTCCATCCATTAAAAAAACCAAACCATTTAATGGATACGTCATATTCCACACAATGACTTACGTTATAAAATTTAACAGATCAGTCTTAAACTGCCTAGGTGTAAAAAGATTTGATGTAATTGGATGAGTTTGTTTGAAAGTATTGACATTTTTTATCGCTTGCATTTGTTATATATCCATTTGTTATATATCCATTTGTTATGTATCCATTTGTTATGTATTAAACTGTTATGTATCCATTTTCTAAACATCCATTTGTTATGTATCCATTAGTTAAATATCCATTTGTGATATCTACAATTGTTATTTATTCATTTGTTATGTATTCAAATTGTTATTTATTCATTTGTTATGTATTCATTTATTTGTTATCCATCGATTTGTTAAACACCTATTAGTTATATATCCATTTGTTATGTATCAACTTGTTATGTATCCATTTCTTTTATATCCATTTGTTTTGTATCCATTTGTTTTATATCCATTTGCTTTATATCCATTTATTGTGGGGTGGGGGAACTTGAGTTTTTAAATTTTAATTATATATATATATATTTATTTTAAATTCCCAAATTTTACCAGACGTCACTTCAGTGAGAGGCAGGAAAGAACCCCTCCCACCGGAGGAGGCCGCTCTGATACTCAAACATTACCATTACCTGAAAAATGAACTGGATGCCACAGCCGTCGTGGAACACCTGTGTGCGGAGGGGATATTTGACTCAGACGACAAACGCGATGTCCTTGCGCCCAGTTCATCGAAGAGGAAATCGCACGTCCTGCTGCAGAAGCTGCTGAACGCTGGCACGGGAGACGCCTTTGATGTTTTTGTCGAAATTGTTGAGGAAGTTCAGCCGTGCGTGTCGGACAAGTTGAATGTTGCGTCAGGAGTCGCAGGGCGCACGAGAAGCAAGAAAAACTGTTGCGTGCAGTAATGTGTTAAATGGAACATAAAATGGAATTGAATTATTGTTAAATACTCTTGATAGATTTATAAATTTTTTGTACCGTTTTAGCTAAGAGGAATCTACTTGAAACGGAATTTTGTATAATTATGACCATTTATTTAGAATATAAAAATGTAAAGTTGTCATTTGATGCTTTAATCATTTCCACAATATGCGAGCGAATTTTTCTACGAAATTTTTTTTTTTTTATATTGTACGTTTATCTTACAAATTTTGATTTTCACAAGTGTAAATATGAAAGAAAAATTAGAGTATTTGTAATAAATGGATTGTTACTGGTAAATAACAAAATGAATTTAGCTAAGAGGAATTTACTTGAAACGGAATTTTGTATAATTATGACCATTTATTTAGAATATAAAAATGTAAAGTTGTTATTTGATGTTTTAATCATTTCCAAAATATGCGAGCGAATTTTTCTACGAAATTTTTTTTTTTTTATATTGTACGTTTATCTGACAAATTTTGATTTTCACAAGTGTAAATATGAAAGAAAAATTAGAGTATTTGTAATAAATGGATTGTTACTGGTAAATAACAAAATGAGACCCGTTTTACCATTGTAAGATATGAGCTCTGAATAAATGTCTCAAGAGAAAACTCTTCACCTCCGAGATGAGAAGTTTAAGACAAGCAAGCAGCTGGTAAAACGAGAACTTACAACACTCGGGACAAGGAAAAATTACTTGGTGGCATCCACATCAGACTGTTTATGGGCCAAGTATTGGGCCAAGTACTGGTTGCCTGGTTAAGTAAGACACACTAAAGTTCCACTGCGTCAACCTACATGAGGCCTGGCGATTTGCACACATAAACTTCCAGCAATGCACTGATGCCCCGGGTAGGAGCGGGTAGAAGAAGAATTCTAAAATTAAGCTGTGCGAAGGTGGACTTAATGTTCATCGTTTGCCCTAACAAGGGTCCAGTCCTTGGGGTGGGGGTGGGGGAGAGGTTTGGGAACTCTCCTCAAATTTCCACCGACGCACGAGGCAAATGTGTATTTATAAGCTATAGTCCGTCAAACAATGGCAGCTGAGATGCGTGAACATCCCATCTTGTAAAGCTACTTGACAAAACATGCCCTCAAATAATGCACTTTATAAGATTCCCACTTAGTGCTACCCACTCCCCGGTATGAAACCGCCCCAGAACTCCCATAATATTCTAATGTCCCACCCCCTTTCCACCGCAGGTTTACTACACCAATTACTTTGTGTTAAGGGGTTTATTATATTGAGAACTTCATTTAGCCCACGTGTGGGTCATTTTGTTTAGCGCGCTATTCAAACTTTAAGTTAGTGACGGACATTGGTACATAAAGAATTATATGCATTTGATTTTTTCTCAGCTAATTTGTTTAAATCACCATGGGTTCACTCCAGGACTCAATACTTGAATGTAGAACATATAAAAAGACCAAGAATGCACATTACGTACACTACGCATACTCTGTGATAATTAAAATTTAATTTTACAATGTTTGAAGTATTTTTAACAAACTTTCAATTGCTTATTGTATAAGCCGTTAAAAAAAACGATACTTTGCATTTATATGTATTTATTTTAACCTTTGACACGACCAAGTCATTATAGCCATTTATTATAAACATGAAAAACAATCACATGAAATGATATGTTCAGGATTGGTCTATAGAAATCTGGTATATATATATATAAATTAAGTTGAGTAATTAAATTTTACAATGCAAACTTTTGAAAGTTTTTTTTATACATCTTAATTTATTTCTTTATTAAAAGCTTGAAATGAAGAATTTTTTTCTCTCTAAAGCAGTGTTGAATTTTTATGATAACAAATTTAAGATTTACGTGTGGACTGGACAAAAAAATACAATAAATTACTTTTCTAATTTATTGTTGATATTTCATTTGTTATTAAAATAGACTTTCGTTTTTGTTTTATAATGGTATTATCAAGTTCATTTCCTCCTCAATAGCCAAATGCGTTTTTTTTTTGATGGCAATAATCAACAAAACAGTTACTATATTTGTACATAATATATTTTATGTGAAATCGCTGGCTTGATTTAAACTACAAGGATATGTTGCAGAATAAGCATCTTTAAACATGAGTTATTTTAAGTCAAGTATGTTTAGGTCGGTCATGAACGTTTCATGTAAGTGTTTATTGGTGCGCACAAATGAACGGTTTTCCTGTGCGCGGTGCGTACGATAGATTTGATCATTAGGCCTACATGATAACTTTGTGTTGAGTGTTCATTAAACCTGACGTCTGAACGTTGTGAAAAGTATCATGTCAATAGTCTTTCCTTGACCAGGGGTAAGCCAGACCTTGTATCAGTCATGAAATTGAAGGATCGGTAGAATGAATATAGCAAAATAATACCAAGATGTCATATGAGAGAGAAAATACGTCAGTGACCTAAATGATACATAGACGCTGCATATACAGGGTTTCTTTGAGGCATCTCTCGGGGGGGGGGGGCGGATCGGCACTGCCCCCTTGAGCAAAATGGGTAAAAACAATAGAACGATTATATATTTTTAACATTAATATCGACTTAATTGTCATTTTTTAAAAGTAACTGGTGCCTCTATACGATTACAATTAGTTGAATCTATTAAATAATCGCTACGCTCGATATATTTGATGATCTGTATACTTAAGGCTAATCTTGTTAAAGGCTAACAGATTATAAATATCGTACTGGCCTCTTATTATTATTGGCCGAAGTCTTATTTCACGTTGTTGGTCCACATCGATATTTTTATTCATTTATTTAAGTGCAAATTCAAAACTTTTAAGACTTTAATAAGACAGTACTAAAGTATCTTTACATTAAAGTAAAGGACACCAATTCTAATAATAGTTCTTGCCAAGTATAAAACATACGTAATCTATGGTCAAGTTATATTTCATTATAAATACATTACCTTTAAAGTAGGATAGGTGTCAATTATAAATAGTATGATGATATTAGGTTTTGAAAATATTTTTATTAGCTTAATTATGAATGTACCAGATTTGCCAAAGTGCACTCGTTTTATAGCCATTTTAATTGTTTCTATAGTATGGTAGTTACTATTCTAGTGTCTCTGGTTTTTCATTTTTATTTTACTTAGTTTACATGTTTTTAATAATTGTAAGCGCTTAGAGCTTTAAGGTAATCGCTATATAAAAAATGCCTAAATAAATAAATAAATACATTTCATGAACCTTCAGTTATATAAAATGGAAACTTCAAAAATGAGGAATTTTTAAAAATTAATTTTTTAACGGGCGCATACAAATAGTGCACATATCATTAATTATTTTATTGAAAATTTATGCCTTCGTTAAACGCGCTACGTTTGTAACAAAGTTGTGTGAATAACAGAAGTTTAAAAAAACATATGTAGCCAATATTTATTAAATTTCCACCAGCTTTTATCTTTTTAATAATAGAATAATAAACAAACTGCCCCATCAGTTCGAAAGAATTTTTTTTAAATATTCAATTTTTTCAATATGAGAATCTGTTAGAAAGCTAACATAAAGGTGATGAACTAGCGTTTCGATTATCACGCTAATTCAATTTTTATGTACTTGTTTTGGAATAAATTCTTATTCCTTATTTTACAATTTAAAATAAATTACTTAGATTTGGCAAAAAATGTTTTAAAATGTATCTAAGTGGCAATTTGCAATTTTTGTGAAATAAGTTATAGACACAACTACGTCAATCAGAAATGTCTCTTGACTTTTCAAGCCTCTTTTGGGTTTTTTTCATCCCCCACCTTGCACTGAAAGATGTTAAGTAAAGAAATATCCACATCACAAGCCCTAAAATATCCGAGGCCCACTGCAGTCGTAGGGACTGCTGAGCTCACACGATGTTTCTTGGGTTAAGTGAAACCTACATTTTTTTTTTTTAACTAGCATCTCTTCCGTTGCCCTCCAAGTGAAGAATGTTGCAAAATTAAATTATTTTGTAAAATGCATTACTTTATTTTAAATTGATCAAAACTTTTCTGGGGACTTAAAAGTCGATATTAAGCTAGGGAAACTTCATACTCTCAAGGCACCAAACTGGAATGAATGAAGTTTATGTCCTGCTGGTGCGGTGATAAGGTGGTCTTTGATTGTTATTATGTCCCATTTATGCAAAAGTTTGAAATTTCTCCTCAAAATTTTCTGGATGAAACATCAAATTCAAATATGCACCAAAATACACCCCTGCATTTTAAATTTGTTAGACGGTCTTCAACAACCTCAATTTCTACACCCTTTCTGCCACGCTTATCAATGTTATAATAAAGGGCTGAATATAAGATTGTGGCAAATGATTACCCTAGGGCATGCCACAATTTGATTTAATTCAGTTCATGTACAAAACTGGCACCATAATGCCTTCCCATACCCTTGAAAATTCTAATAGAATCTTTGTATTCAGCTATACTCCAATATGCACCTTTTGATTTTTAAAAAATAAAAAAAATATTCTGGGGAGAAGTCTCCCCAGACTCCACCGCTGCTCAAGTTTCATTTTACGTACTTACTTACGCTTTTACCCTGTCTGGAGGCATAGGCGTCTACAAGAGTTGTCCACTCCTCTCGGTCCTGTCCTGTGCTTTCCTTTCTAGTTGCTTCCAGGTGTATCCCGTACTTCTGTTCCCCCCCCCTCCCCGAAAATCTGATATGCCCCCCCCCTTCCCCACGCACAGGGGAAAAATGTCTGAAAGAAAGACTCATTGCATATATACAAAAAAGATCAACTAAACAGCAACACTCGTGGTGAGAAAAATGTGTATTTATTGAGAATGTATTTGGATACAAATTCTCACACTTATAAATATAGACGCTGTGTAGACATTCTCACACCGATACATATATAAGCTGTGTACACATTCTCACACGGATACATATATATGGAAGATGTGTATATATTCACACACTGATACACATAGAAGCTGTGTACACATTCTCACACAGACAAATACATTGTTGTAAATTTTTATTTTATATATATATTTTTTTAAGTAAGCACAAATTAAAAGCATTTTTTTCCCTCCAAAATCTTAGATTACACATGCCAGTACAAAATAATAGGATATCATTTCTAATGAGACATAACAAGAAAACATTGTCATATTGATACAAATATAGGGATCTTTCGTTTAGTCGCAGATGCTGTTCAGATCTAAATAGCTCAAAGACAACAAATGTGCTCATTAAGTTCACGCTTTGAGGTTAGCTATTTATTTAGATTTGAAACCTTACTACAGCTGCCCCAGTAACGTCACATCATTCGTTGCAATGAAAAATCTTTTTTAAAAAAAAAAACTTTTCAAAGGTTCGTTTAGAGTTATGGAAATAGGCAGTAGGCCTGAGTTAGCAATGAAGAAATGTGTTGCTACACTGTTTGGTCTTAACTTTTGGGAAGGGAATTAAACAACGCAAAAACCAAAGTTTTCGTATAAGTCCTTTATAAAATGTAATAGCCAGTAAAAAAAAAAGAAAAAAGATTGAGGTTGAAAATTTCTACAAAGCATGCATTCAAAGAATGCACTTTATAAGACTCCAAATTAGTGCTCCCCCAGCCCCAGGCTCAAAACAAACATTTTTTTCACGCCCTTGTTTATACTATAATGACCAAATTGCACACCGCAGCTCTATCTCACCAGCTAATTCTGAAAAACAAAAGAAAGTGTTACCCACCAAAGTCATTTGCTATATCTTTTGTTTTTCTTTTTTTTTTTTTAAAGAATCTCCATTAGTGTAGTTATCTGGAATTTTATTTCGTGAGTCAGTAGCAGTAGCGCAATAATTCCTATACCTTCCCCTTGAAATACAGGAAAACATTATTTTTTAATGGTGGGGGTGGTTGTGGAGATAACAATGTGAAAGAATGTGTTGTCATCGACATAGAGACCATGTGCAAGGTTTCAGCTCGATAGGTTGACGGCAAGTGGGGCAATTAGCTGGACGAAGATTTTGCCATACACCCAGATAGAAACATAGAAACACATGAACGAACGCAAAATTAATATTAAGGATTTTTTAAAATTTTGCATACTTAAAGTTAATCTTCTTACTTTGTATGCTCATAATGTCAGTCAAATTGTTTTGGTTCAAGTTAAAGACGGCATCCCTCATGATTAAAAAAAAAATGGAAAAGAACGATAATTAACGACAAAGATTACTGGGTTACGTTTCGTCAACTTGACTGTGTGTGTGTAATATAAGATATCTTATTCACCGGCTGCTCACTGCTCACTTGTTACGAAAGAAAAAGAAAGAATTTGAACAAGTTTAACGCAACACTATGGACACGAAGAAAAATGTTATTGGATTTTTATAATCAGTAAACACAGATTTCATCTCACCGCAAGTTTGAGTCTCGTTATCAAATTCAAAACAATTGGAAACAGATTTCATGGATTTGCCATAATGTGAATCGTTAACGCAAATAAAACTACACTTTTTACTTTGGTCAGCGATCAAATTCGATTTGCCTTTCTCATGAATGACAAATGTGCAGCCGCAGATTGCCTTTGTCCTGTGGGCGCGAATGCCGTCATATTCTGGGGACGAATTTTCCTTTTCAATCTGGCTTGAGTTGCTCTTCAGAAAAGTTGCAAATTTAACAAGCTTTAAACTGGGCAAAATGTCGTTAATTTGGGATTGTGTGTACTCGTAGCCCATTTGTCCCATGTTGTACACCAGAAGTTTAAAAATGTCTAACGTGACAGTTTGGTTTAGCTGATATTCGAACTCCTCCGGCAACCACTCGAAGGCTGCGTCAAGTCCGTGCGCTGTTTGTAAGACACAGTTGATAGAGTGGTACATTCGGTCTCTTTGCGTCATCCCAATCCTGGCATCACTTTCGGAAAACCCCACTAGAAAGACGTTCATTGCTTTGCACGTGCTGTCATTTCTTAAGTAAAAATTCTCCCTCTCGTTACACCTTTCGACCCGACAAACAAAATCATTCGCGATGCTTGTTACATGGTTAGAGGACGCACTCACTTTTCCCAAGCTCGTAAAGTTACAAGTGGTCGATTGCCAAGGCAAGACAAGGGACATCTCCTGAAGGGTAAAAATGACCTGGTCACCCTTGACATCTGTAATCACATTAAATTGAAGGGAATGTCTCGTTTTTTGACGTTTGCTTAACGTGGGCACTTTCTCTGAAGTCGGAGAAGGTTGCTTGCCATACAATACGGGTAGAGTACTATATAACTTTAGAAGAAGCGACGAACACATTGAACCAGGGTCTGTACGTGAACCGTTTCGGTTTATGCGAAAATATCTTTTCCTTACTGCACTCGGATCGTCTGTGAAGAACTTATTTGAAAATATACCCGAATGAGAACCACATCCCGCCAGCTCAATTGATGTATTCTCAGAAAATGACCGCCAAGTGTGTTTTTCTTCCCGTATGACGTATTCATCTGTTGTCGTTTCTAAAGTTGGAAATACTGTATTTACCATATCTGGTGCGTTTGAACTGCCCAGAGTGGTTGGGGAAGTTTTGTCTTTTAATTGGAGATTGTCACAGTGTCGTGTCTTGTTTATTGCAGACAATGTGGTTTCCAAAAGACGG
The DNA here is from genome assembly GCA_964033795.1 of Lymnaea stagnalis. Lineage (NCBI taxonomy): Eukaryota > Metazoa > Mollusca > Gastropoda > Lymnaeidae > Lymnaea > Lymnaea stagnalis. The sequence continues at coordinate 301,346 of CAXITT010000801.1, forward strand.
GTCACTTGGGTTTCAGAACTCATGAGTTTTTCTTCAAGCGAAGTGTGGTTCTCAAGTTGTGAAGGACTTTCATTATAGCTCGACAAAAAAAGTTTATGTAGTCGAAAAATTTTCGAAACATTTGTCAGTTCATCTTCAGAAGATATTATCGATGAACTATACAGGTCTCTTAAAGTTAAGTTTCTCGAATCTTTGATCAGTTTGTCAGAAATCAGATAAGCTTTTTCCCTCTTGCTCTTATATCGAAATGACGAATTAACCAAAGGCTTAGAGGTAAACCGTGCATTTGATTTAACGTCCGAAATATTTGCGTAGGATTTGCCGAATTCAGTTTGGAAAAAGTAAAAAAAACATGAAATATTCAAAGAATTGAGACATAGTTTAAGAAACAATTCCATTTTGCTTCAGTTTGTAATTTGTATAAACATATCCCAACATTAACAAAAAATGACTCACACACGAATAAAAATGTGTGACTTTTTAAATAAATCAATATTTTTTTTGTTTATAGTTAAAATCGTGTTTGCGTGTGAAGGTATAAAACAACAGTATTTTAATTATATGTACCTGTGATTTCACAAAATCATTGGGAATCTCCGCATAAACAAATTTATAATCATTGGCTAAAATATTCCTTAAATATATATTACATTAAAAAATAATAATAATTGTGTTTCCTTTTCTTTTCTTTTCTTTTTTTTTGAATACCTACTAATTGAATAATTTTCATTACGGTGTCATGAAAATAATAGATGTCATAAATTCTTAAAGAAGACCCGAATATATAGCCACACTGGGAAACATAAGGGTAGATGTCGAAAGAGCCAACGGCAACATGAAATAAATGTTACCAGGTCACATCTTAAAAGATCAAATGTCATCTTACTTGAAGTAACAACCTTTGATAAAATGATGTAGGTCTTAAGCAAAATGTTAGAACAATCAAACGACTAAAATGGCGTACGTCTGGGTGGACGAGTTGTTTGTTTAAATTTTACGCCTATCTCTCGTGGACGGGATTCGAGTTCAATACCCAGCAGAAGCAAAAACCCCATCAGCACCGCGAGTGGATGGGGCTCGCTAAAATTGAACGGTAACCCGGAGATGGAGTCCCGTAGGAGGTAGGAAATTGACACGAATCAAATTACAAAAATTCCTGCGACGTGAAACGCACAAAGAACGCAGTGAAACACACAAGGCTCTCCGCGGATCATCTACTGCATCCTGGGTCTATTCTCAGCCGTCATGACTAAGTATATCCATTGGATTAAATAGGTAGAGACGAGAGCGTGGGGCTGTCGAACTGAGCACCTTTCCTTCACTTTAGCAGTTCGAGTCAAGGCAACTACCCAAGTCAAAATGGCCTTTGTCATCGTCGCACGCGGAGGCTGAACAGTAAATGATTATTACAATATGTCTTAATCAAATTATTAAAACTGTCAAAACATTCTAGAGCCCCGGGTCACACTTTATGTTTGCCTAATGCTAATAAACAGTGTTCAACGTTCACCGTCCCCACTGTCACAATGAAATATATTTTGATTTCTAAGTATGTTTCCTCGGAAGTTCATTGTGTTTCTTATGACCCTAGGAATGTAGGCACTTTGATAATAACATGTTGTAACTCCATCGTCATTTCACACCCTAGCGCGCTCAAGTTCAAATATTATCTAACATTAGGGCTTGACCGGGTCCAGTTTTTACACCGGGTCCGGGTATTTTGAGAAAATACCGGGTGGGTCCAAGTGTTGTAAAAAAAAGTTAACTTCTACTTTTCTATAATGTATTCATGCCTTTTTAAAAATGGACCGACACATAGTCCTACACCTTAACCATCGGCCTTTCAAACAATAGTCCTGCAGACAGTCTTACGCCTTATCTGCCACATTTTAAACGCTAGAACTACAGTCATACGTCCTGTCTGGTGGCTTTTAAACAATAGGCATACCCACCAACAGACCTACACCCTAAGCTTCCGGCCTTTAAAGATTAGTCCTACTGACAGTCCTACGTACAGTCCCACACCCTAACCTGTCAGCCTGTAAAGATTAGTCCTACTGACAGTCCTAGGTACAGTCCCACACCCAAACATGCCGGCCTTTAAAGATTAGTCCTACTGACAGTCCTACGTACAGTTCCACACCATGCCCATGGCTCTTCATTGATAAATGTGATATTCGCCTCGACATAAAGAAAAAAAAATACTTCTCTTTACCTGAGCTCAACAGTCAGACACGACGCTGGCTGCGTGACAAGTTTTTTTTTTTTTTTGCTTTTTCCTCAGAACTTTTGATTTAAAACATGTGGTTTTGGGGGTTGAGGAGTTTTTAAGAGGAAGCAAGACAAAAAATAAGCAAACATATATATATATATATATATATATATATATATCTACTAGATATAGACCGCTAAATATTGGCGACAGCAATGCGTGAACTTCCCATCTACTAAAGTTACTTGACAATACACGAACTCAAGGAACGCACAATTAAGAGTCCCAATTTTCGCTATACCATTTCCACCCATGATACGTCACTGCACAATTTTATTTCATGCTCATGAACTATGTTAAATATTCTGATGTCCAAACCACTTTTTAACTGAATATCTTTTGCACATTCCTTGAATTGGGACGATTTCATTTTCTTGAAATATAAGGACAAGGTGTGCTAAACTTGAATTCATAGACAGGACAACATGTTTTGTTCCTGTCAATAAATTCAAGTTAAGCATACATTGTCCTCATATCTAAATACCAAACACGCTGAATAGGAAGCAGCCAGAAATGGGAGCGGGTTACGAGTCACACCAGAAGCGTATTACATATAAGAAGAGATAAAGATAAAACACGCATTATTTTTATTATTTTTATTTTGTTAAAGTCTAATGTGTGGTTATTGCAAAACAAGTAAAAATAGTTGGTTATATATATATATATATATATATATATATATATATATATATATATATATTTTTAAATTTGGTATCAATAAAGATGTCGACGAAAATTAAAATCAGGTCACGGTTATCAACGAGTAGCCATAGACAGATCTTTGTTACCATTGGTGTTAAAACTGAGATGGTCCGAATAGCCTTAGCCGGATCTTTGTTACCATTGGTGTTAAAACTGAGATGGTCCGAATAGCCATAGCCTGATCTTTGTTATCATTGGTGTTAAAACTGAGATGGTTCGAATAGCCTTAGCCGGATCTTTGTTACCATTGGTGTTAAAACTGAGATGGTCCGAATAGCCATAGCCGGATCTTTGTTACCATTGGTGTTAAAACTGAGATGGTCCGAATAGCCATAGCCTGATCTTTGTTACCATTGGTGTTAAAACTGAGATGGTCCGAATAGCCATAGCCTGATCTTTGTTACCATTGGTGTTAAAACTGAGATGGTCCGAATAGCCATAGCCTGATCTTTGTTACCATTGGTGTTAAAACTGAGATGGTCCGAATAGCCAAAGCCTGATCTTTGTTACCATTGGTGTTAAAACTGAGATGGTCCGAATAGCCAAAGCCTGATCTTTGTTACCATTGGTGTTAAAACTGAGATGGTCCGAATAGCCATAGCCTTATCTTTGTTACCATTGGTGTTAAAACTGAGATGGTCCGAATAGCCAAAGCCTGATCTTTGTTACCATTGGTGTTAAAACTGAGATGGTCCGAATAGCCATAGCCTGATCTTTGTTATCATTGGTGTTAAAACTGAGATGGTCCGTTATCTTTCTAAGTTACGCCTACGAAAAAGATTATAATCCCCTCTTCATCTGGAAATCTAGAATCCACTACTTGAACACTTGCTTCACACTTTTCACCACCATTTACTTCACCTTTTAACCATCACTTATTCTACCTTTTACCCTACCACATAGTTCACCTTTTCCTTCACCACTTAATTCATCTTTTAATTTACAACTTACTCCACCATTTACTTCATTATTTATTAAACCTTTAACTTCACATATTATTTTACCACTTACTTCAACACTTACTTTACCAATGACCTAACCAATTACTTCACCACTTACTTACTTCAACACTTAATTCAACGAATGCTTCACCACTAACTTGATAACTAAATAATTAAATGCTTCTCCAACTTTTTCACCGACTACTTCACCACTTACTCCAACACATACGTCCGCACTTGCTTCACACCTCCACTTCAACCGTCCTCCTCAAAATCTAAACCACACGTATGCCATGAACCTTTCCATCGGTATGCCATGAACCTTTCCACCGGTATGCCATGAACCTTTCCACCGGTATGCCATGAACCTTTCCATCGGTATGCCATGAACCTTTCCACCGGTATGCCATAAACCTTTCCACCGGTATGCCATGAACCTTTCCACCGGTATGCCATAAACCTTTCCACCGGTATGCCATGAACCTTTCCACCGGTATGCCATAAACCTTTCCATCGGTATGCCACAAACCTTTTAACCCGCATTCATTAAAACATTCCACCCTTATGCCAATTCTTAGCACTATATATCTCAAGACGCAACACAAAAACCTTTACATCGCTATGCCATGAACCTTTCAACCTTTATGCAATCAATCTTTCCACCGGTATGCCATAAACTTTCCACCGGTATACCATAAACCTTTCCACCCGTATGCCATAAACCTTTCCATCGGTATGCCATAAACCTTTCCACCGGTATGTCATAAACCTTTCCACCGGTATGCCATAAACCATTCCACCAGTATGCCATAAACCTTTCCACCCGAATGCCATAAACCTTTCCATCGGTATGCCATAAACCTTTCCACCGGTATGTCATAAACCTTTCCATCGGTATGCCATAAACCTTTCCATCGGTATGCCATAAACCTTTCCACCGGTATGTCATAAACCTTTCCACCGGTATGTCATAAACCTTTCCACCGGTATGCCATAAACCTTTCCACCGGTATGCCATAAAACTTTCCACCCGTATGCCATAAACCTTTCCATCGGTATGCCATAAACCTTTCCACCGGTATGCCATAAACCTTTCCACCAGTATGTCATAAACCTTTCCATCGGTATGCCATAAACCTTTCCATCGGTATGCCATATACCTTTCCATCGGTATGCCATAAATGTTTCCATCCGTATGCCTTAAACCTTTCCACCCGTATGCCATAAACCTTTCCATCGGTATACCATAAACCTTTCCATCGGTATGCCTTAAACCTTTCCACCCGTATGCCATAAACCTTTCCACCGGTATGCCATAAACCTTTCCACCGGTATGCCATAAACCTTTCCATCGGTATGCCATAAACCTTTCCATTGGTATGCCTTAAACCTTTCCACCGGTATGCCCTAAACCTTTCCACCGGTATGTCATAAACCTTTCCAACGGTATGCCATAAACCTTTTCACCGGTATGCCATAAAACTTTCCACCCGTATGCCATAAACCTTTCCACCCGTATGCCATAAACCTTCCCATCGGTATGCCATAAACCTTTCCACCCGTATGCCATAAACCTTACCACCCGTATGCCATAAACCTTTCCACCCGTATGCCATAAACCTTTCCACCCGTATGCCATAAACCTTTCCATCGGTATGCCATAAAACTTTCCACCGGTATGCCATAAAACTTTCCATCGGTATGCCATGAACCTTTCCACCCGTATGCCATAAACCTTTCCACCCGTATGCCATAAACCTTTCAACCCGTATGCCATAAACCTTTCCATCGGTATGCCATAAACCTTTCCACCCGTATACCATAAACCTTTCCACCGGTATGGCATAAACCTTTCCACCGGTTTGCCATAAAACTTTCCACCGGTATGCCATAAACCTTTCCATCGGTATGCCATAAACCTTTCCATCCGTATGACATAAACCTTTCCATCGACATGCCATGAACCTTTCCATCGGTATGCCATAAACCTTTCCATTGGTATGCCTTAAACCTTTCAAACTGTATGCCATAAACCTTTCCACCGGTATGCCATAAACCTTTCCATCGGTATGCCATAAACCTTTGGATCGGTATGCCTTAAACCTTTCCACCAGTATGCCATAAACCTTTCCACCGGTATGTCATAAACCTTTCCACCGGTATGCCATAAACCTTTTCACCGGTATGCCATAAAACTTTCCACCCGTATGCCATAAACCTTTCCACCCGTATGCCATAAACCTTTCCATCGGTATGCCATAAACCTTTCCACTCGTATGCCATAAACCTTTCCACCGGTATGCCATAAACCTTTCCATCGGTATGCCATGAACCTTTCCACCGGTATGCCATGAACCTTTCCACCCGTATGCCATAAACCTTTCCACCGGTATGCCATAAACCTTTCCACCCGTATGCCATAAACCTTTCCACCCATATGCCATAAAGCTTTCCACCGGTATGCCATAAACCTTTCTACCCGTATGCCATAAACCTTTCCACCGGTATGCCATAAACCTTTCCACCGGTATGCCATAAACCTTTCCATCGGTATGCCATGAACCTTTCCGCCCGTATGCCATAAACCTTTCCACCGGTATGCCATAAACCTTTTCATCGGTATGCCATAAATCTTTCCACCCGTATACCATAAACCTTTCCACCGGTATGCCATAAACCTTTCCACCGGTATGCCATAAACCTTTCCATCGGTATGCCATGAACCTTTCCACCCGTATGCCATAAACCTTTCCACCGGTATGCCATAAACCTTTTAATCTTTATTCCATAAATCTTTCCACCCGTATGCAATAAACCTTTCCACCGGTATGCCATGAACCTTTCCATCCGTATGCCTTAAACCTTTCCACCCGTATGCCATAAACCTTTCCATCGGTATGCCATAAACCTTTCCATCGGTATGCCATAAACCTTTCCACCAGTATGCCATAAACCTTTACACCGGTATGCCATAAACCTTTCCATTGGCATGCCATAAACCTTTCCATCGGTATGCCATGAACCTTTCTACCGGTATGCCATGAACCTTTCCACCGGTATGCCATAAACCTTTCCAACGGTATGCCATAAACCTTTCCACCGGTATGTCATAAATCTTTCCACCGGTATGCCATAAACCTTTCCATCGGTATGCCATGAACCTTTCCACCGGTATGCCATGAACCTTTCTACCCGTATGCCATAAACCTTTCCACTGGTATGCCATAAACCTTTCCACTAGTATGCCATAAACCTTTCCACCCATATGCCATAAAGCTTTCCACCGGTATGCCATAAACCTTTCTACCCGTATGCCATAAACCTTTCCACCGGTATGCCATAAACCTTTCCACCGGTATGCCATAAACCTTTCCACCCATATGCCATAAACCTTTCCACCGGTATGCCATAAACCTTTCCACCGGTATGCCATAAACCTTTCCACCGGTATGCCATAAACCTTTCCACCGGTATGCCATAAACCTTTCCACCCGTATGCCATAAACCTTTCCACCGGTATGCCATAAACCTTTCCACCCGTATGCCATAAACCTTTCCACCGGTATGCCATAAACCTTTCCACCGGTATGCCATAAACCTTTCCACCCATATGCCATAAACCTTTCCACCGGTATGTCATAAACCTTTCCACCGGTATGCTATAAACCTTTCCACCGGTATGCCATAAACCTTTCCACCGGTATGCCATAAACCTTTCCACCCGTATGCCATAAACCTTTCCACCGGTATGCCATAAACCGTTCCACCCGTACGCCATAAACCTTTCCACCCGTATGCCATAAACCTTTCCACCCGTATGCCATAAAACTTTCCACCCGTATGCCATAAACCTTTCCACCCGTATGCCATAAGCCTTTCCACCGATATGCCATAAACCTTTCCATCGGTAGGCCATAAACCTTTCAACCTTTATGCAATCAATCTTTCCACCCGTATGCCATTAACCTTTCCACCCATATGCCATAAAACTTTCCACCCGTATGTCATAAACATTTCCACCCCTATAACATAAATTTTCCACCCGTATGCCATAAAACTTTCCACCCGTATGTCATAAACATTTCCACCCCTATAACATAAAACTTTCCACTCATATGCCATAAACTTTCCACCCGTATGACATAAAACTTTCCACCCTAATGCCATTAACCTTTCCACCCGTATTTGTAATTACGTTTCTAGCTTCATAAGAGACCCACAGTACAAGAAAAAACCAGTTTTAAAATATGAACGAATCAAAAGTCTTAAGTTTCAAAATGCCTCGAGGATTTTAAAACAAAATACGCCACAAAATGACATTAGTGTCCTGTCTTGATATTTCTATCACGTCACGAGAATCACATTTTTTTTGGATGCCCTTTCTCAGCTTCCATTTAGCTTGAAATATAATATCTTTTTAGTTTCTTTTTTATTTTCCAAATGAAAAGAATCCTATTATCCTTAGAAATGTCAATGCCCTTATTTATTTATTTACTTATTCCCATATTTATTATTTTTTATTATTATTATTTATGATTAAAATTATGATTATAATTTCTTCTTCTTATCTTTATTTGCATTACTTTGTATTAATATTGTGCTATTGCCTTATGTTTTTTAATAATTTGTTTTTTGTTTCATCAGTTATTTCTAAATACATTCACTTATCAATTAATTTCATTGTGCGCCGAGGTAGAGAGGGCACATAACATTATTATTTTATTGTTTTATGATTATTATTTTTTTATTATTACACTTACACTGTGTAATGTTGAACGCATGCTGTCGGAAACACTTACAAAGATGTCTATATGAAATGTCGACTGCGGCGTTATTTAGTCTTCTTAGCCAATCAAAAAAAAAAGATCGAATTCATGGCGGAGACAATTTTTTTAGCGGATATGGATGAATGAACATGGGGTCAGGGTTCAAACTTGATGTGGTTAAGGAATCTATTTCGTTTAAGAAAAGTACAAACAGTTGTCATTCTTAGTAATATCGAAATATCAAGTGCCCGAAGAACGACGATGAAACAGGACACTGAATTGAATGGCATGCCACATCTTCTGCTGTTTGACTACCCCATACACTCCCTCATACATTCGCCAGTTTGTGCGGCTGCTACTTCGGAATATCATCTTTCTTTATTCACTGTATGGCAGGTCCTTCAGAATATGAACTTCCTTTATTTTCTGTAATGAAGGTCCTTCGGAATAGGACCTTCCTCTATTATATTGACATGGCCTAATCATCGATTTTGCTTCTTACTAAGAGCAGAAAACATGCCACAAACTTTGCGACGCCCAAAAACCCAAGTCTCTGACTCTGTGTCCTGTCATCGAACGCACCGCAGAATTATTTGGTTGGTGGTTGTGATGTTGACATTCATCTCCTGATTGTCGTACGTGGTCCACGCTTCATGGAAAGTGAGTAGTGATGTCTTCTCACACAAATGGGTAGTGTCGGGACTGATGTCTTCTCACACAAGTGGATAGTGTTAGAACTGTTGTCTTCTCACAAAAGTGGCTGTTGCCAAGACTGATGTCTTCTAAAACAGGTTAGTAACGCCAAAACTGATGTCCTCTCACACAATGAGTAGTGTCAGGACTGATGTCCCCTCACACAAATGGGTAGTGTCGGGACTGATGTCCTCTCACACAAATGGGTAGTTTCGGGACTGATTTCAACTCACAAAAATGGGTAGTGTCAGGAAAAAAATAAATTTACGATTTAATATTCATTTACCAAAATAAATTGACCTGCTTGGAGCCACTTATAGAAGTATATCATTTTTTTTTCATTCTTCTCGTCTCTCTTTAAAAACATCTTTGGACTGCAGATCAATCAACGCTAAGAAATCGAGGTCATTGTCGACACATTTAACCGGGTTGGGAAGATGTTTTTGTCTTTACTTGCATTAAGATCGATAGAACGGTCAAGAAATTGCTGTCTCAGGGTAGGGTAAACTACTACCACAAACGTGGGATGAGCGTCTAGCGCTGTGCGAAAATCTGTCAAACTGAGTGAAGCATCACTTACTGAATGGCTTAAACTTCAATTTGTATGCATTGGTTGAAACAACACTTACTGATTGGCTTAATTTTTATTTTTCCAGACATTTATTCAAGCAACACTTATTGAATGAAGTAAACTTCAATTTTCAGACATTGAGTCAAGCAACATTTATTGATTGGATTAAACTTCAATTTCCAGACATTGAGTGAAGCAAAAGTTATTGTTTGGATTAAACTTCAAATTCCAGACATTAGAGGGAGCAAAATTTATTGATTGGATTAAATTTCAATTTCTAGACATTGGGTGTTGCAACATTTAGTGATTGGATTAAACTTCAATTTCCAGACAATAAGTGAAGCAACATTTATTGATCGGCTAAAACTTCAAATTCCACATATATTTTTTTTCTTCAAATTAAGTGTGGACAATTTTTAATTTTATATATACTAAATATAAAAAAAAAATTCCATTCGAGAAATGCAAATAGAAGTTGATTTTTTTAAATCTATTGGATAATTAAGGGGATAAACAGGGGATAAACAGGTAAAGTGTTTTCACACAGATGTTGATTTAAGGTAACACTGAATTTGTAAAAGAAACCTGATTATAAATATAACTTAATAAGTTCCTGTCATGCCGGATAAAACAAAGCCGAACCGGATCCTGCCCGCGGGCCTTAGTTTTCTGACGCCCCGATCTACATTAACTTAAATAATAGTAAAATCCTCGAAATGATACATTAATTCTTAAACTAATTAAATCTTCAAAGTTCCTCTTTTAAAAAAAAAAAAACTTAAAATGTGTGGTCTATACATGAAACCAATATTTCCTTATCAATATTTTTTTTTTATAGTTATTGCTTTTGAATAATTGTGTGTGTGTGTGGGGGGGGGTACATTTTAGAAATAAAGATGAATATTACGTCATTTTTTAAACTTATCCCTGACAGTATTTCAGGTTTCAATTGCTAATCTCTGTTGATTAAAAAAAGATAAAAATTCTTAATTATATTGTTATAGTAAACAAACGTTGATAAGATTTTATTTCTTCATAAAAACGTCTTTTAAAGAAATGCCTTTTTAATTTCTTTTATCTAAGCAATCCTTTAAGACTAAGTTTTTTTTAATTTAATTTTTTTTTATTGTTCATATTTAGAAAATGACCTATGGAGATAGAAAATTTAAATATATTTAATTCCATTGAGTTATGATCAAAACTACCATTTTGCCTTAAAACAGTTGTCCCCAAACTGTGCTGGATCCGGCAACGTCAGTTCATCATGACCGCCGACAGTACTTGAATTTGCCTGATGAAACAACTGGACCACGAGCCGTTGTACAATGTAAAAAATTGTGTTCTAATTATTTTTAGAATTAAAAAATATAGTTAATGCCATTGAGTTGTGATCAGAACTATCCCCTAGCCTTAGAAAAATGAGATGTAGTTAAGGAATAGAGCACATAAATGCAACCTAAAAGGTATTCTTTTGTTTCTGTATTAGCAAATATTCCCGGCGTAGCCCGGGATTGAATTCGGAAAACAACAACAAAAAAACTTCTGCTTGCTTCTTAAGCAACATTGAAGTGAAGCGTCACGCAAAAACAAACAACACCGTTTAGTAAAAAAGAAAAAGAAATAATTATTCTCTTTAAAAAAAAACACAACTATAAGAAATTTTCCGGTGGAAATCCCGATGAAATCCCTATATCTCAGTTGGATAAAAAACCCGGTGGCAATCCCGGTGACGTCCCGCACCCGATGGATCCCATTCCCCGGATGGGATCACAATCTCAGTTCAATCTCGTTTTCTGCTGGGATCCTTATCCTTTTTGGAGCCCGTGTAAAAAGTCACTCAGTGATACTGAGAGAACAATAAACACCGATGTGTTTTTGGAACGATTTGAAAAGCAATCAATTATATTTAATAATTTTAATTCTAACAGGTGGAAAACACATTATTAGTTTTGTTACAAACGTTTATTAAATTTAAGTACACAATATGTTTTGTTTGTTTGCGAGTTTACCTTTCGCTCTTTTGAAATAAATATAGTTTTTATTTATTTATTTCCGATCAAATAATTTTATTTTTGATTATTTGGACACATTGCATTTAAATTTCTATTTTTTTTCCAAAGAAATGCTATTAATCTCCCAACAATATGCACAAACGTTGTGAAACGTAACATTATTAAATAATTATTTAAGGGGTAAGGAAACTTTATTTCCAAAATAGCCACAGCCAGTATTCAATTGAAATTAAAAATCACCAAACTATAAATAAGTAATGAAATTGCACGCACCGTCAGGGTGAACGTCGCCTCGGTAACAAAATATTATCAAGGCGTCCTAAGAGAGACAAAATGATTGTGTGGGTTGGGGTTACGCGTCAGTTCACTCGTTCATATTTCTTTCAAATGTGCGTCAAATTTGTGTAGGTACACATTATTTTGGGCGGGGTTTCCATCAATTTCTTTTTTTTTTTAAAACAAAAATGGGAATTTGATCAAAGATTAATGTAAAAGTTGTGACAAGGGTTCATACAAACATCGCATCAAATGTATGAGCATTGGCGTGAAAGGAATTTGATCGTGGGAACTGGGCCTAGCGGGTAGAGCTAAACATACGATAGAATGTGTTTTTACTTGCAACGTGTCTACATGCCTAGTTTCAGCACGATATGTTGACGGAGCGGATTAAGCAGCCGGCCGATGTTTCTTCCTTTTTTTTTTTTTTTTTTTTACACAGAAATAAATAAATCGTGTTTAACGTATAGGATCAAAAAAGTCCACACCTTGATACACATCGCATGGCTTTGTATGCGCGTAACGTGCGTCATATTGTTTGCGTTTAAGTTATAACGATGTCTTCTGTGATTTACACACAAAAAAAACGGAAAAGAACGATAACTTGGGAAAACTATCTCTAGGATACGTTAGTTCAAACGTGATTGCACGTGCTAATTGTCCGAATCACCGAGCTGGTCACTCGCCATTTGTAACAAGGGAGGAAAAAAAAAAGAAATATTTTAAATAAATTTAACGCAACTGTATGGTCACGAACAAGCCAATAATAGCAGTTTTATAATCAGTAAACACAGATTCCATCTCACCGCAAGTTTGATGCTCGTTGTCAAATTCAAGACATTCGGAAACAGATTTCATGGATTTGCCATTGTCGGCACTGTTCACGCAAATGAACCTACAGTTTTTACTTTGGTCAGCGATCAAATAAGTTTTGCGTTTTTCTTGAATGACAAATGTGCAGCCACAAATTACATTTTTTTTCTGGACGGACATGCCGACATATTCTGGGGCCGAATTTTCTGTTTCAAACTCGCTTGAGTTGCTCTTCAGAAAAGATGCAAATTTAACTAGATTTAAGCTAGGCAAAATGTCGATCATTTTTGATTGTGTGTACTCATAGCCCATTTGTCCCATGTTGTACACCAGAAGTTTGAAAATGTCTAACGTGACAGTTTGGTTTAGCTGATATTCGAACTCCTCCGGCAACCACTCGAAGGCTGCGTCAATTCCGTGCGCTGTTTGTAAGATACAGTTGATAGAGCGATACATTCGGTCTCTTTGCGTCATCCCAATCTTGGCGTCACTTTCGGAAAACCCAACCAGGAAGACGTTCATTGCTTTGCACGTGCTATCATTTCTTAAGTAAAAATTTTCTTTCTCGTTACACCTTATGACCCGACAAACAAAATCATTCGCAATGTTCGTATCATCGTAAGAGGATGCACTCACCTTTCCTAAGCTCGTGAAGCTACAATTGGCCGATCGCCAAGGCAAGACAAAAGAAGTCTTCTGAAGGGTAAAAATGACCTGGTCACTCTTAACATCTGTTATCACATTAAATCGAAGCATTTGTCTCAAATTTTGAGGTTCGCTCAAATAAACCTCGGGCACGCTCTCCGAAGTCTGAGAATTTTGCTTGTTATATAATAGGGGTAGAGTACTATATAACTTTAGAACAAGCGACGAACACATCAAACCAGGGTCAATGTGCAAACCGTTTTGGTTTATGCGAAAATATCTTTTCCTTACTGCACTCGGATCGTCTGCGAAGAACTTATTTGAAACTATACCAGAATGCGAGCCACATCCCGCCAGCTCAATGGATGTATTCTCAGAAGTCGACCACCGTTCATTCCGACCCGTTAGTTTTTCTTTCCGTATGACGTCTGCAGCTTGTGTCGTTTCTAATGTTGGAAAAACTGCATTTACCATATTTGGTGCGTTTGAACTGTTCAGGGTGGTTGGGGAAGTGATGTCCTTTAATTGGAGATTTTCATTGGTTCGTATCTTGTTTATTGCGGACAATTCGGTTTCAGAAAGACGCGTCGATTTGTTTTCAGAATCGATGAGTTTTTCTTCAAGCCAAGTTTGGTTATCAAGTGGTGAGGGACTTTCATTGTAGCTAGACGGAAATACTTTATGAAGTCGGCAAGTTTTCAAAACATTTGTCAGTTCATCTGCAGAAGGTATTCTCGATGAGCTAAACAGATCTCTAAAAATTAAGTTTCTTGTATCTTTGACCAGCTTGTCAGAGGTCAGATCAGCTTTTTCCCTCCTGCTCCTATCTCGATTTGAAAAATTACTCAAAACATGAGAGTTAAATCGTGTCTTTGATTTAACGTCCGAAATATTTGCGTAGGATTTCCCAATTTCAATTTTGAAAAAGTAAAAAAAACAAAAAATGTTCAAAGAAATGATACATAGTTTGAGACACAATTCCATTTTGCTTAAGTTTTTATCAACACATAATAACAATTTAAAAAAAATTAATCACAAGCAAATGAAAATGTGTGACCTTTTAAATAAATATCTTTTTTTATTGTTCAAACCGGGTTTGCGTATCAAGGTATATGACACCTTTATTTTAATTATATTCACCTATGAATTCTCAAAAGCACTGGGAAACTCGGCATAAAAAATGTATGATCTTTGGCTAAAATATTCTTTGAAATTTATCATATTTTAAAAAAAAATTGTTTGGTTCCTCTTTTTTTTTTAAATACCTAATATTGGAATGCTGTTCATAAGCTTTCAAAAAGAAAATAATAATTTCATAAATTCTTAAAGAATACCTGAATATATAGGCACACTGCGAAGCATAACGATAGCTGTCGAAAGAGCCAACGGCAACATGAAATAAATGTTACCAGGACGCATCTTAAAAGATCAAATGTCATCTTAGTGGCAGTAATAACCTTTTAGAAAAAGACGTACGCCTTAGTCAAAATGTTAGAACTATCAGACGACTAAAATGGCGATTGTCTGGGTCTGGTTGGATTATGTCTGGGTCTGGTGGGACGAACTGTCTAAAAGTACGGCAATCCCACCTGAAGGGATTCGAGTTCAATCCCCAGCAGAAGAAACAACCCTATCAGCACCGTGAGTGGATGGGACTAGCTAAACTTGGATTGGCAACCCGGAGGTGGAGTCCCGTAGGTGGTATGAAAGTGACACAATTCAAATTCCGACAACATCTGGGACTATGAACGCACAAAGAGTATATAGAAACACACAAGACACTCTGCTGATCATCTGCTGCATCATGGGTCTATTTCCAGCCGTCTTGACTAAGTCTGTCCGTTGGATCAAATGGATAAGGACGAGAGAATGGGGCTGTCGAATTGAGCAACTCATCCTCACTTGGAACAAATTGCAGTTGAAGTAAAGGCTACAACCCAAGTCTAAAACTGCATTGGATTTCTTCACGCGCGAAGGACGAACAGTTAATGATACCAAGTAATAACAATATGTTTTAATAAAAAATGTTAAATACTGTCAAACATCTTAGAGCCAGATCACACTTTATGTTTGCCTAATTCTAATCAACAGATTTTAACGTTAGTCTTCCCCTCTCCCCTGTTATAGTAAATTATCTTTTAGTTCACCATTTACGTCATATTTTACATCACAACTAGTACCTTTTATTTCATCAATTACTTCACCACCTACTGGAACACTTACTTCACCAATTACATAACTAATTACTTCACCACTTACTTACTTCAACACGTACTTCAACAAACGCTTCACCACTTATTTGGCTACTTACTTAATTAAATGCTTCACCACTTACTTCACCGAATACTTCCCCAATTACTTCACCACTTACTTCACCACTTAATTCACGAAATACTTAAAACAATTACTTCAACACTTACTCCACACCTTGCTCCGCATGTTCACATAAATTGTCCTCCTCAAAACCTGAACAGCTCCACATAAATCCATCACCCCGTATGCCCTAAACCTTTCCACCCGAATAACCTAAAACTTTCATCAGTATGCCCTAAACCTTTCCACCCGAATAACCTAAAACTTTCATCAGTATGCCCTAAACCTTTCCACCCGAATAACCTAAAACTTTCGTCAGTATGCCCTAAACCTTTCCACCCGAATAGCCTAAAACTTTCGTCAGTATGCCCTAAACCTTTCCACCCGAATAACCTAAAACTTTCGTCAGTATGCACTAAACCTTTCCACCCGAATAACCTAAAACTTTCATCAGTATGCCCTAAACCTTTCCGTCCGAATGCGACAAACCTTTTACCCGTATGCCATAAGCCTTTCCACCTGTATTCTATAAACCTCTCCACTCTTATGCAAAGACCTTACAGTATGTATACTAACATGGAACACATAAAACTTTTCATTTTTAAGCAATAAAAAGTTTAATCAGTATGGCAAAAACCTAGACAAAATATGCAAAAAAAACGTTTACCCCTTATGACATAAACCTTTTCATCCGTATACCATAAGTCTCTCAACCGGTATGCCCTAAGTCTCCCCCCCCCTTATGACATAAACCTTTCCCACCTGTATGACATAAACCTTTCCAACCGCATTCCAAGTCTTTTGAACACTGATAACGCAATAGATTCTTTGTAATTACGTTTCTTGCTTCATAAGAGACTCACAGCAAAAAAAAAGAACAGTTTTAAAATATTAAAGAATAAAAAGTCTTAAGTTTCAAAATGTCTCAAGGATTGTAAAACAAGATACGCCACGAAATGGCATTAGTGTCATGTCTTGACATTTCTCTAACGACATGACCATCGCGTTTTGTATGCATGCCCTTTCTCAGCTTCCATTTGGCTGAAAATAAAATGTCTGTTTAGTTTCTCTTTCTTTTCCATATGAAAAGCGTCCTATTATTCTTAGAAATGTCCACGCCCTTATTTATTTATTCACATACTTACGATTTATTATTATTATTAAATTATTTGTAATTAATAATTATTACTTTCTAGTTTCACGATCCTAGTGGGATCCCATTTTCTGGTGGGTTCCTGATCCCGATGGGATACAGATTATGATGGGATCCAGACCCCTTTGGGATCCCGTATACAAAAACTGCCCAGTGTTAGTAAGAGAACAGCAAATTCCGGGAAAGTATAGAAATGAATAAAACTAGCTAAAATTTCAAAAATCCCTTAGATCCCACTACATGTCCCCTCGGAGCAAATTAGAACTTTCTGGACCATTTTAGATTAAATTTGATATCTGATCCAAACATGGGTAAAAACTACTTATCTGATTATTTTTCAAATGTGATATAAATCTTCAACAAACGCCATAATTATAATCCTTTTTTCTTTTAAGTTAATCGATGCGCTTCAGGGGGCCTATTTTATAACTGTACCACTTTAGCTAAGCCGGGGATAAGGGGCCCAATAAAAACAGTCAGATGAATAATAAAGTTAAAATTTAACACTTGTCCCATTAAAATCTACTTTAAAATACCATAGATATAGCTTTTTACAGTTATCGAACTGTCTTGAAAATTCTAGATTGGATGTTCTTAGTTTT
The DNA here is from genome assembly GCA_964033795.1 of Lymnaea stagnalis. Taxonomy (NCBI): domain Eukaryota; kingdom Metazoa; phylum Mollusca; class Gastropoda; family Lymnaeidae; genus Lymnaea; species Lymnaea stagnalis. Next base: position 319,105 of record CAXITT010000801.1, read on the forward strand.
GAATCCACCGAAGTGTATTGATACCAAGCTTGGCCTATCAATTCAGACAGAATCTGAAGTGTTCTCTAAGCCTATTGATATTTATATAGCTTCTATGAGAAACAAATGAAACGGAGCCCCGGCCACAGAGCAATGGATATTGTAAGTTCAAGACTCTTCGATACTTTAATATGGATAATAAAGTGAATGTGTACTAAGTTTGGTCAAGATCGATCTACTTATGTAGAATAATTTGTTGTTAATTTTATTTATATAGCTCTGATGAAAAAAAACAACGAATTTGGGGCCCCCCGCCCCCAAACGGAATGTTATAAAAATTTCACAACCGTTTTAAGAGTGCCTTCTGGATACTGATAGATAAAGATGCCAAATTTGATTAAGATCCACCAATCAATGTAAAAGCATTTGTGGAACAAACAAACAAAGCCACAAGCAAACAAACAAATTTTCCCTTTTATATATATATTAGCCAATCTACCCGGCGTTGCACGTGATGGCGTTAGGACCCCGATCCTGGATAGACCCCAATCACATTCTGACCACAATCCTGGCGCAATCCGTTTTCACCGGGTGATCCCTTTCCCGGTGGGATCCTGTTTTCTTGTGGCTCCGGATCCAGGGGGAGTGTGGGATCCCGATCCCGTCAGTGTCTTGATTCCAATGGGATCCCGATCTTGGTGGATCCCGATGGCCTACTGACCGTTCTCTGTGGGATCCCGTTCCACCTAGGGACTCTCTTTTCCGAAGTTAACCCTTTTCCCGATATGATCCCGATCCCGATTTGGGATCGCGTAACCAATGGGTTTCAATTTACTGTTGGATCTCGTTCCCCATTAGGATCCTGTTCCTCTTTGGGATCATGATTAATGTGATTTTTTTCAAAAAAGATTTTAGATCCCATTATATATCCCCGTAGAACAATACAGAAACTTTTGGAACATTCTAGATTTATATTAAAATCCTCCATCGAACGGGTAAAAAAATTACTTTTCTACGTATTTTTTTCTCGAATGAGAAATATCATACAACTTAATTAAAATACTATAACTATGGTACATTTAAAATGAAATGGAGGCCCCTATGGGGACCGTTTAAGTACCGTTTAAGTACCGTTTAAGTACCGTTTAAGTTATGTCTGAGATGGGTTTGGGGGGCCCTATAAAAATCATTAGGATAAATTATAGAGTCAAAATTTAAAAGTTGTCCCATTAAAATCTACTTTCAAATGCCATAAATATAGCTTTTTAAAATTATGGAACTTTTTGGAAAATTCTAGATTGGATATTCTTCGTTTTAAATCCATGGATATTTCGAAACGGACAATGAAGGGTATTTCTAACACGCTCGGCCTATATCCATCAAGTCACGTAGAAACTATAGTGTTGTCTGAGGGGGCTAAGCCTATTGATATTTATAAAGCTAAAATAAGGAAAAATTAAGCGGGACACCGGCCCCAGAGGCATGGATATTATGAGTTCAGTCCCTTTGAAATTTGAATATGGATAATCAAGTGTATGTGTATTAAGTTTGGTCAAGATCCATCCTTTCTTGTGGGAGTATTTGTTTCTAATTATTTCAAATTATTTTTGATGTCTTTTCTCAAGTTTTATTTATGCACGCGTCCTTACAAGTGCTACATTGGCGCGTGAGCCCATGATCCACATGGCAGGTCTTTCAGAATTATGACCTTACGCTAGTCTCCTTACGTGGCCAAACTATCGATTACTACTCTTACTAAGAGAAGAACAAATCGTAATAAGTTTTTATTTCTTCATAAAAAAAAAAAATACATTTTTTTAAAAATTCCTCTTATCAACGGATAATCTTGGAGGAATAAGAACTTTTTTGTGTGTGCGTGTGTGTATGCGTTTGTGCGTGTGTGTGCGTGTTAGTGTGCACGTGTTTATGCGTGTATGTGCGTGTGTGTGCGTGTGTGTTCGTGTGTGTGAGCGTGTGTGCGTGTGTGTAAGTGTGCGTGCGTGTGTGGGCGTGTGTGTGTGTGTGTGTGCGTGTGTGTGTGTGCGTGTGCTTGCGTGCGTGCAAAAGTTGAAAATTTGTGTTTTTTATTACATAAAATATGATATTTAAAGAATTAGACTTAAAAGGAAAATGATCTCTGTAGTTATAAAAGTGATAGATGATAAATTCCATTCAGTTATGATGAACGCTATCCCATTACCTTAGCAAAACGAAATGTAATTAACAAACACAAAACAATCGTACCAGCTTCAAAGTATTCTTTTATTTCTTTATGATTTAGTTAAATCTTTTGAATTGACTTTCTAAAAAAAAAGCACAAAATTTGGGCTGGAAATGTAGTTTATTGATTCTGATGTTGTGTTCGATCTGAGGTGTGCCGGAGCCAGTTTGGTCCCATTACTAAATGTTTTGTCTAGCCAGTTATAAAGTGTAAACTATTTTAACTAGCATATTGTTAAAAATTTCAAGTAAACCAAAAAGTTTAAATCAAAATTAAAAAGAAGTTAAAAAAGTTTTACGAATTAAATAGCGAACAAACCTAAAATTGAAGTTGTCTGTCTCGCGGGTATTATTATGGGGGTGATTTAGTAGACAGCATCTGCTAGCGCAGCGGTTCTCAACCTGTGGGCCACGACCCTTTTAGGGGTCGAATGACACTTTCCCAGGGGTCACCAAAGACCACCATAACACACATACTCTGCATTTATGACGTAGCAACGAAATTAAGCTTATGGTTGGGGGGTCGCCACAACATGGGGAACTGTATTAAAGGGTCGCGGCATTAGGAAGGCTGAGAACCGCTGTGCTAGCGACAGCAATGGATTGGCCGATGTGGAGAATGATCTCCTAAAGTTAAAGTAACACAAGTCATTAGTGACATGAAAAATTAAAAAAAACATTAATTTAAAAAAAAAAACATGAAAATTTAAAAAGAATTTTAAACAATTCAAGTCAATGGATAATTACCACGAGATACCATTCTTTTAAACGAAAGGTTGTTCCAATTAATTATCCGACGGCTTCAATGTTCTTTTTCAAATGAATATATATGCATAAAAATGGTCTTACATTGAAAGAGACATCTATTTTATGACTTCTCTAATGATGAGGTTATGCACATGTCAATAAATGACGTATTTAGCTCATATAAAATCTTCTTGTATGACTAGTTCTGAGAATCTTCAGAGTTATAACATGAGAAATACAACATGCTGACAATCATTGATGTCATAATGACAGGATCTAGACGATGAGACGATCTGTGTATTAAGCATAAAGGAAACATTACATTTGTGTTTGCTAATATATGGCAAATTTAATTTGTTTAAAAAAAACAAAAACAATTTCACTTGATAATGATTAGCAGAAAAAATTTAGGCCATCTTCTATATTTTGGTCGAAACATCTCCCGTGTACCTCAGAAGAATGATTTCTACCATAGGACAGCTTCCGAAAAGCTAAGTCTCTGAATTACTTATTCTTAGTTGTTTCCTGTTTTTCACTCTTCAATAAAGGCATACAACCGAAAAGTTCATTTAGATTATCTGTTTTTTTTCCCCCTTTAAAGCTTAAACATTATCCTGCTCCATCATTTACGTACCATAATTACATTTTTTTTAAACGATCAAATCAACATACATGTTTATGAATGCAATATTTCTTTGTTGTCATTCACATAGAACATTTTTAGACAATCATATTGACACATATCTTTATGAATGCAATATCGTTTTTTTTTTTTTTTTTTTTTTTTTTTTTTTTTTTTTTTTTTTTGTTGTCATTCACAAAAAGAAGATCAGATTTGAATAATTGTGAACATTTTTCACCTACATTCATTCATTTTATAACTTTATCCTCAGTTTAAATTAATCACGAAAAAAAAAATTAATTAAATGAATTTTTATTAAAAAGAAACAAGCCCAAACGTCAGCACAGGGCGGGCAACTACAACGCAGATGGGCTCTGGTGATGTGTTTCCTACAGTTAGGTTTTAGTGCTCCGTATTTCACCACCCCTTTACCTCTGGTATTTGTTCCGCCATTTGGAGCACAGTGAAACGAACATTCCTTCAGCTTGTTCCGGAAAAACCCAACCGGTGCGTCTGCCGGCAAAACGAACGTGCAGCCACAAGTTTTGTTGGTGCCTGACGCTTTGCCCGACCCCGTGACGATTGAATAAAAGTCAATGAGAGTCAGACTGGAGACGACGTTCACCACTTTGGTGTGCGTGCTCGAGAAATCCGCGTGTCCGATATCGTAAACAAGAAAACCCAAAGTCACCGGATAGGCTAGAACCCCATGATCCTGAGGCCAATATTGATTCGTGACATCCAGAAGTAGTTCGGTTTTTAAATAGCAGTTCAAGGCGTTTAAGATCTGAACTCTTTCACCGAGGGACAGTGCTACGTGCCTGTTGTAAAGTCTGATAATCAGCACATTGGTTAACTTACATTTGTTGTCCTCCGTCATGGAAAACGCACGAATCGCGTTGCAGCTTTCAATACGACAGTCTCCATCGCTCATGTCTTGACTCGGATTCCGGAAACTGGTCAGATTGCAGACGACCAATTTCCACGGCACGACGCGTGCGTCATTGTCAAGTCTCAAACTGACGACGTCCCGGTTTATGCTAATGAGAACTTGAAATTCGTTGCGATGTTTGTTTAAATTTGGTTCCGGTTTTTTAGTTTTTGAGCCTTTCAAATCCAGATAAGATAGGCTGTTATTGTACATAACGGGCAAGCTAAGGTAAATTCTGAACATGATAGAACTACACAAGGGATTCGTGCCCTGGCCAGTTTTTCCAGTTCGATGACTCATTTTCAAAATGCTCCTTTCATCATCGCCTATCAGAAAAGAAGACACTTTACCTGATGCGAATTGACATTTCACGACTTCCTTTTCAAAATCTGTATTTTTTAATGAGTTGTATTCGTTGTAGTCTAAATAGTCTCCATTTTTAGAATCAAAATCGTCTAAAACCACTATATTTTCCTGTGTGAGATTCTCCGTCGGTGAGATGACACTTGGAACACCGCAACCAACTCCTTCGGAATTGTTTTTCGTAACATATATTACAGCTTCTGGTTCTTCGGGTTGTCTCACCGAGTGGACGGTGCCACGAGGCGGCTTCTCGTTCCTTTTGGAAACATTTAATAAACAGTCACAAGAATGGTGATCTCCCGCACCGTCCCGACCCACGGCTGCCGCGTAACTAGCAGGATAAAAACATATCTCAGCGATATGGCATGGGTTTCTAGCAGGCAGTGGGTTGCACACACAAGAGCGTCTCAGCTTTGACAAATGAACACGGTTCTGGATGTGTTCGCACGCACAGAAGCACATCTGATCATGGCGGCAACAAATGGGGCGTTCGAAGGCGCCATCGGCACCTCGGCACCGCAGTTGTTTGTAGCGATAACGCTGGGCGTTGAGCAGGGAGTGTTCTTCACACGATTCAGAACGGACGATTTTACCTTGAGTCGAGATTCCGTCATCCAGCCAGGATAAAATCTTGCAGTCCACCGTGCTGATCAATTGATGGTGCGTCTTCGTCGACGCTGCGGAAAATCCTGCCAATGAATTTTCATTGTCACCGATTCCACGGTCGCACATGTCTAGAGCCACACAACAGTAGACTGAGCAGGACAGCAGTAAGATGTTGAAGCTTAGTGTCATTCTTTTTTTTAACGCTAAGAAAACTTCATGTATGAAAATATTTCAAAAATTGATTAGGTAAAGATGGAATCAGTTTGTCACGTATTGCTTTTTAAATTCATTTAATTTCCAATAATTTGAAACATAAAACTTGAAAAAATTTCAGTTTCCGATAAATAAAAATCTCTCACATCTCTTATTTGTAAATCTAATTTATTAATGTTCAAAAAAAAAAAAAATTAAAGCACTCTAGAATTCGAATAAATTACACGTGTTTAGACGTAAACATTTAGTTATTGTTATCGAAAATAAACATGAACAATCTAATGTTTTTAAGAAGAAAAGACAAATCTTTAACTCACATAATGCTTGCAGTATTTTTTAAAAGTACCACGTTTTAGGAAATAAATAATATACTTTGAATATAATAAGATAAAAAGTGATTGAATAGTTTATCCATAAAACGTGACAGATGCTAATGGAAGGTTAAACAACTATCTGACACAAACATTAAAACATTCAAACTCTATCCAGACGAAAGTTTATGAAGAACGATTTATCCTCTGCGCTTTGAAAATGTTCTTATAATTTTATTTAGAAAAAAAACAAACTTAAGTCGCAAATTGTTCATGTCTTATTTTTTTTTGGCGCTGTGTGGATTGAGAGACCATCACTCTTTTAAAAAAAAAATAGAAGACAAAAGCATACATTTTTATTCTTCATTGGTTCGTAAAATTTTTAAATTACTTTTAAGTAATCTCATACCATATTGTTGAGTTTTTTTTTTTTTTTTTTTTTTTTTTTCA
>CAXITT010000802.1:29438-45084 GCA_964033795.1 Lymnaea stagnalis
CTCTTCACTCCCCCGTCTCCTACCATTCACACCCTCTTCACTCCCCTGTCTCCTACCATTCATACCCTCTTCACTACCCTGTCTCCTACCATTCACACCCTCTTCACTCCCCTGTCTCCTACCATTCATACCCTCTTCACTCCCCCGTCTCCTACCATTCATACCCTCTTCACTCCCCTGTCTCCTACCATTCATACCCTCTTCACTCCCCTGTCTCCTACCATTCATACCCTCTTCACTCCCCCGTCTCCTACCATTCACACCCTCTTCACTCCCCTGTCACCTACCATTCATACCCTCTTCACTCCCCTGTCTCCTACCATTCATACCCTCTTCACTCCCCCGTCTCCTACCATTCACACCCTCTTCACTACCCCGTCTCCTACCATTCATACCCTCTTCACTCCCCTGTCTCCTACCATTCATACCCTCTTCACTCCCCCGTCTCCTACCATTCATACCCTCTTCACTCCCCTGCCACCTACCATTCATACCCTCTTCACTACCCTGTCTCCTACCATTCATACCCTCTTCACTCCCCCGTCTCCTACCATTCACACCCTCTTCACTACCCCGTCTCCTACCATTCATACCCTCTTCACTCCCCCGTCTCCTACCATTCACACCCTCTTCACTCCCCTGTCTCCTACCATTCATACCCTCTTCACTACCCTGTCTCCTACCATTCACACCCTCTTCACTCCCCTGTCTCCTACCATTCATACCCTCTTCACTCCCCCGTCTCCTACCATTCACACCCTCTTCACTCCCCTGTCTCCTACCATTCATACCCTCTTCACTACCCTGTCTCCTACCATTCACACCCTCTTCACTCCCCTGTCTCCTACCATTCATACTTTCTTCACTCCCCCGTCTCCTACCATTCATACCCTCTTCACTCCCCTGTCTCCTACCATTCATACCCTCTTCACTCCCCTGTCTCCTACCATTCACACCCTCTTCACTCCCCTGTCTATTATCATTCATACCCTCTTCACTCCCCTGTCTCCTACCATTCATACCCTCTTCACTCCCCTGTCTCCTACCATTCATACCCTCTTCACTCCCCTGTCTCCTACCATTCATACCCTCTTCACTCCCCTGTCTCCTACCATTCACACCCTCTTCACTCCCCTGTCTCCTACCATTCACACCCTCTTCACTCCCCTGTCTCCTACCATTCATACCCTCTTCACTCCCCTGTCTCCTACCATTCACACCCTCTTCACTCCCCTGTCTCCTACCATTCATACCCTCTTCACTCCCCTGTCTCCTACCATTCATACCCTCTTCACTACCCCGTCTCCTAACTTCACCGTACCAAAGATCTTAACCCCAGATGTTAGGATCAGCTCCTACTACAATCACAGGATTTTCGCACACAAACGAATCATTAAAAAAACTATCAACTCTAGTAGTGTTATGTGCTATCAACTCTAGTAGTGTTATGTGCTATCAACTCTAGTAGTTTTATGTGCTATCAACTCTAGTAGTGTTATGTGCTATCAACTCTAGTAGTGTTATGTGCTATCAACTCTAGTAGTGTTATGTGCTATCAACTCTAGCAGTGTTATGTGCTATCAACTCTAGTAGTGTTATGTGCTATCAACTCTAGTAGTGTTATGTGCTATCAACTCTAGTAGTGTTATGTGCTATCAACTCTAGTAGTGTTATGTGCTATCAACTCTAGTAGTGTTATGTGCTATCAACTCTAGTAGTGTTATGTGCTATCAACTCTAGTAGTGTTATGTGCTATCAACTCTAGTAGTGTTATGTGCTATCAACTCTAGTAGTGTTATGTGCTATCAACTCTAGTAGTGTTATGTGCTATCAACTCTAGTAGTGTTATGTGCTATCAACTCTAGTAGTGTTATGTGCTATCAACTCTAGTAGTGTTATGTGCTATCAACTCTAGTAGTGTTATGTGCTATCAACTCTAGTAGTGTTATGTGCTATCAACTCTAGTAGTGTTATGTGCTATCAACTCTAGTAGTGTTATGTGCTATCAACTCTAGTAGTGTTATGTGCTATCAACTCTAGTAGTGTTATGTGCTATCAACTCTAGTAGTGTTATGTGCTATCAACTCTAGTAGTGTTATGTGCTATCAACTCTAGTAGTGTTATGTGCTATCAACTCTAGTAGTGTTATGTGCTATCAACTCTAGTAGTGTTATGTGCTATCAACTCTAGTAGTGTTATGTGCTATCAACTCTAGTAGTGTTATGTGCTATCAACTCTAGTAGTGTTATGTGCTATCAACTCTAGTAGTGTTATGTGCTATCAACTCTAGTAGTGTTATGTGCTATCAACTCTAGTAGTGTTATGTGCTATCAACTCTAGTAGTGTTATGTGCTATCAACTCTAGTAGTGTTATGTGCTATCAACTCTAGTAGTGTTATGTGCTATCAACTCTAGTAGTGTTATGTGCTATCAACTCTAGTAGTGTTATGTGCTATCAACTCTAGTAGTGTTATGTGCTATCAACTCTAGTAGTGTTATGTGCNGGGGGGGGGGGGGGGGGGGGGGAGTGATATTAAATACTATCTCGCGGTCTGAACAAATATATTGTTTAGATTTATCCGTCCAGCAAAATATGGGTTGTTGTTTTAAATTTAAAAACTCAAATGTTTTTAAGCTCACTGCACGATGCACCACGCAATACTTTCAGCTTCAGACCAATTACTAATGCGAGTATACTAATACCATCCTGTCATATAATATATTATTATACCATCCTGTCATATAACATATTATTATGTCATCCTGTCATATGCTATATGATAAAAAACATCCTGTCATACACTAATGTGCGTATACCATCCTGTCGTATACTAACGTGATTAAATCATCCTGTCATATACTAATGTGATTTTACTATCCTGTCATATCGAAACATTTTACCCTATCCTATCGTAGACCAACCGGCCATCGCGTCCTGTCGTACAACAGTAGACCATCCTAACCTGTCATATAGTGACAGGCATATCCCATCATTCGCCAGCACGCCTGTACTGTCATTCACTAACATCATTATGCCATTTAATGACAGGCCCATCATGTCGTTCAAAAAAACAGCCCTATACATCCTATCATGTCGTACACTGGCAGACATGTCATGCCATTCACAAACAGCCTTATATCCCTTCATTCCCTAACAGGCCTATCCTATCATGTAATTCTTCAACAGGCCTATCCTGTCATTCTCTAACAGGCCTATCATGTCATTCTCTAACAAGCCTATCACTTCACTATCTAACAGGCCTATAATGTCATTCACTATCAGGCCCATCCCATCTTTCACAAACAGGCCTATCATGTCGTTCACTATCAGGCCCATCCTAACTTTCACCAACAGGCCTCTCATGTCATTCCTCAACAGGCTTATTTTGTCATTCAATATCAGGCCCAACCCATATTTCACCAAAAGGCCTATATCATGGCATTCACTATCAGCCCCGTCATATCTTTCACCAACTGGCCTATCATGGCATTCACTATCAGCCCCATCCTAACTTTCACCAACAGGAATCTTCATGCCATTCACCAACTGGCCTATCATGGCATTCACTATCAGCCCCATCCTAATTTTCACCAACAGGCATGTCATTTCACCAACAGACTTATATGTCATTCACTATCAGACCCATCCTATCTTTCACCAACTGGCCTATCATGGCATTCACTATCAGGCCCACCCTATCTTTCACCAACAGACCAACAGGAATCCTCATGCCATTCACCAACTGGCCTATCATGGCATTCACTATCAGCCCCATCCTAACTTTCACCAACAGGAATCTTCATGCCATTCACCAACTGGCCTATCATGGCATTCACTATCAGGCCCATCCTATCTTTCACCAACTGGCCTATCATGGCATTCACTATCAGGCCCATCCTATCTTTCACCAACTGGCCTATCATGGCATCCACTATCAGGCCCATCCTATCTTTCCCCAACTGGCCTATCATGGCATTCACTATCAGGCCCACCCTATCTTTCACCAACTTGCCTATCCTTCCTTCCCCCTTTCTCGATGAGAAACAACTTCACATTTCCCATCCACTCCCCACCCACTTTTTTTTTTTATGCTCATCTTTATTTATTATAGGCCTGGGGCATCCGGTCCTCCTAGAGCACCCTTGATTATGGGAATAGGGACATTCAATTAAAATACATTCTCAGCTCAGATGAGCTCTGACCACGAGATACCGCCATTTTTCTCCAAGCTATCTGGGGTCTGTGGAAGATCAGTAGGAGGCCAATACTTGATTAGAAAATCGATAAAGATTTTTTTTTTTATTTTAACATCGAGAAATGGGAAAGAGAGTTTTCCCATGGAGTTCAGTCTAAATTGTTACAGGATAAATCAGTGGTTCCAGAATTTTTGAGAGTCATTGCCTCCCACCCAAACCTCCACAATGCACAACTAGGTTTGGTCTATCTATATCTTTATTTCTCTTACTTTCACTCCTCAGCTCTATTTATCTGAAGTGACCTTTCTTCTCCTACTTTCACTCTTCAACTCTATTTATCTGAAGTGACCTTTCTTCTCCTACTTTCACTCCTCAGCTCTATTTATCTGAAGTGACCTTTCTTCTCCTACTTTCACTCCTCAGCTCTATTTATCTGAAGTGACCTTTCTTCCCATACTTTCACTCTTTAATTCTATTTATCTGAAGTGACCTTTCTTCTCCTACTTTCACTCCTCAGCTCTATTTATCTGAAGTGACCTTTCTTCTCCTACTTTCACTCTTCAACTCTATTTATCTGAAGTGACCTTTCTTCTCCTACTTTCACTCTTCAACTCTATTTATCTGAAGTGACCTTTCTTCTCCTACTTTCACTCCTCAGCTCTATTTATCTGAAGTGACCTTTCTTCTCCTACTTTCACTCCTCAGCTCTATTTATCTGAAGTGACCTTTCTTCTCCTACTTTCACTCCTCAGCTCTATTTATCTGAAGTGACCTTTCTTCTCCTACTTTCACTCCTCAGCTCTATTTATCTGAAGTGACCTTTCTTCTCCAACTGTCACTCTTTAATTCTATTTATCTGAAGTGACCTTTCTTCTCCTACTTTCACTCTTCAACTCTATTTATCTGAAGTGACCTTTCTTCCCATACTTTCACTCTTCAACTCTATTTATCTGAAGTTACCTTTCTTCTCCAACTGTCACTCTTTAATTCTATTTATCTGAAGTGACCTTTCGTCTCATACTTTCACTCTTTAATTCTATTTATCTGAAGTGACCTTTCTTCCCATACTTTCACTCTTCAACTCTATTTATCTGAAGTTACCTTTCTTCTCCAACTGTCACTCTTTAATTCTATTTATCTGAAGTGACCTTTCGTCTCATACTTTCACTCTTTAATTCTATTTATCTGAAGTGACCTTTCTTCTCCTACTTTCACTCTTCAACTCTATTTATCTGAAGTTACCTTTCTTCTCCAACTGTCACTCTTCAACTCTATGTATCTGAAGTGACTTTTCTTCTCCTACTTTCACTCTTCAACTCTATTTATCTTAAGTGACCTTTCTTCTCCTACTTTCACTCTTCAACTCTATTTATCTTAAGTGACCTTTCTTCTCCTACTTTCACTCTTCAACTCTATTTATCTGAAGTGACCTTTCTTCTCCTACTTTCACTCTTCAACTCTATTTATCTGAAGTGACCTTTCTTCTCCTACTTTTCTTCCTCAACTTTATTTATCTTAAGTGACCCTTTTTCCAATACTTTCCTTCTTCAACTCTATTTACCTGAAATGTCCTGTTTTCCCATACTTTAACTCCTCAACTCTATTTATCTGAAGTGACCTTTCGTCTCATACTTTCACTCTTTAATTCTATTTATCTGAAGTGACCCTTTTCCCCATACTTTCACTTTTCAACTCTATTTATCTGAAGTGACCCTTTTCCCCATACTTTCTCTCTTTAATTCTATTTATCTGAAGTGACCCTTTTCCCATACTTTCTCTATTCAACTCTATTTATCTGAAGTGACCCTTTTTGCCATACTTTCACTCCTCAACTCTATTTATCTGAAGTGACTTTTTTCCCCATAGTTTCTCTCCTCAGCTCTATTTATCTGAAGTGACCCTTTTTCCCATACTTTCACTCCTCAACTCTATTTATCTGAAGTGACCCTTTTTCCCATACTTTCACTCCTCAACTCTATTTATCTGAAGTGACCCTTTTTCCCATACTTTCTCTCCTCAGCTCTATTTATCTGAAGTGACCCTTTTTCCCATACTTTCACTCCTCAACTCTATTTATCTGAAGTGACCCTTTTCCCCATACTTTCACTCCTCAACTCTATTTATCTGAAGTGACTTTCCCAAATACAGAACGCTGCCCCAAAAGACTAAGACAAAAAGCTGAATTTTGTGTTCCTGTGTGTTGTGTTCATGTATATAATTTCCAGTATGTTGTGTACCTGTATGTCATGTTCCTGTATACAATGTTCCTGTATACAATGTTCCAGTATGTTGTGTACCTGTATGTCATGTTCCTGTATACAATGTTCCAGTTTGTTGTGTACCTGTATGTGATGTTCCTGTATACAATGTTCCTGTATACAATGTTCCAGTAAGTTGTGTACCTATATGTTATGTTCCTGTATACAATGTTCTTGTATTTCGTGTTGTCGTGGTTTTGTCTGTAATCTACCGCTATTTTTCTCGTCCAACTATTTCCTTGATGTCCAGTCTAAATATTCCCTTGATTTCCAGTCTAACTATTATCCCTTGATGTCCAGTCTAACTATTATCCCTTGATGTCCAGTTTAACTATTATCCCTTGATGTCCAGTCTAACTATTCCTTTAATGTCCAGTCTCTAGAACTATTCCCTTGATGTCCAGTCTAACTGACCCTTTAATGTCCAGTCTCTAGAACTATTCCCTTGATGTCCATTCTAACTGACCCTTTAATGTCCAGTCTCTAGAACTATTCCCTTGATGTCCAGTCTAACTGACCCTTTAATGTCCAGTCTCTAGAACTATTCCCTTGATGTCCATTCTAACTGACCCTTTAATGTCCAGTCTCTAGAACTATTCCCTTGATGTCCATTCTAACTGACCCTTTAATGTCCAGTCTAACTAGCCCCCTTGTTTCCGGTCTATATAACTACCCCCTTGATGTCCAGTCCAACTCACCATCAAGTGTCCAGTCAAATTGTCCATCTTGGGTCCAGTCTAAATATCCTCTTTATGTCCAGACTAACTGCCCCCCCCCCCGACCTGGTTTCCAGTCTAGCTGTCCCACTGATGTCAGTACAACTATCCAGCCCCTAATGCCCAGTCTAACTGTCTCCCTGTGTCCACTCTATACTTCCCATCAAGTGTCCAGTCAAATTTCCCATGTAGTGTCCAGTCTAAATATCCTCTTTATGTCCAATCTAACTGCCCATCCAGTGTCCAGTCAAATTTCCCCCATGGTGTCCAGTCTAACTGTCCAACTGATGTCAGTCCAACTATCCACCCCCTGATGTCAAGATTAACTACCCCATTGGTGTCGACCCATGTCTTCAACAGAAATGTCAACGAAACTGAAATACTGCTTGACGAAAGTATATTGAAAACGTTTGGAAAATATTTTCCACTCACATGCAAACGTCTCGGAGTTTACTGTAAAGACAGCTTAAAGGAGCAGAGCATCTGGTCACTATTTCAGCCGGCAGTGCTCAGTCGTAATTCTAGTTCTTCCCACTCCATCATGCCCTGCCTGTGGTCCCTTGACTTCTCATGCTTCCCCGGAATCTTTTCAGTATCGCAAACTGCCGAAGTCTTTAGAATTTAGACTTTGGTCTCATCATTGTTCTACCAAACAACACTGACAACAGCAACAGTACGCGCTTATAGAATACGGAATCCTGCTGTTCCGAATATATAAGCCACGTTCGAACAATGATTTCTCCAATTGGACAGAGTCTTATTATAACAGACGTCTGGACTGAATCTGTGGTTTTCTTTTCATTTTGGGAATTCTAGTTTCACCCTCGCTAACTAAATTAAGGACTTAAAATTTTGATTTATTAATTAAACAACCTCTAAAAACATGCTTTTTTTGTATAAATCCTTTATAAAATGTAATGTCGAGCAAAAAGGGGTTGGAGCTGAAAATTTGACAAAATGTGCATACAGGTAATGAATGCACTTTTAAGAATCCCAATAAGTGCCCAAGGCTCGCAACCGCACATTTTTTTCACGACCCTGAACATTAATATTAATATGAATATTAATATTCTAATGACCCATCCGCTTTTACTCCGCATATCTATTTTCACCAAATATTTCAGAAAAGCAAAAGAAAATATTACGCACCAAACGCACTTGAGAAACAGGAAAAACATATTTTTGGGGTTGGGGGCGAAAAGTTGTCAGATTGTGTTGTCATCGGCAACGAGTCTATGTGCCAAGTTTCCGCTCAATAGCTTGACGGGACGTGGGTCAATTAGCCGTCCGAAATTTTTGCCTGCCAGCCAGCTAGCCATCCACAAAAACGAATTTAATATAACGGATTTTTAAAAAAAATTAAGAAATGAAAAATTAATCCATTCTAGGCATTGAGAATGTTACCAAAATAGAATGTCAATCATGCTTGTATTAATTTAATAACTCATCCTTATTAAGGTGTTTGCGATACAAGCGTTTGTTCTAAGTCATAACAAAAGATAATAAAAATATAATAAACATAATTATTTTTAATAAAGTATTTGTCTGCACTTTCAAATGCACAAGTGCCCCAATATAAAAAAGAACATTGGGAAATGATTGTTATGGTGTAATTAATCAAATCGATGTCTGTGTTTGAGCTACATAAGAATAAAAGTAGACGTAGTATTAGTATGAGATGAAAATGACTTTATGACTTTAACAGTGACTACAAATTATAATTATACCAAAATACCTAGATATTTCTGCCTTCAGCTCAGACCTACGGTGACTGTTGGGTTCTATTTATCACCTAAAAATGTTTTTCAGACACATAAAACAATATATTTTTCAGTTTAGAAAATATAAATTTATTGTTAGTTATTTTAATAATAAATTTACTTTTAAAAATAATTATTTATAGGTGACCTACATCAAATTCCATTAAATAATGATAATTAACTTCAGTCGTTCTTTAACTGGTGCTAGAATATAATTTTCTTCACTTATTTCACTACTGAGCATTGGGATAGCAAGGGTTATTACCGTTCGGGGCAAACATCTTTGTCTAACATGATTGTTAACATAAATTCTTACCTTATTATTTTTTTTTCGATTCATCTTTGGGGAAAGTAAAACTTGTTGATTAGAGTTATTCTCCTTTAAAAGTTTTAAAATTGCCCAACTTTGATTCGCATTTATAATATTAATTTTGGAATGTGCTGATATATATCGTGGTTTAAAATTTGGAAATAGGGAATTTTATATCAAATTAAATTATAAAAATCTCTCAATATTTGTTAACAATAAAAGTGTCTTTTAGAAACGTGGGGCTCCCTACAAGCGCGGGACCCTGGGCCTTGAACTATTAACACTTCTTGTGAATTATTAAAATACTTATGGTGAACTATTAACACTACTTTTGGTGAACTATTAATTATAAGACTAATATTTGATTCGCTAGAAATGCAGGTACTTAAAAATGGGTAAGAAAGATTGAAAAATTTGAAATCGAGAGGTATATATATATATATATATATTATTATTATTATTATTTTTTATTATATAGTTTTTTATGTTTAGTATATGTTAATAAGACAGTTTGAGACAGTTGTCGATATACTTTANAAATTTCCAACCTTCAAATTTGCGAGATTAGCCTAGATTTTGCAAACTAAACTAATATATTTTTTGCTTACGATAATTAGCAAATTTTTGTCAAACATAATTTCTGGCTTTTTTTTAATTAAATATGCTTACTTTTTCTTTTTTTTTTAAATGGTGGAGAAAAAAAAAAAGGGGGGGGGGGTCAGAGGTGAGACTTTACCTGACTTTTTATCGGCAAAATATTTGGTTAACAGTAAAAGTTGTTAAATAAAAATGCTAAAACATTCGCTAGAAACGTTATGAATTATTAGGAGGGAATGGTGAATGGAAATGTTATATAAAGTTATAAGGGGTGGGTAAAATCTATTATATATTTTTGTTTTATATAATTATAATAAATGTGCACGGCCATTATCTACAACATTTAAACTGCCATCGAAAATTATATTTGGACCATAAAATATTGGAGTATAGACAGAGGAACTAGGGCGAACGCCATGTTTTTCTTTCGTGAACCGGTGACCTTTCTCAATGGCCGCCATGCTTGCTTCCTCAAATATACGGTATTTTTGCCAATTTCGATTGCTTGCTAATTGCAGGCACCAAGTATTAAAGCCAAAAGTAAGTAAAAAGTAATTATATGCTTTAAACTAAAACTGTGATATTATTACTTTAAAAAGATTGCTGCAATAAGAGCTTACAACAACTCGACCTTTAACCGACTTTGTTGCTTTCATCAGCTGATTTCCTTCCAGTCCAACTTTCACTTTGTTGACATTGACAGCGAAAGAGTTATTGGGGAAAATCGGTCACAAATGTTGTTGTCAGACCAAATTACTTTATAAATTAAATAAGAATTCATTCTTAAACACTTTAACTAAAGGTCACCCATTTTTATTATCAATGGAAGTGGAATATAATTATAAAGGGCAAGGTTGATTAACGACATTCACGTACACTTGTTTAGTCTTGACTTGTCACTTAACTTTAACAATAAAACTCACACTGATCTCTGATGAAAACAATGAAATCACTGCAGTGAGTGTGAGTAAAGAGAAGAGTGAAAATAAACTACATTATTTTATTAATTCATTTATGTGTCATCCTTATATTTATATTATTAAAAAAAAATTACATTAGTCATTAGTAAACCAAGGGGTCTTACAATCCTACTTATTCACATTACTGATACTGATGTTTGAATTGTTTTAAATTGAATTGAGTTTTTTTTAAATTGTCACTAGCAGCTAATGGGCAAGTCTTAAACTTATGTAAGGCCACAAGTATTTCAATACTATTAATCTTAAGCCCTTATAATTAACTCTTTCGCTGCATCACAATGAACAGAATGTTCATTGGCTGTGCTAAAAAAGCACGGACCAATGAACTGTGCGTTGTTTCAATATTATGAATTTTTCTTAGCTATTACTATTTGTGGGTTAAACCTAGCAAGAGCTATTTTTAGTTAGACTTGTACATAGAGGAGTGGTAGTTCATTGTTTATGAGCGAAACCAAGGTTTATTTGTTGTCATTTGTAGCCTTATTTTATTAATATTCTGCGCTGTCTTGTTTTTTCTTTACCAAATACTGTTGCTATGGCTACCCTAGGCCCTAGTGGGGTGAGTAAGTTTCCTAGACGATTAACAGCTCAAAAAGCTTTGGAAATGTTTTATACTATTTCTATTGATAGTGAAGATGATGTGGATCCATCGCATGATTCTGATAGTAGTTTTAGATGATTTGAGTTATAGTAGTGAAAATGAAGTATACCTACATCAAAGGATTTGCGAAGAAAGGTTTTGCATATTAGGTTTTCACATTTTAAGTTTCTTTTCTGTTGCTTATAGTTAGATTGAAGAAATAAGTTTACAAACATATAGTTCATTCAATCATCTTTAATTTTATACCAAATTTAACCTTATAAACCAAAGAATAATATTTTACCTATTTTTTAATAAACCAAACCTCTCACTCTTTTTTGCGCTTTGAAATAAAATGTACATTTTTTTAATTTAAAAAAAGAGTTACGTATTAATCATTTTTTTTTTGAATGTCAATTAATTACTAATAAAAAATTAAATACCATTTATTTTAAATATACTTAATTACTGTGATAAAGATTTTAAAAAAAAGCTTTTAAGTAGGGACTTCGGTATAGCTTGGGAAAACCCGTAAATCAGGTATCATCATTTTGCTGTCAAAATGGTGACCTCCACTTGTTAATTTACAGTTGGCAGCGTTGTTTTGGATTGTAGTTTTATTACAGCCATCAACTTAAAAAAGACATGTTTTTGTTAGTTTGATACTTTTCTTTTTGAAAATGGTTGATGTTTTAATTTTAAAATTTAAAGGGAAATAAATGCTAATTTTACTCATTAATATTTTATGTGGTGGAAAAAATAAAGTAAAATATATATATATTTATATGTACAAAATTTAGATGCCTGCTTAAATTACATTTCCAAATGTTGAGGTTTGGACTATTGCATTGTTGAGAAAATTATTATAAATTTGTTGTCACATGTGTTGCACAATGACCTATTATCAGTAACCGACGTTTTTGTAGTAAATAACTTGATTTAGCCTGGAAATTTAGCATGTTACCCTGTTATAGACCATTTTAAAATAAAAGCCAATAATTTAAAAGCACCAATACATATGTTTCATATGATCTGATGCTTTTATTTTGGGGTAATGATTTTTGGGAGTGGGGTGGATAGCCCTTACAACTAATAAATATATAGAGCCTAGCATACTCCTAGCTTTATTTTAATTTCTATCCATCTTCATAGTCAATTCTGACAATAAATGATTTGCTTAAATGGTGTAGTAATTTTTGTGTGTGAATCAGATCACTGGCTTCTTTAATGACATAATAATTCTGTGTGACAGATGACTGGTTACTTTTTTGCATGAATATTGGTAAATCACACAATTTTTACTGTTATGACAATTTCACGTGGCTTTAAATTTAATGTCCTACAAATTAGCAAACTAGGAAATTAGCAGAAAGAAGTATGGGAAAACCTGCCTGTAAAAAAAAAACATGTTGAAACTAATGCTGATACTAAAGGTTGAAAAATTAATGGAATACCAAATTAAGCGAGAAAATTAGTTTTGAAGTCAAAAGACTTGAGCACCATACCAATGCTTAGATGACTGCTACATCTTTATAATAATAACAACAGGCACAGTCTTGGCCTGATTATAGCTTTGTTGAAACAACCTAAACTTATCCCGTATTTCTCATATTACAAAATGTTTATAAACAAAGCCCATTTGTCTTTTTTTTTTTTAAATATTTATTCATTGGGTGGTTTGTGATACTAAATGTTGTACAAATGTTGTTAGTTGGATCAATTAAAAATTGGTTACAGTATAGACAAAATCTGACATGCTGAATAAGGAAATTGTGAAGTGGAAATGTGACTAACCTTTATTACAGTGACTAAGGTATTCCGTTTTAAAATTAAAAGCTATGCAATTTAATATCAACAGAATTTTTTTATCCATAAATTCGAGGAAGAATCAAAAGTCCAGTAGTGACATCAAGAATTTTAGAGTTTTTTTGTTATAGTTCAGGTTTACTGTGTATTAGTCAGTCAATTAATTTGTTTAAAATAAATATTTCAAAAATTCATAGTTTAAATGAAGTTTTTTGGCCACATTGTAAATTTCATAAATATCTGTTATTTAAATCAGTCATTTAAAGAAGTAAACAGATTCCTGGGCCGCTTTAATTACTGTCAAGCAACCTTTCTCCCATTGCTATGCAACTAAGTAAAATCTAATGATCTATTTGGGTTGCAAAACATCATATGGTCATCTGAGAAAATGATAACACGGTTCTTTTCAAAGGTCAGAAATAAAATAATTCTTGACAAATGTGCTAGGTGGTTTTTTTAGGTTAAGCTTCTCTTATTGAAAATTTACAGTTAAGCAGCTTGGGCCAGCCTTTTAACTTTACAGGGGCACCATGTTTCAGGGAATGTGCTTGTATGAGTACCAGTATATGCATTGCCGATTTGAGACTATGTTGTGTGATGCGTCACATGAATTGGCAATTTGAGACTATGTTGTGTGATGCGTCACATGAATTGCCAATTTGAGTCTATATTGTTTGTTGTGTGAGGCCTTAGTTGTCATTTACCATCCTTCAATCTTTTAAGGATTAAATTCTCTATGGAATATGCACATGCCACCCCTAAACTGTATATATGGGCACCATACAGTTGTTAAAGATAAGTTAAAACCTTGAGCGGAATAATAAGAAACAAAAATTTGTATAAATAGAACAATATAGGTTCAGCTTTGGTTAATTATTATACAGAATAAAAATGTTAACTTTTTTGGCAAATGCCTTCATCAGTACAAAAAAAATAAAAAAATTCATGTAAGTTAAAAATTAAATTGACATTATAAATACACACATATGAACACATGTAACCTACCTAAAAGAGAAGAAAAGAATAAGAATAAAGGGTAAGGAAGTAGTTAGAAATAAAATTTAAAAACCAAACATGAAAAAGACATTGCAGCTATGTGAAATTGTGAATTTGGTTTATAATTTATAGCGTATGGGTTCAGCGTACCAAATCTTGTTATTAATTTATTTTCATATAAATTCCATCCGGTGTATTACTTGCATACAACACTAGCAACTGCAATGTCTAATATTCCATTATGTTTTAGCACTATTAAAATGTTTTGGAAACTTTTTGGGGGAAGGTAATTGATGTTGTTTATTTTTAAATGTTAATTTATATTTTAACCTTCATATGTATTACAATCTCATAAACTAGGTAGTGCTGTTTTAAAAAAAAAAAAAAATTCATATGAAGTTCATGCAGTTCCAATAATCTGGAATTGTTCTTTTATTTCAGAATAAACTTTTTTTTTTTCAAATGTCATGAAACACGAAGGTTCAGGAGTAAAAAAATTAGCTTACTGTTAATTCCAAAGCTTCACTTGAGTCTGCCATTGTTTAAACTCCTGACATATGATGAAACCAACAAATGAATTAGATCCTTACTAGTCAGTTTTAGAAGTTCTTCTCTAATGTCACCCTTTTAGTAAAGGACAGTTCAAGGGATGGCATCCTTTAAAATCTAAACAAAATCATTTATAGCAGGTCTGCACAACTCAAAATGTAAGGTGGGCCGTAATAATTGATGAAAAACTTGTGCGGGCCATGATATTTTCTGAAAATCTTTTACGGGCCGAAAGATAATAGGACAAGTGGAAAGCTAATAAGAAAATAACAAAAATAAAGAATATTTCGTTACTTCGCAGGCCGCCAAGTGGGTGCCGGCGGGCCGCATGCGACCCGCGGGCCGTATGTTGTGCAGGCCTGATTTATAGAAATGATTTTTTTTCTTTCTCTTGAACCGCTTACTGAGTGTGGGCCCTGATTATTTGTCCATTATTTCTCCCGGGTGAGGTGTATCGGGTGCTTTTTAAATATAATAATAATAATACTAAAATCAATATCGTGTCCACTTGTTATTAACAACGGGAAAGAAATGCTACTACTTGAGCTGCCCTCTTTTGTGTGTGTGTGTGAACATCGTAATGAGGTGTAGGCACCCTGTGGGACAACATGTTACACTCACGTTGATTAGGGTCGTATATCCTGGTCCCCTATCTTCACCGTCCCGCGGGAAGGCTCTGTACGTCACACGGGTTGACTCGACCCTTATAGCTATAGTGTGCGACGCGCTAGAGATCGGGGAGGGGGGGGGGTAACCCGGGGGCCGCCTTTAAAAAAAAAAAAAAATTTTGCCCAGGGGAGGGTGTTACTGTAGCTGCTGTGGCTTTTATATAAAACCTTTCCTAAGGTTCCCATGATTTTACCACCTGGACCCCAAATATGCTCCGCTGAAGGAAAA
>CAXITT010000802.1:60501-68001 GCA_964033795.1 Lymnaea stagnalis
GGGGGGGGGGGTAGTCCACTCCCAAGAATTGTTGGTATAAACTGAAAATGCAGCGCTTTATAATGGCGCATTCCTGAGTTGAGTTTCCCATCACTGTACACTTTGTCAGAGTGCAACAGAAGAAGTGCAAGGGTAAATGTTAGTGCCCCTTGACATGAATGCGTCAAAACAAATCTTTTATTTGTAGCAGTAGTAGTTTCTCAAAAGTATTTTTTTTTTAATAATAATTTTGATATTATTTGATTTTTTAATTATTATTTTTTTTTTGTTAAAAGACACAAATTAGAGGCTGGTGTCCCGTACTGGTGCGTAACGTTGCCAAACAAAAAAAAAAAAAAAGGTGCAAATTGAATGAAGAAAGAACTTCACATTTTTTTATAATAGGGCGAACCTAAAAAATTACCATGCTAGGCTGCATGGGGGCCGCGGGTTTGCCACCCCTGGTTTATGAGTTAACGAAAAAAAATTTATAACTGGTGAAGATTGTATAAAATGATCGAACAACTGTACTGGACGGCGATTTAAAGATTGCTCCGCCTGTTCTCGGAATGAATAATTGCTGCCATCTCATGGAGGTTACCTCGTGATAGAGAAGCGAAGCGCGCGTTCTCACATTTGTAATACATAATGTAGTCTAGAGCTTGCTGGGCCTGCATAGGATGATAGAGAGTGGTGTAGTTTAGCAGCTGCAACCCGTGGTGTGGACTTGGTCTCAGACTGAGACAGTGTGCGGTGTGGTGTGGACTTGGTGTGGACTTGGTCTCATTCAGAGACAGTGTGTGGTGTGGACTAAGTCTCAGAGAGAGACATCGGTGTGGTGTGGACTTGGTGTCAGTCAGAGACAGTGTGTGGTGTGGACTAAGTCTCAGAGAGAGACATCGGGCGCCGTGGTGTGGAATTGGTCTCAGAGACATTGGATGGTGTGGTGTGGACTTGGTCTCATACAGAGACATTGGATGGCGTGGTGTGGGCTTGGTCTCAGAGACATTTGGTGCCTTGGTGTGGGCTTGGTCTCAGAGACATTTGGTGCCGTGGTGTGGGCATGTTCTCAGAGACATTGGGTGCCTTGGTGTGGGCATGTTCTCAGAGACATTGGGTGCCGTGGTGTGGGCATGTTCTCAGAGACATTGGGTGCCGTGGTGTGGGCATGTTCTCAGAGACATTGGGTGCCGTGGTGTGGGCATGTTCTCAGAGACATTTGGTGCCGTGGTGTGGGCTTGTGCTCAGAGACATTGGGTGCCTTGGTGTGGGCTTGTTCTCAGAGACATTGGGTGCCGTGGTGTGGGCATGTTCTCAGAGCCATTTGGTGCCGTGGTGTGGGCATGTTCTCAGAGACATTGGGTGCCGTGGTGTGGGCATGTTCTCAGAGACATTGGGTGCCGTGGTGTGGGCATGTTCTCAGAGACATTGGGTGCCGTGGTTTTCGGACTTTTCCACCCTAAACGTTTGAATTATTTACTAAGACTACTAATGGCTCCCGTGTGGTATGAAGAAACAAGGAAAACAAAACAAAAATGACACGACTATAAACAGTTTGTAAGATATGTTCAATTGAATAATGGATTACATGGGGTTTACTTGACCAAAGCTTTCACTTAATGGTGAATCTTGCAATAGGTTTTTAACTATGCGACACACTTAATTTTCTATTTAAATTGCCTAGATCATTACATCGGTATAATTTCAGCGGTCATTAGTCTGGACGTACACCACTACGAAGATACATCTAGGAAAAACACTTTGAAAGAATTAGACAACTCGTTAGAGAGTATTTTTCTCTGCAGTCCGCCACCCCCCCCCCCTTATTTTTATTTACCCTTTTTTGTTTGTATTTTTTTTTTCTTCCGTTGGCCACAGAATGTGGGTCGGCTGGAGCAATTTGCAGGCAGGCTTTGCTTACTGCCTAATAAATGAGCCCCAGGAGATAGCCACAGCAGACATGATAAAGACGGTACCTTAATGGAATTTCTGGTGCGGATCCACCACACTGCAGCAGTGCTGTCATCTGCACACGGCTCCTGCTGGTGTTTTACATTCTCTGATTAACAACTCCTTTCTCTTCAGGTTTTTTTTAATTTTTTTTTTTATTTTCGGCGTTGGCTAAAGTTTTGATTCCGGGGGCCCCCGTTTTGTACATAAATCGTAATCAGCCAAATGGTTTGCGGCTGTTTGTAGCCATTACGGTAATGAAGAAATGTATTTACCAGGTATCGCAGCAACACAAAAATAATGGCCGCGCAGCTTTGTTCTTTAATTGTCGTTTTCTTTTCCCCGAGCCAGCCCCCCCCCCCACCCCCTTTCTCTCTCTCTCTCTCTCTCGGACTTTTCCACCCTAAACGTTTGAATTATTTACGCTTCCAGGATGACAGATTAAAACTTTGTCAACCCTTAGCCGCATGAGAATGATGCAAGGAGCAATTAAGTGCTTTTTCCCCCCTGCTTTGAAATCTCCCACCCCGTTTTGTTCTAGAGGACAAAATTGCTACGTTTAAACCAATAGAGTGACTCTTACGGCGCCAGTGTTGTTTTTTTTACTTGTGCCGGGGTCTCGGTACTTATTTGTAGAGTTTCAGGTTGCGGCGCATGGCTTTGTTGTGGATTCCGCGCGCTTCTCTTGGCAATTACCAGCCATCGTCTCTATCTCATTTTGTCCAGTTCTTTGCTAACTAATATAAAAGTGTTTAAATTCCACTTAAAATAGCATCCCGGATCGAGGCCCCGTGTCAATGGCAGGTCGATGCGCCGCTGGGTATTGTTTGTTGTCCTAGCTCTCATGGATCTCGGTCCGGCCAAAGTCGAAATTGGTCAAACTTTACGGAAATTAAAATCTCCATTTTTCGTGCGGCTTTATTACGGTGCGGCCTGGGGCCTGGCGCTAAGAGCTTTGGTTCTTTCAAAGTTCGAGTCCATTTAGCGTTGCCTCCGCAAGGCAAGTTTATCTTGGTGTTTGCCGACAGCGGTCATAAATGTTTTAGTCTGCATTAATTAGAGAGAGAGAGAGAGTTTAGCAATGTCCTTACTGGGTCGCGGGATACACTGGCTACATCAGCAGTTCTTAAATTGTTGGTCGCGACTCCTCGAAGGCCGTGGTTGAAGACACTGGGGGACAATGGCCCACCGTTTATTCCAAGTAATTTTCAGCTTAAACTGAAACGTATACGCTATTAAATCGAAACCACTCGAAGGATTATACGTTGTTGTTTGTTTTTTTTTTTTAAATTTTTATTTGAGCCAAAATTTATAGGAAATAGTACATTCCTTTTCTAATCAAACATAGAACATAGGCGAATTTTTTTGTCTGGTTTTTATTTCATATCAACAATTTGGGATCAGACTTTTTAAATATTTTTTTGTTTACTTTTTGCCTCTCATTTGTGTTTACTTACACATCACACATTGAATATACTTTTAAAATTCCAAAGATTCAATGTTGTGTGTTTTAATGACTTCAAGAACAGTTGGACACATAGCTGTGGCTGAAGAATACTGCACTGCTTTCAAAGATGTTGAGCTGTGGGGAGCTATCGTGTTATCCTTAAACCCACATTTGCCTCTGCAATAATGTTTTTTTATGTCAATGTTGAATGGCCTACCAAAGTTCTGTAATGACCATTGGTATATCGTGTTTCAAAAAGTTGAAAAAGGCTTTTGATTTCAGATCTTAAAACCTGGTTTTATTGAGCGTTAACCTTAATTCATAAAGATCCTCAATTAGTCAGAGGGAGGGGGTACTTTTATATTACGTTTGGGAGGGGAATAGGGGGGGGGGGGGGTTTAGAGGCCATATTTAAAAAAAAAACTTAATATGAAAGCCTGAAAAGCTTGAACTTGGACATTTATTATTAAACATTTCATGCTTGAGTGTAGGCTTGTAGCAAAGGTTTACGGTAACTGTAGTGTAAAATCAAATGTAGCAAAGGTCTACAGTAACTATAAAGTAAAATCAAATGTAGCAAAGGTCTACGGTAACTATAAAGTTAAATCAAATTTAGCAAAGGTCTACGGTAACTATAAAGTAAAATCAAATGTAGCAAAGGTCTACAGTAACTATAAAGTAAAATCGAATGTAGCAAAGGTCTACGGTAACTATAAAGTAAAATCAAATGTAGCAAAGGTCTACGGTAACTATAAAGTAAAATCAAATGTAGCAATATGTTTTGCGATCAATCACAACACACAAAAAAAGTATTAATAGCCCACGTCCAGTCAACCATGAACTTGACAAGGGTGATACCATCAATATCCCTTAAAAAAATCGAAAATGCTTTCTTTAAACAAAAAAAAAATATATGTAAAAATTGTGTCCCTCATCGAGGGTCAGATTACAAACGGGGTTTGGAAAATCATGCATGGCTCAACGGTAAAATAATTCTTAAGACACATGACGTCACTGACTTTCATTATCATTCTAAATACGAGTTGTTGTTTTTGTTGGGTTGTTTGTTGTTTTTGTTAAGTTGTTTGTTGTTTTTGTTGGGTTGTTTGTTGTTTTTGTTGGGTTGTTTGTTGTTTTTGTTGGGTTGTTTGTTGTTTTTTTTGGGTTGTTTGTTGTTTTTGTTGGGTTGTTTGTTGTTTTTGTTGGGTTGTTTGTTGTTTTTTTTGGGTTGTTTGTTGTTTTTTTTGGGTTGTTTGTAATTTTTGTTGGCTTGTTTGTTGTTTTTGTTGGCTTGTTTGTTGTTTTTTTGCACAGCATTAATTAAAACGGCGGTAGTTTATTTTTGTGACAAATATGTACCCAAATGGAATAGTGACACTACACATTATCCTACACATTTCCGCTGCCGTAGTTAGCAGTTTCCTTTTTATGGTCTAATCACTTGCTCGGTTAAATATATAATAATATGCACAAAAATATACATATTTGCAACAAAAATATACATATTTGCAACAAAAATATACATATTTGCAACAAAAATATACATAGTTGCAACAAAGATATACATATTTGCACCAAAAATATACATATTTGCAAGAAAAATATACATATTTGCAACACAAATATACATATTTTTGCAAAATTAATGAAGGTAAGGGAAACCACCCCTCTTTTCTTTTTACCCCCCCCCCCCGAGTATTTTTTAAAAAGTTTACAAAGTTGAATTCAAATCTCTAAAAAGTTGTGTGCGTTTTTCAACTCAACTATTAGATCAATGAAGTTGCAACAAAGATATACATATTTGCACCAAAAATATACATATTTGCAAGAAAAATATACATATTTGCAACACAAATATACATATTTTTGCAAAATTAATGAAGGTAAGGGAAACCCCCCCTCTTTTCTTTTTACCCCCCCCCCCCCGAGTATTTTTTAAAAAGTTTACAAAGTTGAATTCAAATCTCTAAAAAGTTGTGTGCGTTTTTCAACTCAACTATTAGATCAATGGCTGCACAGATCAGCAAAGTCACCGGACCACCGATTCATCGGTCTGGACACATGGATCGATGCCGATCAATCGGTCAAATATGGCCGATTAGTCGGTTCAATCAGACCCAATTATTTGTCGATGTATCGATGCAGTTCTAACTGCAACACAACACTTATTACTGTCTGATCATTAATTTTTTCTTGACTTCTTCTACTTCCAGATGCAGCCCCTACACGTAGTTTTGTGAGACATCCAGCCTTGCACCCAAGGTAATGTTTTTTTTGTTTTTTTTAAATCATTTGAATTGGTGTAATTAATTTTAGATCTAAAATGCTGTTCTTCTTGTGTGTGTTTTTGTTCCATGTTCGCAGCAGATATGTAATTACTGAGTAATACCTTGGTGTGTGTGTGTGTGTGTGTTTTTTTTAAATTTAAGAAACAGTTTCCGCCGCCCCCCCCTTTTTCCCCCTTTCTCTGACCCCCCCCCCCAAAAAAAAGCATTGAATGGCCAAGGGTTTGTATTTGTCCTTTATTCGAGTTACGCATTTCAAGTTGACGTTCGGCCGGGGGAATATGCAGGCTTATTAGCATACCTTTATCTAACTTAAGTGTCGCACATCATTAATCTTGAGCTATGTTTTATTTTGTCTGCCCGCATCTCTTGAGCTGTACTCCATTCTCCCTATTTATAAGCCGATAGATCAACTCCGCGGCTCCAGTGTTAGAGTGGGGGAGGGGGGGGGGACTGGAGAGATCTGATCATGCCACGTCCAGGTTTTGATCCCTTTGGAAATCACCTCGACTGCCAGCGACACCTCTAGCGGAGTCGGTAATCGGTATTCTCTCAAGTCCCGGTGTTCTGAGGGCCTCGTCGTTTGTAGTTGAGCACTAAGCGAGTCCAATTTAATCAGAGCCATGTGTGCGGGTTCCCTCGGGTTCCCGTGTTTTATTTTTATTTCGTCAAATCTATTCCATCTTGTCTTACCCGTGCTCATTGGCGCAGAGTGGAGTTTTGGAAGGATTACGAGGGGGGGGGGGGCATTTGTTCATTTGAATTGATTCCTTGGAAGAGATTACTAAACCTGGGTCTGTTCGCGAAGTCATTTTAGAATATTTGCTCTTTTTTTTTCAAACCTCCCTCCTCGCTCTTTTCGGAGCTTATACTGCCATGTGCACATCTCTCATTCACCCGTAGACTCAATTTTATAATGATTAGCTTTTTTTCTGAATTAAAAACAAAACCAAAAAGCAAAGTTTTTGAGGGTATGGAAGTGACCGTGGGATACAGGGTCTTGTCTGGAGAGTTGACTACACCAATGATTGGTCGCGTATTGAAGTGACCGTGGGATACAGGGTCTTGTCTGGAGAGTTGACTACACCAATGATTGGTCGCCTATGTTAGGAAACGTGTGTCCGCATGGTCGTGTCAGGGCGGGGGGGGGGGGAAGATGAAGAATCGTCGAGCGTTTTGGACTTTAGGGCACTCTAAAATCTATGTTGACGTCATATCAGGTTAATCTGTTTTTTTTTAAGGACTTTTGTTTTGATGCACACCTCCCCTTCCCCCAACCCATCACCCAAAATTTAAAACAAACTAATCCAAAGTTGTGGATTAAATCAGCATCTCCTTCCACGACATCCCAAGCAGTGCTCACAATCTCGAGCTGCTTTGGGATAAAATTTAAAAAACGCGCCCACAGTTGTTTTGTAACGGTGAGCCAAAAATGTGTAGCTGAACTGGTTTATATGAAGAGGTGTTGTTGGAAGCGCTCGTTTGCGTTCAAAGTTTGGTATTGGAGTTACGGGTGGGACGGATTCGATTACAATAATCGTATTTAGATGGACGGCGCCTGCCACGTAGAACGCACAAAGAGCACAGTGAAACACACAAGACCCACACTGCTGGGGCATCTGTTGCCTCCTGGTCTGTTTCCAGTCGTCTTGATCCACGTCTTGCCATGTGATCAAACGGGCAAGGTCGAGAGAGTGAGGCTGGTTGATCGAGAAACTCACCCTCACTTTACAACAAAACACAGCTCAGGTCGAGGCTGCTGCTCAGGTCGAAAATTGCCTTGGTCATCTTCGCGTGCGAAGGACGGGCGATAATTAATGATAGATGGGCCTATCCTAG
>CAXITT010000802.1:70501-80610 GCA_964033795.1 Lymnaea stagnalis
ATCCACCCCTTCCCTCCAACCTCTCGTCTTGCTTAGTGGCGATGGTTGAGCGTTTAATAGAAAATGTTAAACAAGGAAGCGAGCACACACCGTGTCTGATGTATTCTGTGCAACAGCTGGGCTGACCCAACCCTAGGACATTCTGCTGGGGGTTTGATCCTGACACTTGCCATCATGGGACAGTGGGGTTTTTGCTCTCAACGGTTGGGTGTGTAAGCCGGAGAGAAGACGACATGGGGGGGGTGGGGGAGGGGGGCTGCTGCCTACATGCATCAGCTTGAATCTTGAGGACATCTTCTGTGTACATATCTAGCCAGATAATGGATTTGAAGTCTGGTGAGGTGGTGACAATGGGAAGTGTTACACTGTGTGTCCGTGTGTGTGTGTGTGGGTGGCCATCTCCACTCAACAACATTCGGATCATTATCAAGTGTGTGTGATAAAGACCAGTGGCGTAGCCAGAGATGACGATCTCTCTAAAAGGCCTCCGATTCTTTGGCAGACTCCCAACCCCGGCCTAACCCCACCAACCCACACACCCCCAGCCCTTTGCTTCCACTTGCAGTAAATAAATGGCTCTGAGAAATAAAAGTTAGTTTTCTTGGAAACGATTACAATTGGAAAAGATGCTCTATTGATATGTCTTGAAGTTTTCAAATGAGTTTTACGTTCTTTATAAAATTTACGTGAAACAGTATGGGCGAAGAACGCAATTCTGTTTCCTTAAAACTTCATTTTTTATTTTTTTTTTTAAATCGAGTTTTAATGGATTTTTAAAATTATTTTTTTTTAAAAAATAGTTAGTCTCTCTCACTCTCTATCTTCCCCCTGCCCCCCCCCCCACCTTTTTTTTCCCTTCAAAATAGATCCCGAATATTTTCAGTTTCTCTATTGTGGTGATGTTTCAACTAAAGCATAAGTTAGTTCCATTGACACCAAACATGAAGGCTGCGCCTATGTTTTATATTTTGTTCGGATCAATATTTTTATATACTCTCTTTGCTTTGGGTTTACTTTGTTACTAGGCTCGAAATGTGCATCCTTGTTCCATGTATCATTGCCTTTTGTTCCTGCTGCTGTTGTTGTTGTAGTATATCTGGAGGGCCCCTATGATTTATGATTTAGAGGATTCAAGATCGGGTGGCATTATGTTTTCAAACGCCTGCTTGTGTGTCGGGGGTTGTGGGTATGGTCTGTGTCATGAGGGCTTTGGGTACGGCCTGTGTCATGAGGGCTTTGGGTACGGCCTGTGTCAAGAGGGCTTTGGGTACGGCCTGTGTTAAGAGGGCTTTGGGTACGGTCTGTGTCAAGAGGGCTTTGGGTACGGCCTGTGTCAAGAGGGCTTTGGGTACGGACTGTGTCAAGAGGGCTTTGGGTACGGTCTGTGTCATGAGGGCTTTGGGTACGGCCTGTGTCAAGAGGGCTTTGGGTATGGTCTGAGAGGGCTTTGGGTATGGTCTGAGACGCCTTTGGGTATGGTCTGTGTCAAGAGGGTTTTAAGCATGGTCTGTATTAAGAGGGCTTTGGTCATGTTATAAATCAAGAGGGCTTTGGGGATCGAATGTTTCAAGAGGGCTTTGGTCATGTTATAAATGAAGAGGACTTTGGTCATTTTATAAATCAAGAGGGCTTTGGGGATGGAATGTATCAAGAGGGCTTTGGGGGTGGAATGTATTAAGAGGGCTTTTGGGATGGAATGTATCAAGGGGGCTTTGGGTATGGTCTGTGTCACGAGGGCTTTGGGTACGGTCTGTATCAAGAGGGCATTGGATACGGTCTGTGTCAAGAGGGCTTTGGGGATGTGCTGTGTCAATAGGGCTTTGGGGATGGTCTGTGTCAAGAGGGCTTTGGGGATGGTCTGTGTCAAGAGGGCTTTGGGGATGGTCTGTGCCAAAAGGGCTTTGGGTGCGGTCTGTGTTATGAGGGCTTTGGGTACGGTCTGTGTCAAGAGGGACACTATGTATCTATCTACAATAGTCAAGTGTTCCCAATGCCCGGACCTTACAAGCTGCATGTGATTGACGCGGCGCCACTGTGGCAGCACAGATACGTCTGAGGGTAATTGGATTCTGCCAGCTTTCCTGGGTTTGCATTCATTAGCCTTAATCCTCCCAAATGACGGAAATTATTACGAGATTTATCATTTGAACATTTGCAAGGAGATTTCGAAATAGATTGGGAAAGATGGGTTGCAAGTAAGAGTCTAGACCAGTGAGGGGGGGGGGTCACCAAACTTTTTATATTAGGGTTTCGGTTCACTGTCCTGTAGAAACTTGGGGGCCGAACTATAATTTGAAAAAAGAAAGTATGCTCACTGCACACATCGTTGGGGGGGGGGGGCACAGAAAAAAAGAAAATATTTAAAATTTAGAAAAATTTTAATTTTTAAAATTATTGTAGTGTTTCAATGTGAAGCATGGGTCTGATTTTGGCTAAGTCGATGGTAAATATCTTGACAGCTGCCAGGTGGACCGGGATAAGGGACCACGATTGGGGGGGGGCGGATCTGACCCGCCAGCAGCAGTTTGAGGATCCCTGGTACCGGTATATGCAGTTGATATTTCAGTGCAAGTGTGGTCAATGTAGTAAAGTGAAAATAGCAGCTCAATATTGATCTGTTACTAGCTTGTTCATACTTTTTACTCACTGGGGTGAATTTAAATAGTCTAGTGGCGCCACACACCCCCTCCGCCTTTTTTAGAAAAAAATAAATACTGCGCCCTGGTCCCATATGTCAGTTTTTAAGAGGACATAAATTAACGTGTATTCTAGGTCTATCAAAAGTGTCATTTGGATTCAGTGAATATCAAAAGTGTCATTTATATTCAGTGTGTATCAAAAGGGTCATTTACATTCAGTGTGTATCAAAGTGTTATTTATATTCGGTGTGTATCAAAGTGTCATTTATATTCAGTGTGTATCAAAAGTGTTATTTATATTCACTGTGTATCAAAAGTGTCATTTATATTCAGTGTGTATCAAAAGTGTCATTTATATTCAGTGTGTATCAAAAGTGTCATTTATATTCAGTGTGTATCAAAAGTGTCATTTATATTCAGTGTGTATCGAGGTCAGGTGTTCCTGGCATGCAAAGTCTCGCAAAGGGGACTGCATTCCACGGAACGATTTTCTTGTGGAGTTGTCTTTCTCAGTTCATTAGGGGAAAAGCCATGATGACCAAAATGAGGTTGATGGGATCACTTAGCTGCTTTAAGTTAGTTACCATAAAGGAGTGGACGGCAAGTTTGATCTGGGGAAAAAACTCTAAATAAATGTCTCTTCCATAAAATGGTGGTTCGAATCAAAACTGATAGTCTGTGACTTTATTTTTTCCTACACGTCAATACCAATTTCCATAAAATATTCCCTCAAAAAAAATGACAAGAAAAGCCCCCACCAAATATGGGTGTGCAACATAACTCCCATGGACATACCAGGAGAAACCATTCTAAAGAGGTGTGGGAATGAATCTCTTGTTTCCTCTTTAATTATCTCATCTAGGTGCTGATGAAATCCGAACCATTCCCGCCCCAAACTTTGCCGAGTCTGTCACAGAGGGAGACATCAGATGGGAGAAGGGTGAGTGTGATGCCTAATTTTTTTATTATTTTTTTTTTGGTTTTATCTTAGGCATTAGCCTTAGTCCTCTGACTTTTTTTTAGAGTGCCCTGTTTCAAAGTGGTGGACAGCATTTCATCCTGCATCTTGATTTTTTTTTAATTCAATGGTACATATAGTATTTATTTATCCATACTTCGGAAATTAGAAGGAAAAAATATATATTTCTTTAACTTTCACAGCTGTTGGAGACAGTGTACAGGCGGATGAAGTTGTAGGAGAAATAGAAACAGACAAGGTATGGAATCAGAATGTACCTCATTTTCTGTTTGCAAATTACTGATACAAACAATGCACCTGGTAACTGTAATTGGTTTCTCCATTTTGTATTTACCAACAACAAAGACAACATCCCCCACATGCTTTTTATCTCAAACAAAACACTTGGTGTTATTGGAGGTATAGGACTGGCAGTGTCACTCTCTAAATCTCATTTCTTGCTGCAGACGAACATGCCTGTCCACGCTCCAGTTGCCGGAGTCATAGAGGAGTTGTTGGTCAAGGATGGAGACACTGTCAAAGCCGGAACAAGTCTTTTCAAACTCAGAGTTGGAGGTAAGTTTGTGTTAAGCTCAAGGAGTTCAAACTCAGAATCCATTTTGTAAAAAAAAATTATCATTATTAAAAAAATGTTTATAGAAAAAACATATAATTTTTAATTTAAAAAAAAACATCTCATACTTAATAGGCAGTATATTGTTGCATCCGGTTTTCTGAACATCCGATTTTCTTAACATCCAGTTATTTGTTAACTTCTAAAACCATTGATTGTTTGTAAACATAGAGACCCTGTCCAGTTATGTTTAATCTAATGACTGCATTCTCTTGGCACCAGCCGGCGGAGGTGCTGCCCCAGCTAAACGGGAAGCGGCTGCGGCCACTCCTCCTCCAGCACCAGCAACACCAAAGCCAGCATCAT
Organism: Lymnaea stagnalis; assembly: GCA_964033795.1. Classification (NCBI taxonomy): domain Eukaryota; kingdom Metazoa; phylum Mollusca; class Gastropoda; family Lymnaeidae; genus Lymnaea; species Lymnaea stagnalis. Next base: position 75,039 of record CAXITT010000802.1, read on the forward strand.
CTTCGTCAGCCGGGCCTATACCAGCTGAGGCTCCCCCGGCCCCTAAAGCCCCGGCCCAGCCCCTATCCACAACGCCTAAGGCTGCTGTCAAGCCTAAGGCGGCTGCGGCCCCATCACCGGGCGCAGCTCCAACCAGCATTGCGGGAAGTCGGTCAGAACAAAGGGTAAGCGCAAGCCATTTTCTCATGGAAGAAGTTGATGTAAGCGACAAAAAACATTTGTTCAATGGATCTCTATGAAATATGGCAATGTCTTCCCCAAAATGTTCCAATAATGGACCAAAATTTTTTCAATATGGACCAAAATTTTCCCATTATAGACCAAAATATTGTTATTATAGACCAAAATATTGCCGTTATAGAAAGGCCAAGATGTTTTTGCCAAGATGTTTTTCTATTGTTACTGCTAGATACTTGAACAAGATGTAAATGTGTGACCAGCTCAGCTGTAAATTCTCATTTTTTTGCATTCATTCCTGTTGTAAGTTTGTTATGTTATCAGTCAGGGCTCGCTAAGCTAAGTGTTTATATGATCTGTGCTGCTGAGAACAGTGCTTCTCAAAAAAGGTAGTAGTGAACTGGCAATGAGGTTTTGCTTATACCCCCATACAAATTAAAAAATATATTAGAAGAAGAAAAAAACTTAATTCATAAACTGGGACCTCCCCCTTAACGCAGTGTTGTCCAGTGTTGTCCAGTGTTGTCTAGAGTTGTCTAGTGTTGTCCAGTGTTGTCTAGTGTTGTCCAGTGTTGTCTAGTGTTGTCCAGTGTTGTCCAGTGTTGTCCAGTGTTGTCGGTAAGCACTGGCTCGGAGAATAGAAACAAAGAAATTTTTTTTTAAAGGATTCATTTTCAATGTTTAGGTGAAAATGAACAGAATGCGTCAAAGAATCGCCCAAAGGCTCAAAGAGGCTCAGAACACATGTGCCATGTTGACAACATTTAATGAAATTGATATGAGGTAAGTAGCGCGTGTGTTATTTAGTTGGTTATTAGTCTCATGGTCAACGTTAAATCACAAGTTTGCAATGAATTCCAGTTCCTGTACATTGAACATTCTAATTAACTTGGCTTGGCTAAAGACTAAGTTCTAACACTATATCACAAATGAAACGTTCAATTAAAATGTTTAACGGTTAGTAATCTTTGGATGTCAAGTTTGAACTAGTTCAATCAAATGAATGTTGTGTGGCCAAAAAAAGAGTGAAAAAATTACATAACACTGAAAATAGAATTTAAAAAAGTTCTACATTTTTAATGTTTCAATCATTATATAATAATATTATTTAATATATGTCATTGCTGGTATGGTATATAATCTATTTTTATTGATGTTATAAATCTGTTGCTGGTGTGGTGTATCTATGCTGTTGGTGTGGTATACCTATTGTTTGTGTGGTAAATCTGTTGTTGGTGTCATATGATGGGGCATATCTATGTGTGTGGTATGATGTGGTATATTTAAGTTTTTTGGTATGGTATGATGTGGTATATATATGTCGTTGGTGTGGTATGATGTGGTGCATCTATTTAGTTGGTGTGGTACCATGTGGTATATCTATGTATCTGCCATTTCCCATGCAGCAATGTGATGGAGATGAGGAAGAAATTTCAAGAGCCCTTCCTGAAGAAGTTCAACCTGAAGCTTGGCTTCATGTCAGCCTTTGTGAAGGCCACAGCGTTTGCCCTGGTCGACCAGCCGGTGGTCAACGCCGTCATCGACGACACGGACATCATCTACAGGGACTACATTGACATCAGTGTGGCCGTGGCCACGCCAAAGGTAACAGTCCGGCTGACTTTCTACCGAAAAAATATGCATCAGATACTTTGAATTAAGGAATCGTATAAATTGTCATTATAATTCAATTTAGAAAATTTTATAAAACTGAATGTTTTTTATTTTTGGTCATTTTATCCTGGCCTTGAGCATAGTCATCAAGCTTATGCAAGCCAGCTATAATTCATATCTCAAGAAATGACCTTGATATGGTTCCTTCGTAAAGTGGTCAAATTATCATATTTTTTACATGGTGAAATAAGACTTTTTTTAAATTATAAAAGGAACAAAATGACGATTAAGTTAAAGTGAGTATGTTTTAAGTTGACTGTTTGTTAAAAGTATGTGTTGAGTTGAATGTATTTGTTAAAAGTATATGTCAAAATGACTGTTGTTTTTTTTTTTAAATATGTGTTGACTGTTTTTGTTAAAAGTACAAGTTAATTTGCCCGTGTTTGTTCAACAGGGTCTCGTGGTGCCAGTGATAAGGAATGTGGAGACCATGAACTACGCTGACATTGAGAAGACTATTGCTGACCTTGGCGAACGGGTGAGTTGAACACAACTTAGTTTGGTCCCGGGCTGGTAGTGTTGTTGTGCTTATGGCTTTACTGCTAATACATGAAATGTCAGGTGTTGTCAAGAAACATTGAACTAGAACACTCTAAGTCTAAGGGGAATATTGTAATATGCCAATGTCGTCATGGGTTTTAAAGAGTTTTTTTTTTTAAATTGAAATTTGTTTTTTCTTTCTTATTTTTTTATCTTTCCTTATCAAACTGGAAATTTTTTTTATTCCATTCATAAACTGATTTCTTGCCAACGATGTTTAGAAAATGGCAGCTGAAGGTTTTAGACCACCAATAATAGATAACATTGTGTCCTGTTTGAATGTTTTAGACCACCAATAATAGATAACATTGTGTCCTGTTTGAATGTTTTAGACCACCAATAATAGATAACATTGTGTCCCGTTTGAATGTTTTCCCTCAGGCTCGGGCCGGAACCCTGGCCATTGAGGACATGGACGGTGGCACCTTCACCATCAGTAACGGGGGTGTGTTTGGCTCTCTGTTTGGCACGCCCATCATCAACCCTCCTCAGTCTGCCATCCTGGGCATGCATGGGATATTTGACCGACCCGTGGCCATCGGTGGAAAGGTGAGTCATGGCCTTCTCAGGGCTGATGCTTGTCTTGCTTTATTGTTTGGTTCCTCCAGAAAATTCTAGTTTAAAATGTACCATCAATTTCTGTGTGTTTTTTATTTGTTTGTTTTTTTTTATTGGTGTCTGACGGATGTATGTGTCATGCTCTCATAAGTGCACATCATTGAGTCTCGTCACTTTGAGTGTCAATGAACATTTTCTTGCGGCTATTTATGTGACTGTGATCTTCAGTCTTACAGAGATGGGGGTCACAAAGAAGACCATTAAATCAATGTAAATGAGCATCCAAATAAAACTAGTTTCTGTGTTGCCGAAAGCAATTTTAAAAAGCAACAAATCTAAGAAATAGCAACCCCCTAACCAACAAAATTATTTTTGTTTAAAGTTGCATTTGTATTGGCCAGAGGGTTTGGTCCGTCCATTTATTTTGTGTAGCGTTTGTTGGCTTGTACCCAACTCCAGACCAATGTCTCCTGTTGATTTGTCCAAAGGTGGTCGGGGGGCGGCTAATGTTATTTTAAAAATAAATGCAACAGCTATTGGCCCAACAAAATGAAGTGGAAAGATGAGGAAACAAACGGTTTATCTCTTCATCTAGGTGGAGATTCGCCCCATGATGTATGTGGCCTTGACCTATGACCACAGGCTGATCGATGGACGGGAGGCGGTGACGTTTTTAAGAAAGATCAAAGCCGCCGTGGAAGATCCCAGGACCATTCTGCTGGACTTGTAACATCCGGGGACTCTAGGGGACTTATTAATATATTGAATAGCTCTAGGTGTACTCAAGATGATGCGAGGAGTTGGCGTTAGCGAGGAGTTGGAGTTAGGGAGGAGTTGGCGTTAGCAGTTGGCAATCCATGGAGCTGTAGTGGTGATCTAATCGTTGTACCAAGTCTGACTGTACCATTTAAACACACACTGTTTTTTTATTATTATTATTATTTTATTTTGTTTAAAGTTGTGTGTTACCAATCAATAGGTTGTCTGCGTTACACTACAATAACATTTCTATCTTGTTGTACAATGTAACAACACATTGCTATCTTGTTGTTGTACAATGTAACAACACATTTCTATCTTGTTGTACAATGTAACAACACATTGCTATCTTGTTGTTGTACAATGTAACAACACATTGCTATCTTGTTGTTGTACAATGTAACAACACATTTCTATCTTGTTGTACAATGTAACAACACATTTCTATCTTGTTGTACAATGTAACAACACATTTCTATCTTGTTGGACAATGTAACAACACATTGCTGTTTTAAGGGATTGACAGATGTTCATTGTGGGGGATAATTATAAGTGTTTCAAACATTCAAACAAAAAGAGGAGGAAAAAAAAACCGGTTTAAACAATGTCTCTTTGCACCCCATAAGATGATCATCCTTTTGTCTGTAGGGGGAAACATCTGAAGAAAGAGGATTATTTTGAAGTCAATTCGCCACATATATTGCTCTCCTCCTTTGTTAGCTGTGAAAATTACTTGTCCTTTTTAACAAAATTTATATTAATGTATGTTTGATGAAAATATTTTTACTTAAGCTTAGTTAATCGGAGAGAAGATTCTCATGTGCTTAGATCTTTGTCAAATTGTAATGCAGAAATGTGATTAAAGACGAGTGGCCAATCATGTCTGGCTGTACAGTTGGCCATGATTAGCTGTACAGTTGGCCATTATTAGCTGTACAGTTGGCCATGATTAGCTGTACAGTTGGCCATGGTGAGCTGTACAGTTGGCCATGGTGTTATCTGCACAGTTGACCATGGTGAGTTGGCCATGGTGTTATCTGTACAGTTGGCCATGGTGAGCTGTACAGTTGACCATGTTGAGTTATACAGTTGGCCATGATTAGCTGTACAATTGGCCGTGATTGACTGTACAGTTGGTGATGGGTAAGTCTTGGATTTCTGCAAGTAGTTCAATTATTTAAAGTTTTAAATAGATTACTTTATTCAGTTAGGTATCTAACTATTTTTTTTATGTTTAAGTATGCTGATAGCATCATCAGAATGATATAAGAATTAACTTAGTTTCATTGTAAGGTGTGTGTGTGAAAAGTTTATGAGGATGTAAGAAATGTAAGGAAATTCTTTGTCTGGATCAACACTCATCACTATTACCTGCCTTAACAAAAACCTTTGACCTTAAGTCACGAGCCAGATGAACAGACTGGAAACATGAGATTGGTCAGTCTTTCTTTTCAATAGGAAACATTTTTTCTCTCAATCAATTGTTGATAAATTATCTTTGATGTAACCCTACTTAAAATAATACAATAATGGAATTTGATTGTTCTGACCCCACTTCTCTTGATTGAGAGGCCTCTGATGTATCAAAACTGTCCATGAATGGCCACTTGTCTGACATCTGTGCCAGAGTCCTGTCCCATTCCAAGGCTCATTGAATGAGTTGCCAGTTTTCCCTCACATGGCAAGGCTAAATCTTATGAAATGTGTTAAATTTGTTTAAATATTTTAATTTGAGATTTTAAACGTTTAAAAAAAAAAAAAAGAAAAGTTCAGCAGTCTCTTAATCATCAGTCTCTATATCATCAGTCTCTATATCATCGGTCTCTATATCATCGGTCTCTATATCATCAGTCTGTATATCATC
>CAXITT010000802.1:82402-99494 GCA_964033795.1 Lymnaea stagnalis
ACTAGGATTTTTTTATTTTTTAAAAAATTGGTTGAGGGACCCGAGATGTCAAGATAGAAAATGATGTCATTTGAAAAATGTCATCAGGTGTCAGGTGCTGGCAGGCCCTGTTATTTGCTGACAAGGACTCAGTGACAGTACTTGATAAGAACATGTACATATATACATAATACACATATAAAATGATTGTGTTTGCTTGTACTTGAAGTGTTTTTTTTTTTTTTTTTTTGGTGTAAACTAAAGTTTTAACTACCTGTGCCCTGTCTGATGACTGTATGCTGTATGTTTGTGTGACATGAAAGCCACTGTAAGACCATCGTTACATAAGAACTGTATTGTGGTGGTGTCCTTATTACCCAATGCTAAAGGCTGAACTAGTGTGAAGTTTTTTTGTTTTTTTAATCTCATGTATGGAGCTCATCAAATGACTTTTATTGAAGTAAGATGATTAATTATGTATGGGATTCTTGAAGTGAGAAATTTAGTTTGTAAATGTTGAGACATCAATAAATTATACAATAGTTTTCATTGAAGCGTTTCTTGTTAATAGATATAGGGAACAGTGTGGTAAATAGGCCAATGGTATTGCATCATACAAATAAACTGCAGCCATTGAGATTTTCAAGGGGGTGGGGGCAAATGAACGTCCAGCCAGCCACACCACCCCCACTTCTTGGAAATCGAATTAAAACTTAACCCAATTATGCTGGTCTGTCGCTGGTTGGGGGGGGGGGGAAGACTGGACCACTCTTAAGTCAGCTGAGGTTGGCTGGGATCTATATCATCGGTCTCTATATCATCGGTCTCTATATCATCAGTCTCTATATCATCAGTCTCTATATCATCAGTCTCTATATCATCAGTCTCTATATCATCAGTCTCTATATCATCAGTCTCTATATTCTAAATCATCTAACTTCCTCATACGTTAAGTGGTTTTTACTTATTTAAAAAAAAATGTATCTGAAGTGTGTCTAGTTTAGCATCTTCAGATAAGCCTGCACGGTGACACCAGTATTTAACCCGTGAGTGATTGTGTTTGATGGTACCGTGAGATGAAGCATCATTTGATGGTAGGGTGAGATGAAGCATCCTTTGAACAGCTTTAGTGTTATTGGGTCAGGGACATTTTTTTTTTTTTTTCAAATTTTCAAAGTGACCATTTTCAGGAAGTATCCACTATTTTGGAGGTGAGTGGACTAAAGTGCACTTGTGCAATGAACAGGGTCTGAAGTACTTATTAGTAATGGCCCAAATCTTACAACTATCAACTAACACAGCAGATTTTTTTTTCCACCGTTATCCCTGGTTTACACAATTTTTTAACTAGGATTTTTTTATTTTTTAAAAAATTGGTTGAGGGACCCGAGATGTCAAGATAGAAAATGATGTCATTTGAAAAATGTCATCAGGTGTCAGGTGCTGGCAGGCCCTGTTATTTGCTGACAAGGACTCAGTGACAGTACTTGATAAGAACATGTACATATATACATAATACACATATAAAATGATTGTGTTTGCTTGTACTTGAAGTGTTTTTTTTTTTTTTTTTGGTGTAAACTAAAGTTTTAACTACCTGTGCCCTGTCTGATGACTGTATGCTGTATTTTTGTGTGACATGAAAGCCACTGTAAGACCATCGTTACATAAGAACTGTATTGTGGTGGTGTCCTTATTACCCAATGCTAAAGGCTGAACTAGTGTGAAGTTTTTTTGTTTTTTTAATCTCATGTATGGAGCTCATCAAATGACTTTTATTGAAGTAAGATGATTAATTATGTATGGGATTCTTGAAGTGAGAAATTTAGTTTGTAAATGTTGAGACATCAATAAATTATACAATAGTTTTCATTGAAGCGTTTCTTGTTAATAGATATAGGGAACAGTGTGGTAAATAGGCCAATGGTATTGCATCATACAAATAAACTGCAGCCATTGAGATTTTCAAGGGGGTGGGGGCAAATGAACGTCCAGCCAGCCACACCACCCCCACTTCTTGGAAATCGAATTAAAACTTAACCCAATTATGCTGGTCTGTCGCTGGTTGGGGGGGGGGGGGGAAGACTGGACCACTCTTAAGTCAGCTGAGGTTGGCTGGGGCTGCTACTGTTAGTGTTAGTGCTCAGAAGGCCTACGCAGCTAAGCTTTGCAGACTGGGCAACTATTCGTATTAGATCACTTGTGGCGAACTTATAGGGGATTACCAATCAATGCAAGGGCTGTTGTGTCGTCAGAGATATAATTTGGCTCCAAGCACCAATCAGCACAAGGACTGCTGTGTCGTCATACATAGCATATGGCTGCATGCACCAATCAGCACAAGGACTGCTGTGTCGTCATACATAGCATATGGCTGCATGCACCAATCAGCACAAGAACTGCTGTATCGTCATACATAGCATATGGCTGCATGCATCAATAAGCACAAGGACTGCTGTGTCGTCATACATAGCATATGGCTGCATGCACCAATCGGCACAAGGACTGCTGTGTCGTCATACATAGCATATGGCTGCATTCACCAATCAGCACAAGGACTGCTGTGTCGTCATACATAGCATATGGCTGCATTCACCAATCAGCACAAGGACTGCTGTGTCGTCATACATAGCATATGGCTGCATGCACCAATCAGCACAAGGACTGCTGTGTCGTCATACATATAATTTTGCTCCAAGTTCCAATTAACACAAGGACTGCCATGTTGTCAAACATATAATTTGGCACCAATCAGCATAAGAACTGCTATGTTGTCAAACATATAATTTGGCACCAATCAGCATAAGAACTGCTATGTTGTCAAACATAATTTGGCACGAATCAGCACAAGAACTGCCATGTTGTCAAACATATAATTTGGCACCAATCAGCATAAGAACTGCTATGTTGTCATACATATAATTTGGCACCAATCAGCACAAGGACCACTGCTATGTTTTCATACATATAATTTGGCACCAATCAGCACAAGAACTGCTATGTTGTCATACATATAATTTGGCACCAAGCAGCACAAGGACTGCTGCGTTGTCATACATAGCATATGGCTCCAAGCACCAACCAACACAAGTACAGTTCATATTACAACCAAATCTCTTACCATGACTTTAATTTACTCCCCTCCCCCAACCACCACACACACACTCAATTTTTTTTTAATTTAAAAAAAAAAAATTCTACTCTTTATGGTTCGAAGCTGATATGATTCCAACCTTAGTAGAGGGTCACTTATTTAATACTTGAAGAATGATGTCAATTGTTTTACTATAGTTTGAATGAATGAATCGGTCACACAGAATTGCTGTATAAGTTGTTGGCTATTGCTCTAAGCACCATCCCGACTGTCGCCCCCCCCCCACACACACACACTTTTTTTTCCAACTATTTTTTTAAAAATGTTTTTAAAACAGAGACACTGTCTCCACCCTCCTGTTCTCTCTATGCTCCATCGGCCCTCATGAGGAGGCCTACCATTGTATCGTAGAGAGACGGTAGATAAGATGAACTTACGCCAGGGGTGGCCAACCCGCGGCCCGCCACGTCAAACACTGCGGCACCGCGAATGCCTGAGTTATCACAAAAGAATATTCGATCTTCATTTAATTGTCAAAGAAATCGATTTTTGATAAATAGAAAAAAAAATGTACGCAGTGCACTCCCACAGATTCCCATTCAAACCCCAAAAGAATATTCGATCTTCATTTAATTGTCAAAGAAATCGATTTTTGATAAATAGAAGAAAAAAAATGTACGCAGTGCACTCCCACAGATTCCCATTCAAACCCCAATCGCCAAATAAGCATGCAATTAGTTCAAGGTTACGTGACAAACACCATCCAAGTTGGGTCTACTTTGGAAGTACCGCATTTCTCATTGGTGTTCGTACAGTAGAGCTTCGATTATCCGAACGACAATTATCTGAACTGCACGCTGACTTAAAAAAAAAAAAAAAATCTTTATCATTATTTTTGTATGGAGTTAATGCACTTATGACATGTTCCATAGGCTTACAGAAAAAGTGACAAACACCATCCAAGTTTGGTCTACTTTGGAAGTACCGCATTTCTCATTGGTGTTCGTACAGTAGAGCTTCGATTATCCGAACGACAATTATCTGAACTGCACGCTGACTTAAAAAAAAAAAAAAATCTTTATCATTATTTTTGTATGGAGTTAATGCACTTATGACATGGTCCATAGGCGTACAGAAAACAGTTCCGATCCTTTTCATACAATACAGGTATAATATAGATCCGTAGTGTCAAGAGGCGTAGCGAGAGTGTTTGGCGCCCGCGGCATAGATTCGCGCCCTGGGACAAGATTCACTTTAAAGCGCACCCTTTTCTTTTTTCAACTCTCAAACCCATTATTTTCATCATAAAAATAATATCAAAGCACACTTTGGCGCCCGGGTACATCTGTCCCCCACTGCCCCCACCTTTCGCTACGCCTCTGGTAGTGTCCGTGCAGTGTCCAAGACTGAGATCAGGCGATCTTCATACCGGCACTTAATGTGTATGTATCGCAGGGTACACGTCTGCAAAGACAAAGTGACCACTAAAATTACTCTAAGCGCCAGTGATCTTTATTTGGTAATGTCCTCTCTTTTTTGTGTGGACATATTGGACAAGTGGGTCACCGTGCAGATGTGAGCAGTGTTCGCAGAGGAGTTGTCATATGTCAGACGATGACAGCAAGACGTCGAGCAATAATGAATATCGCATAGCCGGCCGACAGACATACAGAGACACCGTTTGACTTCTAAGTTCTGGTAGCCGACCGAAAGCCTAAATCATTTTCGATCGAAACCGAAAATCTACCGAAAGTTAACTTACCGAAATGATGGCAACTTTCCCCACCGAAATTCGGTTGGCCTCTTATCAGAACCAACAATGGTCCCATTTAGATCGGAAAATCGACGCTCTACTTTTAATCCAACTATCACAGAACGGCCATGGAGGTGGTCAGAGAGTCAAAATGTACATTAAGGAGAAAGGGGCGGTGGAATCCTTGTTGCCCACGCTGATTAGGGCTTTCACATTTATACAATGGCCATTTTCACCACACTTCGTAGTCTACAGTACGCTTGTGAACAGCTTAGTAAGTATAGTTTGGCTTGATGCAATCAATGGTCAGCATGAGACGCTGTAACTGGAAACATGCCGCCCTTCTCCCAACGTGCAACCCAAGGTGGTCGCCGCCTTCGCCTTTCCGTTGGTTCGCCACTGACTTGAACGACTAGATAGCAGTACCATTGGTCAAGACCCTCTGATTGTTGTACTTGATGGTTAGTACCATTGGTTAAGACCCTCTGATTGTTGTACTTGATGGTAGTACCATTGGTCAAGATCCTCTGATTGTTGTACTTGATGGTAGTACCATTGGTCAAGACCCTCTGATTGTTGTACTTGATGGTAGTACCTTTGGTCAAGATCCTCTGATTGTTGTACTTGATGGTAGTACCATTGGTCAAGACCCTCTGATTGTTGTACTTGATGGTAGTACCATTGGTCAAGACCCTCTGATTGTTGTACTTGATGGTAGTACCATTGGTCAAGATCCTCTGATTGTTGTACTTAATGGTAGTACCATTGGTCAAGACCCTCTGATTGTTGTACTTGATGGTAGTACCATTGGTCAAGACCCTCTGATTGTTGTACTTGATGGTAGTACCTTTGGTCAAGATCCTCTGATTGTTGTACTTGATGGTAGCACCATTGGTCAAGACCCTCTGATTGTTGTACTTGATGGTAGTACCATTGGTCAAGACCCTCTGATTGTTGTACTTGATGGTAGTACCATTGGTCAAGATCCTCTGATTGTTGTACTTAATGGTAGTACCATTGGTCAAGACCCTCTGATTGTTGTACTTGATGGTAGTACCATTGGTCAAGACCCTCTGATTGTTGTACTTGATGGTAGTACCTTTGGTCAAGATCCTCTGATTGTTGTACTTGATGGTAGCACCATTGGTCAAGACCCTCTGATTGTTGTACTTGATGGTAGTACCATTGGTCAAGACCCTCTGATTGTTGTACTTGATGGTAGTACCATTGGTCAAGATCCTCTGATTGTTGTACTTAATGGTAGTACCATTGGTCAAGACCCTCTGATTGTTGTACTTAATGGTAGTACCATTGGTCAAGACCCTCTGATTGTTGTACTTGATGGTAGTACCATTGGTCAAGACCCTCTGATTGTTGTACTTGATGGTAGTACCATTGGTCAAGATCCTCTGATTGTTGTACTTGATAGTAGTACCATTGGTCAAGACCCTCTGATTGTTGTACTTGATGGTAGTACCATTGGTCAAGACCCTCTGATTGTTGTACTTGAGTGTAGTACCATTGGTCAAGACCCTCTGATTGTTGTACTTGATGGTAGTACCATTGTTCAAGATCCTCTGATTGTTTTACTTGATGGTAGTACCATTGGTCAAGACCCTCTGATTGTTGTACTTGATGGTAGTACCATTGTTCAAGATCCTCTGATTGTTGTACTTGATGGTAGTACCATTGGTCAAGACCCTCTGATTGTTGTACTTGATGGTAGTACCATTGTTCAAGATCCTCTGATTGTTTTACTTGATGGTAGTACCATTGGTCAAGACCCTCTGATTGCTGTACTTGATGGTAGCACGTTTCTCCCGTTCCGGAAATGACGTCATAAAATAACGATATTGCTTGATGACTTTACAGTTCAATCTTTTCCTTAAATGGCTGATCAATTTAATCCAAAGCAGCTTAAGGCATGTCGCTAAAAATTCAAGTTTTTTTTTAAATTTTATTTTTTAACCCTGAAAAAAAAAAGCACAAGTACATACTGCCTGTGATAACAAGTTTTAAATTATGGGCAGACAATGTCATTTAAAAATAATTATGCTAAGTTATCTACAATAACATTGAGGGCAATACGCTTATTAGATATTAAAATGTTCGATAAAAAAAAAGAGTTAAAAATTCTCAAGCAACTAAAATTTGATGGGCCTGCGCCCGTGTACCGTGGCTCTGTATTAACATAATTTCAAATTGATATTTTGATATTTCTCTATCAAATGAAACAAAATCGCTTAGAACATAAGTAAGGCGCATTAGATTTATAATGGAATTACACCTTTGAGGTCACCGCCACCACCACCCCCCCCCCCCCCCCCCCCCCCACCCCCCCCCTCCCCCCCCGCACTCCCAAAATGAAACAAAATCGCTTAGAACATACGTAAGGCGCATTAGATTTATAATGGAATTACACCTTTGAGGTCACCGCCACCACCCCCCCCCCCCCCGCCACCCCCCAACCTCGCCCTCTCCGCAGTGAATGCCAGGACCCCGTTGTGATTATCTCGACGGTAAAGAGGCAATGTGGCTCTCTAACTCTAAAGCTACGATCTTGCCCCCCCTCGTCATGCCCAATTAAAATTCATTTATTTAGATCAGACGTTTGAAGAACCGTTGTTTTCAATATAAATGTTAAGTGTCATCAGGGCTGTAAAGTTGAGGGAAGAGTGGGGAGCGAAAGGAAGGGGGGGGGGTTGTGGTGGCGGTGGGGGAATGGGCAGCGGTCAGACTTCATGTGTGTTTGCGTGAGAAAAACAAAATCCAGGACATGACATGACCCCAGGCAAGGGTTTGTTATCCTGTGGGGGTTATAATATACTTAAAGAAAATATTACCGGACATTTCTATTACAGGCTGTAAATTCAAGGTGACTTAAGCAAATATTTACGACTCAATTGTTATATTCACTTTTTATTGTTGTTGTGAGTACCGTGACCTGTGGAAATAAGAAGAATGATAAATATGATTAATATTTCCCTTTGTGTCATTGGGCTCAGTGTAAGGTCATTGGGACTCATTGTGGGTCATTGGGGCTCAGTAAGGGTCATAGAGGGCTGAATCGCTATGGAACATGCCACAAGAGTCTTCTCACTTAACAGATCTAGATGTAACTTTACAGAATTAGATCTAGCTTTACAGAATTAGATCTCACTTTACAGAATTAGATCTCACTTTACAGAATTAGATCTCACTTTACAGAATTAGATCTCACTTTACAGAATTAGATCTCACTTTACAGAATTAGATCTCACTTTACAGAATGAGATCTCACTTTACAGAATTAGATCTCACTTTACAGAATTAGATCTCACTTTACAGAATTAGATGCCACTTTACAGAATTAGATCTCACTTTACAGAATTAGATCTCACTTTACAGAATTAGATCTCACTTTACAGAATTAGATCTCACTTTACAGAATTAGATCTCACTTTACAGAATTAGATCTCACTTTACAGAATTAGATCTCACTTTACAGAATTAGATCTCACTTTACAGAATTAGATCTCACTTTACAGAATTAGATCTCACTTTACAGAATTAGATCTCACTTTACAGAATTAGATCTCACTTTACAGAATTAGATCTCACTTTACAGAATTAGATCTCACTTTACAGAATTAGATCTCACTTTACAGAATTAGATCTCACTTTACAGAATTAGATCTCACTTTACAGAATTAGATCTCACTTTACAGAATTAGATCTCACTTTACAGAATTAGATCTCACTTTACAGAATTAGATCTCACTTTACAGAATTAGATCTCACTTTACAGAATTAGATCTCACTTTACAGAATTAGATCTCACTTTACAGAATTAGATCTCACTTTACAGAATTAGATCTCACTTTACAGAATTAGATCTCACTTTACAGAATTAGATCTCACTTTACAGAATTAGATCTCACTTTACAGAATTAGATCTCACTTTACAGAATTAGATCTCACTTTACAGAATTAGATCTCACTTTACAGAATTAGATCTCACTTTACAGAATTAGATCTCACTTTACAGAATTAGATCTCACTTTACAGAATTAGATCTCACTTTACAGAATTAGATCTCACTTTACAGAATTAGATCTCACTTTACAGAATTAGATCTCACTTTACAGAATTAGATCTCACTTTACAGAATTAGATCTCACTTTACAGAATTAGATCTCACTTTACAGAATTAGATCTCACTTTACAGAATTAGATCTCACTTTACAGAATTAGATCTCACTTTACAGAATTAGATCTCACTTTACAGAATTAGATCTCACTTTACAGAATTAGATGCCACTTTACAGAATTAGATGCCACTTTACAGAATGAGATCTCACTTTACAGAATTAGATCTCACTTTACAGAATTAGATCTCACTTTACAGAATAAGATGCCACTTTACAGAATTAGATCTCACTTTACAGAATTAGATGCCACTTGACAGAATTAGATGCCACTTTACAGAATTAGATGCCACTTTACAGAATTAGATGCCACTTTACAGAATTAGATGCCACTTTACAGAATTAGATGCCACTTTACAGAATTAGATCTCACTTTACAGAATTAGATCTCACTTTACAGAATTAGATCTCACTTTACAGAATTAGATGCCACTTTACAGAATTAGATGCCACTTTACAGAATTAGATGCCACTTTACAGAATTAGATGCCACTTAGTGAAGGGATATCTACCTCAGTAAAGAGCTATCCAATTCTGGAGAGTCCGTTGTGACTTAAGAGAATTGGCTGGCAAAATTATGCTAAGCAAAACTGCGGGCAACAATGACTCCATTCAACAAATTATAAGCAAAAACGGTCATGTCATGTCATGATATTATGGATTCGTTTCACAACAACCGGAATGTATTATTTTTAACAAATATTAAATTAAATTAAATGAAGCTCCGACCCTGGTTCAGTTGTGATGTCATAAAAGGGGGGGGGGGACGACGGACCCCCTGCCCCTTACACAGCCCCATAACTTTTCAAGCACGTTGCATCTCATGTTTAATATATTACGCCGTCCATTTGTTATTCAAGGTGAAATGCGGGCCGCCGGCGTGTGGCGAAGAGGGGCGGGGGGGGGGGCGCAACTCCGGGAAGTCATCGGGGACGGGCCCCCATTGTTTAGAAGGGTGTCCAGGTTTGGAGCGGTTCCGAATTAATGGTAATTGTACCTCCTCCATCTTTTTTNTAAGCAAAACTGCGGGCAACAATGACTCCATTCAACAAATTATAAGCAAAAACGGTCATGTCATGTCATGATATTATGGATTCGTTTCACAACAACCGGAATGTATTATTTTTAACAAATATTAAATTAAATTAAATGAAGCTCCGACCCTGGTTCAGTTGTGATGTCATAAAAGGGGGGGGGGACGACGGACCCCCTGCCCCTTACACAGCCCCATAACTTTTCAAGCACGTTGCATCTCATGTTTAATATATTACGCCGTCCATTTGTTATTCAAGGTGAAATGCGGGCCGCCGGCGTGTGGCGAAGAGGGGCGGGGGGGGGGCGCAACTCCGGGAAGTCATCGGTGACGGGCCCCCATTGTTTAGAAGCGTGTCCATGTTTGGAGCGGTTCCGAATTAATTGTAATTGTACCTCCTCCATCTTTTTTTATATGAGACATCCCATCAAATTTCACCGTAGGACTGCTTCATGCGGCCCGAGAGAATGAATTTTAAAATACACCTAACAGTTGAGACGGCAATCATCCGGCGCACATGTTGGACTTTCTACCCCTCGAGAGTCCGGACAAGACGTTTGTCTGATGACTCAGTGACGCTGCATCGAAACCAGAACTTATTTTAAGACTTACTGGGGCGCTGTGATTATTTCAGAAATTTCCCCCCACCCCGGTGGGGGGGGGGGCACACTTCAGATTTTTCGGGGGGGGGGCAGTGCCGGTTGATTTATTGTTGGACATATTTTTGCTCCTGAAGGGGGGGGGGTGGCTTTCCCGGGGGGGGGACGGGACTGCCCCCCTCCCGAGATATAGCTGAAAGAAAACCTGTTGGGGCAAACCTAAAAAAAACCCACCAAAAAACAACAACACGTTGTGTGTGTAAAATACGGTAATACGTGCATGGTCTCTATATCAATAATTCCAGATGGTGTTCCGTATATCAAAATGCTTAGTTGTATCGACTCTTTGTAGGGTGGGTATTAATCGTTTATGGGTACTGAAAGCTGACTGTTGACGGTGGTGCAATTTTAATAGGGTATATAGTATACTGACACCATGCTATAAGCTTTTAAATGTGTTCTGTTGTGCCCATTTGGTGCGTACGTGATCAAGCGCACGACGGGGGGAAGCCGCGAATGAGAGCGCAGCTAGGTGCGCAATGGGAGCCTGGCGGACAAGATCCACTATTTGATTCTTATAAAGTGCGTTACGTGTATGCAAGTTTAGTCAAGTTTTCAGCGCCCCCGTTTTTTATATTTATTTATTTAGGCATTTTTATATAGCGCTTACCTTAAAGCTCTAAGCGCCTTACAATTATTAAAAACATGTCAACTAAGTAAAATAAAAATGAGACACTAGGATAGTAACTACTATACTATAGAAACAATGAAAATGGCTATAAAACGAGGACACTTTGGCACGTTTTGGCCTATATTACAGGATCAACCCTAGACAGAAAATGAGGCAGGGCAAGGAGGGCACAGGTCATAGGCGGACCTAAACAGATGGGTTTTAAGGGACTTTTTAAAAGTGGACGAGGTTTCACAATGACGGATATGGAAGGGGAGCTGTAATAAATGTAATATAGACTATACTTCTATATTACATTTTATAAATATTTATTTCGAAAATCGTTGTTGTTAGGGGTTGTCTTGTCTTTAAGCTTTTTTTTTTTTTAAACCGAATTCGGAGTATGCCTGAAACTGGGCCGATAGCTGGTGTCTGGGCCGATAGCTGGTGTCTGGGCCGATAGCTGGTGTCTGGGCCGATAGCTGGTGTGAATAAACCCGAGTGCCATACGCAGGCCTGCGGGGCCCACCGCAACTGTAGCCCTTAGCGATGGACGTTATTTTTACGTTATTTTTTTATATGTAAGAAGGCACCATCGTGACACGACCTGTGCACACAACTGTTCCCAGATAAGTGCACACAACTGTTCACAGATAAGTGCACGCAACTGTTACCAGATAAGTGCACACAACTGTTCCCAGATAAGTGCACGCAACTGTTCCCAGATAAGTGCACGCAACTGTTCCCAGATAAGTGCACGCAACTGTTCCCAGATAAGTGCACGCAACTGTTCCCAGATAAGTGCACACAACTGTTCCCAGATAAGTGCACGCAACTTTTCCCAGATAAGTGCACACAACTGTTCCCAGATAAGTGCACGCAACTTTTCCAAGATAAGTGCACACAACTGTTCCCAGATAAGTGCACACAACTGTTCCCAGATAAGTGCACGCAACTTTTCCCAGATAAGTGCACACAACTGTTCCCAGATAGGAGCACGCAACTGATCCCAGATAAGTGCACACATTATCTGTTCCCAGATATTTCGACCATTCGTATAGTCTTTACGATAATTTCAGGTAAGAAAATCGCCCGTTGTTCTGATCATGTCGACACCAGCAGCACCTCTTTGTCCCCCACACTCCCAAGGCCAACTGCCCGCTTGCCTTTGTGTGTCAGAAGACAGCATGAATGATAATTACAGTAGTGCCCCCCTGCTGATCTGATAAGTGAACGCTTGACTCCGCGACGAATTGCCCCCCCCCCCCCTTGTGTGTGCAAAATGTCAACGAAAAGTCTACGCTTGGCGATGGTTCTTACATTCACTATCGAGTTAGCCGTTTCCGAAGTTAGAATTCAAAAATAGATACATACAGAGGACTGAAATGTACCTGCGTATATAAGAATTTGTTTTGAGATTATTTTATAATCCATCTATGAACCGAACGTTCGTTTAAACCCATTCAAAATAGTATAAACTTTTTTGATTTGGGGTTTGTTTCTGATAAGCAAATCTAACACTTTCAACAAATCGGGGTATTCCCGAATAGCATCATAGTGTACGCGTCAAATGTATCCTTTAAATACAGTCTCGTAGTCAGTGGGTGCGGACCGCACCGGGTGACACCGTATCGGGGGTGGGGAGGAGGGGGGGGGGTGACATCATATTGAAAAATTACATATTTACAGAGCACACACTCCTCGGTCTAACCGAATTTTTTTTCTTTTTTTAAAGGATAATGGATCACACGTCAAATTACCACAATGTAACCAATCCAAATGCGTGATTTATCAAAAGTTCAAGGTTGATGCGTCAGAAATGAGGTCACCCTATACTTGGGTCGTGAAGAAACACCGTTCTGACCATGATTCAACGCAGGTTGAAGTGTTTGGTATCTATAGTGCAATACTATATAGTAAAACAAAATAATGCGTTCAAAACCAAATTAAAGCAAAATTTTAACGTGTGAACTGGAAAAAAAAATTCGACAAAATTTCCGTTCGATCAAATTACCGCCGATCAATTAACCGTCGACGAAATTTCTTTCGATCAAATTTCCGGTAACACATTTACATGGTTAACAAAATAATATTTTACACAATTTTCTAATATCTTTTAATAATTAATTTACAATAATTTTATTTTTTTAGTAAAAAGAAAAAAAAAAAAAATGTTTTTGCAACCAAACATATAGAAGATTGAAACCCAGAAATACTCAAAATTTTATATTTTCGCTGATCCGTCACGAGGTTCGCCCCTTAACACGATTGGCAGGTATGTTTAAATACCATGTTTAATGCACAAATGTACAACATTCAAATACCGTTTAGTATTGTCTCCAATAAGTCTCAAAACTGAGGCCCTATTTAATGGACCTCCCAACACAGAAATCCATTAAACACCCCCCTCCCCCCCCCACACCCACACGACTTTTCTTTCTTTAGACCCACTGCTGCGGTTAGGTACCTAAGAATGGGCGGTGGACACAGCAGGCGCGCCACGAATGACCAGGCCCCCCCCCCACCCGCTGTACTGATTACGGTGACCAGCGTCCACCCACCTGCCTTCACACACAATAATTTTAAGGACACGCGACCAACGGCGAGATCAGAGTCTGTCCACTTATGGCCTGGACCTTGGAGTCGTGAGCTTGAAGTATCGGTCCGTTCTGGAAATCGGAGTCTCAATTTGCGCAGAGACAATCCGACTACTCTATGATCAAGTCTACGGATACACATTTTGTTGACAGATTATTTTTTTATTATTTTTCTCAATTCGCGATATTTAAATTTTTTTTTAAAAATTAACGAATTCATCAAATTAATGATCTCGAATCTTGGAATCGAATATGGCGCTCGAACGTCTGGTTCACGGCTACATTTTAAAAAAAAAAAAATTGAAATCGAGGCTCTTATTTAAACTGTCGTGTGGTCCTTTCAGGCGGTTGCCATGGTTTCCTTTTGAAACGAGACACAAATGTGTTGATACCGGCGTTTCTTATGTCACGTACAGCGGGTCATATCTCGTTGGATCACATCACCCCCCGAGACCCGGGCTTAGCGTGCACCTGCTCCTCACAGGGCTTGATGTGGACAATGGTCATTTTTATGCTTACATCATGTGAGGCAGATGGTCGATCGGAGATAACAGAATCCACACCCCCCTGCGTCGACTGACCCGTCTGGCTGCTCTCTAATCGCAAAGATTTGCTGGGGTATTTATTTACTGGCCCCTTTGAATCTACGAACAGGACACATGATCACACTGCTAGAGACACCAGACCACAGTATGACCACAGTAAAACAAATAATATCCTTTTTAGATTTAGAGTAGCCTATTTTTTTACACTTGCGTATTTATTTAATGGCATCACTCGGCGAGATTGATGGTGATGGTGGTGATGGTAGTGGTGTGTGTGTGCGTTTATGTGTGTGTGTGTGTGTTTGAGATGGGGTTGTATTTGGGGAAAATAAAATGATTGATGCGTTGTGTAAAGTGTGTAAAGCCAAAGTTGGATTCAGAATTTTAAAAAAAAATGGATCGATTTGACGATTGGGGGTGGTTGTGGGATAGGGGGATAAAAGAAGCCAGTCATCAGGATGTACTACATCTTTAAAAATTTATTTAAAAATCTATCTAACACATCACATCTTTATTTCATGAGATGTGTTAGTGTCCTATTTATGTATTTTTTTATTGGTTGCGGATACAAGAATTTGATTGCTAAACTGCAAATTAGCACCTGGCTGTGTTTGGGGCTCTCTTTTTTGTCATGGGTGACCAGCGATAAGAGTCGGGAACAATGTTCCCTTTAAGCTGCGCGGCCGCGCATCAGTTTTGAGTACCGCGCAGCTAATTTCCACTTAAGTGTGTTTTTGTGTCTGTAGGCTGAAAATTTTGCGCACAAAAAAAAAATTGATGCTGTAAAGATTTGCACACAACTTTATGATTTTGCGCACGAACCAACAAACCTTAGAGGGAACATTGGTAGGGAATAGAACTATTTGTCATTTTTCTCTATAAAACGCTATCCGGTCGTCTTATTTGTACAGCATTCCCACTTACGTTTGTTTAGCTTCTTTGTAGCATTTGTTGTATGCTCCAACATTACTTAGTTCAATGGTTTTTGTATCGCATCTGATTGACGAGGCGACTCAACATTCCACTCATCATGAAAGCTAAACCGGAAGTTCTGGAAAGTCGTATGACAAAGACTACGACCACAGTCTCCAAACTCCTCCCAGATGTCGGCTCGTACCAGCTGACTTTTTTAAACATCCAGCGCAAGCCTTGATAAGGAGGAAGGCCGGGGAGTGGGGGGGGGGGGGAGAATAAATTTGAAGGTATGACCACGGTGCAGGAAAGAGCTGCACTAAACTCTAAGCCCCCGACCAGACCCTTGTAGTGGCCATTGATTTGCCACGTCATCTTTGTCCAAACACGACCTCACCTCTCGGCCCGTTAAAGGGTGACAGGAAGCCGAGATTACTCTTGTGTGAGAGGACGGGGGGGGGGGNTCTCTAATGGCCCGATCGTGTCACGGCGCCGACGCGTGTGGCTCATTACATCAAGAAATGAGTGGTCATCTGCCACGCCCACGCCGATGACCACACGGGCCCCGGCAGCGAGGCGCTCGGTCACGAGGTGTTAAAAATACCTCCTCCTCCTCCTCCACCGGGGTCTTTCACCCGAACAAAGAAGTTTCTTGCTCTGCCGCTTCCGTGCGCAGAGACGCAGATTTGAGCGTTGAATGCACTTAATGGACTCCCTGAGCCGTGGGCGCCGGTAACGTAACCCCCCTAGCCCAGACCCGTCTTACGGGGGGGGGGGGGTTAATGTCGAACATCGGACCGGGACCGTTCAACTTTTAGTACAGCTTCACGGCTATTTGAGTTTCTTCATCCTCGCGAGAACCCGAGAGATTAAAACTGAGGGAGTCTAGTCTGTTTGATGCCACAATACCCTCCTATACAGCCCTTTCAACCTCCTATACCGCACATCTACCCTCTTGTACCGCACATTTACACCCTATACCCCCCCTTTTACCCTCCTATACCGCACATTTACCCTTATATACCGAAAATTTACCCTCCTATTCCGCACATTTACACTAAAATACCACACATTTTACCCTCATTTACCGCCCATTTACCCTCCTGTACCGCACATTTACCCTCCTACTTTTCTATAATTCAGGCTAGTCCACCCCTTCACCCTCCTATACCACGCATTTACAAGCCTATACCGCCCCCTTTAACCCTCCATAACACACCTTTACCCTAAAATACCGCCCCTTTTACCCTCCTATACCGCACATTACCCTCCTATACCGCACCTTTACCTCCTATACCCCCCCCTTTTACCCTCCTATGCCGCACAGTTACCCATATACCACCCCTTTTACCCTCATATACCGCACATTTACCACTTTGTATGCCACCCCACTACTAAGCTTTATCGTCCTCTTCAATGTCAGGTTTAGCAGACAGTGAATTATGAATCTATATGAATAATTTTCGTCCTGACCATAAATATAGCATCTACCGTATGTCCGAGTGGCATCTCACAACGTAGACAAGCCCACAGCCCCACAGCTAGCAATCACCTTATCGACACGATCTGTTCTGTGCTTCAACTGAATAGATGGAAAGAAATTTGTTTCAATCAAGTTTTTTTTCGTTGAATTTCAAAACAAATCCATGTTAATCCCCCCCCCACCCCCACCCAAAACCCCCCCCCCCCCAAACCAGACCCCAAACAACGATTCACTCTTGTT
>CAXITT010000802.1:120933-131615 GCA_964033795.1 Lymnaea stagnalis
AAAAACAAAGGGGGGGGTGTATCATGGGGACAGAGATTACGTCATTTGTAATACACAATAAAGGACATGGTAAATTAGTCAAACATGTTGTGTCATATTAACATCATGAATAGATCACAAACACTGAAGCTGTTTATGAGTGTTAAGGGTGTGTTTGTGGTGGGGGTGGGTGGGGGCATAAGGGGTGGGGGGGGTGGGCTTAGAATTTTTTTATGGAAAAACCAGATATGGTCCGCAAAATAATTCTCCTGGGAAATAAAAAAAATAAAACAAATAATAATAATAATAATATAGAAATGTATGAATTCTAAAACCACAACTAGTGTACACGGCGTTGACTTTAAATGAATGTCGTAAAACGATGGGATCAATTTCAGGCTCCAGGCATGAATCGACGCACGAAAACGGCTTTTTAAGAAACTCCCACGGCAGTAACCGGCCAACACTCCAGAGTGAACACTGGTCTGACCGAAGATACAATGACACGCTGCGGTCATTTTGGACTCGGCGCGGCTCTTTCTTCGATCTATATCCTATCCTATTCTAACAAGTGTGCTTATCTCGTTTAATTATGCACACACAGCACGCACGGATATACACGCTGGCGCTCACGAACACAAACACACACATAAAAACGCACACACACACACACTCATAGACAACGCTTTCTAATCCGGGTGTTTGGTATCTGTTTTATTACTTATCTCCCCCTCCCTCCCCCCCCCACCCCTTTTCTTTCCCCGCGCGTGTTGAAAGAAAAATTAATCGCTCCGTTCCAAAAAAAAAACCACCTTTTGTATTCGCCTCAATTGCCCGTAATGTACTTCACTGATATCGACACCCAAACTCTTGCCCCGCACACCACAAAGGAATATCACTTTACTACTCAAGACCGAAGCCCCCCCCCCCCCTTTTTTTTTACGACACCCAAACTCTTGCCCCGCACACCACAAAGGAATATCACTTTACTACTCAAGACCGAAGCCCCCCCCCCTTTTTTTTTTAACCTCTACTTACTGGGGGTATCGATCCTATTAAAGGCAACCTTTATCTCAGACGATCCATCTCTAGTTCCAGCCCAATCGTTCCTCACGCACTCGGCGGTTAAGCAGATCTGAAAATGTTTTAAAGGATTTTCTCCTGCATTGAGAACCGATCCTTCAGATAATGCGACGCTGAACGGAAGATCGATGCCAATTTGAAATCTTCGTGGGGATCTCTCGCGATTCATTTAGTGGTGGTGGTGGTGGTGTTTTTATATTTTAAACTCGCAGAAGAAAGACCGTAATTTGACACGTAGTGAGAAGGGCGATGTCCGCCATGACAGGAAGGCGTGGCCGGGGGTGACCGTACTCTCCACGACGGCGGATTAATTCCCTCCACCCCCCCCCCGGGCATTGTAAAAGGCGACAAAAGTAAGATCTATGTAAACGCATTAGGAACTGTTGGGGCCAGGAGGAAGTGAAACCAAGGCGTAAAGTAACGGCTAGTTTCACTTACTAATGGCTGCCCCCCCCCTCTCCCCCAACCGGAACTCTTGGACCGTCCGGCTAAATAATAAATGTCCGGATTTGATATGCGGAAAAAGGAGGGGGGGGGTTAAGGGAGAGGGGGGATACAATGTTGATACAACTTTGTTAAGACAGCGAGGAGTAGGCATGACACTTTTTACTCTGTCGCCAGCGCATTTATCTACACTATCTGTATACTTAGCATGAAATGAAATTCATGCCTACTCTATGATCTCAATAATCTCAACCGGGTTAGACTGATTCAGTCAAACCAAGAAAAATGAGTGGGGCTGGAGGGGGTGGGGTTGGGACTGTTTCTTTAAATTTAGGACAACATTTTGTTTTTCGTCTGGAACGGTGCGTTAAAAATCTTAGCCCAGGCCCGGGGTGGGGATGGGGGCGGGGAGGGGGGTACTAACCCTTAGCTGCGCCTCAGAACTCAAACACAAAACTCCTTTAAATAAATGCTTCTACGGCCTTTCCCTATTAATTAGGGCGCAAGAAGTTCTGCCTTCCGGATCTTAGAGCAACAGCAGGTGCCCCTTTTAGCCATTAAACTTAAAACAATCTTACAGTTGTGGTCAGTGTAGTGTCGGAATCGGAAGCCGCATATTTCCAGCGAAGTCCTCAAGAAAGACGCGCATTGCACTCTACAGCCTTTGAGTGCGGTCTCAGGCCGATGCGATAATCTCCCTCTTGGATCAATTGTTGCTTTCATTTGGAAGTCTTTTTGTAAAAAAAAAAAATTCGAGCCCATTGCAGAGCGTCGCATTCTAGCATGCCTTGTGAGTTAGCGCTGCATCTCAAGTGAGTTAATGTTGTGTGTAGGGTGAGTTTGTGTATTGCTTGCGTTGGTGCTGCGTAGATTTCATGTAAAGCGGACAGTGGCGTAAGACGTGGGGGGGGGTGTGCTGGGTGGTCCGCCGCTGACGGCATTTTTGTATCAATATTGAGGTGGCAGGGGGGGCGCAATTTCGGCCAAATGTAAGGAAAAGAAAGGATTACAATATGAAAGGCATAATTTGATTATACCATCCATTGCTACACATTATTATGAGATAATGGAACTTAGTATAAAATTGGCTCAATTCTATAAAGTGTAACTTAGGCTTTTATTCTGACCCACTTAAAAAGGACATTCAACACTTTAGGATACAACTTTAAAAAAGTGAAATATATTTGTATCTGCAAGAAATGACCACACTAACAGTATCCAAGTCATTTGTAACTGCAATAAATGACCACACTAACAGTGTCCAAGTCATTTGTAACTGCAAGAAATGACCACACTAAGTATCCAAGTCATTTGTATCTGCAATAAATGACCACACTAACAGTGTCCAAGTCATTTGTAACTGCAAGAAATGACCACACTAAGTATCCAAGTCATTTGTATCTGCAATAAATGACCACATTAACAGTGTCCAAGTCATTTGTATCTGCAAGAAATGACCACATTAACAGTGTCCAAGTCATTTGTATCTGCAAGAAATGACCACATTAACAGTGTCCAAGTCATTTGTATCTGCAAGAAATGACCACGCTTACAGTGTCCAAGTCATTTGAATCTTCTTAAATGACCACACTTACAGTGTCAAAGTCATTTTTAACTGCAAGAAATGACCACACTTACAATGTCCAAGTCATTTGTAACTGCAATAAATGACCACGCTAACAGTGTCCAAGTCATTTGTATCTGCAATAAATGACCACATTAACAGTGTCCAAGTCATTTTTAACTGCAATGAATGACCACACTTACAGTGTCCAAGTCATTTGAAACTGCAATGAATGACCACACTTACAGTGTCCAAGTCATTTGTATGTGCAAGAAATGACCACATTAACAGTGTCCAAGTCATTTTTAACTGCAATGAATGACCACACTTACAGTGTCCAAGTCATTTGAAACTGCAATGAATGACCACACTTACAGTGTCCAAGTCATTTGTATGTGCAAGAAATGACCACGCTACTTACAGTGTCCAAGTCTGACATTGCCCCCCACCCCCTTTTTTAAAAGGCTAAATTTGTTTATGTCTCAGTGAGAAACACCGCTGCAGGGTCCAAGTGTCAACATTTCATATAACATGGCTGAGAACGCCCCCGTCGTATGTGGTGCAGTGTCTTCCCGTCTCCCCGACCTCGCCCGTTGTTTCCCGTCTCACAAAAGGACATCGTAAAATAAAGCTGTTCACCTGCGGGTTACCAGGACTTTTGTGTGTGTGTGCAAAGTCGGTAAGGGGCGCGACCAGAGATCAGGCGCCACTGACTCGCCCCACCCCCACCCCCGAAGACAACCTTTGCAGTCAAATCCACCAAGCGTTTGAGTTTTAGTGGTCGGGTGAGAAGTTCTGTCCTCAGAAAAATGTGTTTAATTTCTTCTCTTTCATCTTCATTCCTGTTTCTGTATTTTTGTATTTTTTTTTTTTTTAAATCTTTTAAAAAGTATGAGCCAAACAATTATAGGATCCAGCACGAAACAATTAAAACTATTTTATAAAAAGGATATTATTTTTTAAAGTCAGGATTAAATTATGGAAATCGCTTGACGCGGCGTCCGAGACTGCGGCAAAAGATAAAATTTCCAAGTCGGTGATATAAAAATGGTCGAGTTAGTGCCGGTACACGCAGCGTGCTCCCACGCCCTATGCACTCTGGCTGGGTGTGAGCTCTACCTGAACCAGAGCACGAGACACAGATGAAAGCGCAGCCAACTCGTCTTGGGAGAAAAGACGCGCCATTAAGGCGACTTTCTAAAAGTTAGCAGAAACGCACAAGAGAAAGAGAGAGAGAGAGAGAGAGAGAGAGAGAGGGAGAGAGAGAGAGAGAGAAAGAGAGAGAGAGAGAGAGAGAGAGAGAGAGAGAGAGAGAGAGAGAGAGCGAGCGAGCGTGTGATTTGAATGGTTTGTGAAGTTCTACAGCTGGTGGCCCATTCGTAGGTTCCCAAACCGCAGGTCTTGACCCCCACTTCAGATCGCGGTGCACCGTTGCTTGGTGGTGGCGTTTAACAGTTGCGCGGTGAACTCATTAGGTTTCGGGTAATTTGCATACGAACAGAGGTAGCGGAAAGTGCAAGCTCAAACAGAGGCAGGATTAACTCATAACGAGGCTGCCGTGTTTCGGAGTCAAAGAATGCATTACAACTTTTTTTTTTTGGTCTGGAGTTTGTAACAAAAAACGTGTTTTTCTTTTCTTCTTTTATTACTCTAAGATGTTATGTAGGACTAGGGCAGTGGTCGGCAAAGTCATTGGTCACAAGAGCCAAAAAAATCAGCATCAGGGCGATTTAAAAAAAAAATTGGAGAGCCAAATTTCTTTTCAAGAACCTGTCAAGAACCATGTTTTTCGGAGTCAAAGCCGATTTGTCGCTGACTGACCGAGCCGCACCCAGGTCGCTAATGAGCCGCATGCGGTTCGCGAGCCGCGGTTTGCCGACCACTGGACTAGGGTAAAGAGGAGCTGCTTTGCGCAACCTGCAGAATTGGACTGGATGACTAAGCATGTGAGAGGTCAAACTTTCGGTACAATTAGTAAGCCCCTGCGCACATATTTCTGGAGGTTGGACAACAACAGAGATCCTACCTGCCGGCACTGCAGCCTGGCCCCAGAGACCTTAGAACATCTGTTGACGGAGTGTCCCGCACTAGATCTCCTGGGGGAAGCCAGGGCGGTTGGAGGATCCTTTGTGAGGGAAATGTTGTATGGCTCAGCTCAACAGATGGAGTTGATAGCCAATTTACTAGCCGGGGTCATAAGAGAGTAATCTCAGACCTTCACCAGAATATGTGCGTTAGTTAGTAAGGTGCTACAACACTGACTGTGCACAGGAAAAAGTGTCAATTGTTGATAGCTCATTAAAAAGTGTCAATTGTTGATAGCTCATAAAAAGTGTCAATTGTTGATAGCTCATAAAAAGTGTCAATTGTAGATAGCTCGGTAAAAATGCCAATTGTTAATAATCAATTAAAGAGTGCCAATTGTTGATAGCCCATTAAAGTCATTTAAAGACTATCAATTGTTGATAATCCTTTAAAGAGTGCCAATTGTTGATAACCCTTTAAAGAGTCTCAATTGTTGATAACCCATTAAAGAGTGTCAATTGTTGATAACCCATTAAAGAGTGTCAATTGTTGATAACCCATTAATGAGTGTCAATTGTTGATAGCTTATAGTAAAAAGTGCCATCTATTATTATGAACCTTATAATTGACCATAAGTTCCACTGTTTAAAGTCCCAGGGTTGAGCTCAGTGGTATAAAGATGTGGGACGCTGTGCACTGGACTTAGCAGTCTGTGTAACAGACGTTGGAACAAATGAACGAGGACGTCAACGAGATCAGCCTGGTGCACTGTATGATCAGACCGGTGCACTGTATGATCAGCCTGGTGCACTGCATGATCAGCCTGGTGCACTGTATTATCAGCCTGGTGCACTGTATTATCAGCCTGGTGCAATGTAGGATCAACCTGGTGCACTGCATGATCAGCCTGGTGCACAGTATGATAAGCCTGGCGCACTGTGTGATCAGCCTGGTGCACTGTATGATCAGCCAGGTGCACACTGTATGATCAGTGTGGTGCACTGTATGATCAGCCTGGTGCACTGTATGATCAGCCTGGTGCACTGTATGATCAGCCTGGTGCACTGTATGATCAGTCTGGTGCACTGTATGATCAACCTGGTGCACTGTATGATCAGCCAGGTGCACACTGTATGATCAGCCTGGTGCACACTGTATGATCAGCCTGGTGCACTGTATGATCACCCTGGTGCACTGCATGATCAGCCTGGTGCACTGCATGATCAGCCTGGTGCACTGTATGATCAGCCTGGTGCACTGTATGATCAGCCTGGTGCACTGCATGATCAGCCTGGTACACTGCATGATCAGTCTGGTGCACTGTATGATCAACCTGGTGCACTGTATAATCAGCCAGGTGCACACTGTATGATCAGCATGGTGCACACTGTATGATCAGCCTGGTGCACTGTATGATCACCCTGGTGCACTGTATGATCAGCCTGGTGCACTGTATGATCAGCCTGGTGCACTGCATGATCAGCCTGGTGCACTGCATGATCAGCCAGGTGCACACTGTATGATCAGCCTGGTGCACTGTTTGATCATCCTGGTGCATTACATTAAAGATTAGATGGACTTGCCCCGTGCATTGGCAAAGGTCTGGTTACGCCCCTGTACCCCACTGTCTGTGGTTCAACCAAAATTAAAATGTTTTTTTTTTTTTTGTTATTTGGTAAAATCCCCCTTACTAATCTAAAAGTGGTTATCGTGAGGTCCCCGCGCATGTTACGCTGCTGTCCTTAAATTTCACTGTTTTTTTTTTTAAATCTTCAATCTAGAACCCGCACCACCAACATCACCAACACCAACCACAGCACCCACGCAAACCACATCACCCACACCAACCACAGAACCACACAAACCACAGCACCCACACAAACCACAGCACCCACACAAACCACAGCACCCACACAAACCACAGCACCCACGCAAACCACATCACCCACACCAACCACAGCACCCACTCAAACCACAGCACCCACACAAACCACACATCCCACACAAACCACACCATCCACAGCACCCAGGCTGTCTGGTAACTGGATTGATCATTCCCGAACTCTCATTACAAATTGTAAAGACCAAAGGAAAGAGAAAACACGGGGAAAGGGTGGGTACCACCCGTGAGCTAGAGCTTAGAGCTTACGACGACCGCGAGCGGTTTACAGAAGGTGCGCTCAAGTCAGTTACGTCACAATGGCGCAGTTTGGGGCAACTATTGATAACCTGGGCCAACCCTTGCCACAATGGACTCACGTGCGGTTTCTCTGAGCAATTCCCACAAGGAAGGGGAGGGGGCGCTTTCATTTCAGTAAATTACATGTAACCGTGTGCTTTCTTGCACGTGCCTGCTAAGTCGAGTTCGCAGTCAATGCTTACAGGGTGGGGGGTCGTCCCCGGGGGGGTGGGGGGCATCGAGGCGTGGGACATCAGGGTGCAGGGCGCAGGGTTAGGGTTTTGAGGAGTTCCCCCCTCAGCGAATAGAGCATAGGGGAGGTGTCACCTTTAGGGCTGTTTGTTTTAGGGCGAGGTGTCGCTGGCAGCAGTGACGTACATCCGGTCTCCCGCAACACACAAAAGTGGCCGAGCGACGACACGAGATTGAGACCCGCATCGTCCGCGGTGGTGAGGTCACGTGACGTCCTCGCTCCGCTCCCCACCGGGGCATGGAACGGTCAATTTCGTAAATTGTCGGTAATTAAGCCAATCTTCGTGCCTCAGATCTCCGGGATGTCATTGAAGATGTCAGCAATTGACATTTGTCATACAC
This sequence comes from Lymnaea stagnalis, assembly GCA_964033795.1. Taxonomy (NCBI): domain Eukaryota; kingdom Metazoa; phylum Mollusca; class Gastropoda; family Lymnaeidae; genus Lymnaea; species Lymnaea stagnalis. The sequence goes on from CAXITT010000802.1 coordinate 128,802, forward strand.
GCTGGGCGCTCCATGATGCGCTTACGTCACGAGACCCTGCATGATCTGGCTGGCATCTTTTCCTCGCCTTTTTTTGTGTGTCCAGTAACCTTAACTCGTCGTCGTCCACATCACACTCCCCGCCCCTTTATTTTCAATTCCTTTTCACATTTAGTATCTAATGATCTAAGGCTCTCATTGTGCTATCTCTCATTGTCTTTATCTCCCGTTTTTTCCTATCTCTCACTCTCCCTACCTCTTATTGACCCTATCTCTCATTGTCCCTATCTCCCATTGTCCCAATCTCCCGTTTTTCCCTATCTCTCACTCTCCCTACCTCTTCTTGTCCCTATCTCTCATTATCCCTATCTCCCATTTTTCCCTATCCCTCACTGTCCCTACCTCTTATTGTCCCTATCTCTCATTGTCTTTATCTCCCGTTTTACCTTATCTCTCACTGTCCCTACCTCTTATTGTCCCAATCTCTCATTGTCTTTAACTCTCGTTTTACCTTATCCCTCACTGTCCCTACCTTTTATTGTCCCAATCTCTCATTGTCTTTAACTCTCGTTTTACCTTATCCCTCACTGTCCCTACCTCTTATTGTCCCCATCTCTCACTGTCCCTACCTCTTATTGTCCCCTATCTCTCACTGTCCCTACCTCTTATTGTCCCCATCTCTCATCCACATTATCTCACTCGTTAGTTTCCAGCTCTATTTAATTTTTACGATTTAACACACACACACACACACACATACAGACATGGGTTTGTAAATTATTTAACACGCAAACAATTTTAACACACATCTATCATCAGATGCGTAACTGTCAGCGGGGGTTATGGGGTTACCCCCCCCCCGCCCCCTCACTGGATTCCTTTATTTTATTTCCATAACCAGGGCAGTGGCGGTCTCGTTGTTTGATGTGGTTCGAGTGGTCAGCTGACAAAGTCATATTTAGAAATGATATCTGTTTGTGTGTTGCTTGTCAGTAGCACCCTTTCAGCACTGAGGTGCCCCGGGCGTAACCAGTTGACGAAACTACGAATACATTGTTGTGTCCTAAGATTTCATAGGGAGGATGAAAACAAACCCACCTGGGGGCGCGTTTAGTGACCTTCACGTGAAGGTCACACTGACTGAACGAGACGGGCTGAGCCAGCTTTGTATTTATTTGATATGTGCGTGCGCGTGCGTTGTGTGCGTTGGTGTGCATGTGCGTAAATGATTGTATCAGTGCACTCGTTCAAGTGTATGTGTGAGCTTACGTCATTATAATTTTTGGAAATCAAATAACGTGGGGATTGGGGTGGGGGGGGGGAAGTGGTAAAGGAGAGATAGTCTAAATATCAGAATTTAATTCAAAATTGACACATCAAGAGGTAAGAAAAACTCGTTCAAGTGTATGTGTGAGCTTACGTCATTATAATTTTTGGAAATCAAATAACGTGGGGATTGGGGTGGGGGGGAGGGAAGTGATAAAGGAGAGATAGTCTAAATATCAGAATTTAATTCAAAATGGACACATCAAGAGGTAAGAAATGTCCGTCCAGGAGAAGATAACTGCTATAGAACGGAGTAAATGGGGGAGATAACTAGGGAAAAAAAAGAACAACTCATCACGACATGACATTGAACCTTTTTAAAAAAAAATTTTCATTCGTCACGCCAAACAACATATTCCCCCTCGCTCTTCTGTCCTCTCGTCTAAACCACGAGCTGCCAATGAGAATCTCGTGTGGTCTCGCTTTCGCTACTTGATTTGGCTCACGAAACGGGGAGGAAAATTATAACTTTTTAAGACATCCAAGTGACGTGAGCTTGAAATTAACTCCCCTTGGATTGTTATGTCCCCCCCTTTGTTTTATAGACAGGGAATCGCTTTTTTGGGGGGGTGGGGGGGGGTGGAAGGTTTGCGGGCTAGCGGAAGGGGGGTAAAAAAAGCCTTGAAGGGTGAGGGCTGTAATTTGGCCTGTCATTACCGGGCGGTTTCCCCCTCTCGGTGATTACCCGAGCTGACCCGGACGAAAGCCGGCACTTTGGCTGAGTTAATAGAGTCATTGAACAGATGAGAGAATTCGGGTCGTGTTTGTGGCCATACGGTTAGAGAGATCCGCACGATCTGCGAGGCCTTTCTTGGGGTGACCAGACATATGCGCACAAGACAATTGCGCACACGACAAACGCGCACAGACAATCCCGCAATGACCCAAATGCGCACAGGACAAACGCGAACACCGATAGTTGCGCACACGGACAATGGCGCACACCGACAAATGCGGACACCGACAATCCCGCACAGTGACAAATGCGAACGGCTATATAAGCGCACACCGACAAAAGCGCAAATAGCAAGTTATGCATCGCCAATTTAAAGATGATAATGGATTTAGTCTTAGTTGGTTTTCAGCAAAAATACATCATGTTTAAAGCTAACACTATATTAATAATCATAATAAATGTAATAATAATTGTAGGCATATTTTTAAAAAAATTAACTTTGAAATGTCTCGACTAATAGTATAGTAATAAAATGGTGGTTCTAGTAGTACTGCTACGTCATGAGTTTTAACAGATGGCATTGCACTTTTCTAAAGGCAAAGTACGTTTTAAAACATGCATTCATGCAACCGATTTGAAAATTTTTTATTAGTGATTAACACGTAGTTTTATTCCGACCCCTCTTTCAACCCGCAGATTTATTAGGTACATAATCTTGGTTATTTATAGTGTAGAAGGAAGTCCTAATTGAATGATGAAATTACTGTTGATATTTTATTACACATAACTTTGCAATTAGGATTTAAACTACCATTAGAACAATACGCAAACTT
>CAXITT010000802.1:132534-154350 GCA_964033795.1 Lymnaea stagnalis
GGGGGGGGGCGCAGTTCTTGGGGGGTCAGTGTGATAGTTAATTGGGGGGTCAGAAGGTGGCTCTTGGGGGTTTGATGTTTCTCGAGGTTCAAGGAGTTGTTTTAATATTTTTTTTCGGGGGGTGGGGGGGGGTCACTCTGATGATTTTTCGTGGTCAGTCTGGTGGATCTTGGTGGTGAGTCTGATGGTTTGTGTAGATCAGTCTGATGGTTTGTGTAGATCAGTCTGATGCTTCTAGGTGGTCAGTCTGATTGACTTGGGAGTCTGTTGGTTCTTGGGTGTTTGTCTGATCGTACTAGAGTGGTTGTTGTTGGTCAGTCTGATGGTTCTTGGTGGACAGTGTGATGGTTCTTGGTGGTAAGCCTGATGGTTCTTGGTGGTAAGCCTGATGGTTCTTGGTGGTAAGTCTGATGGTTCTTGGAAATCTGATGGTTCGGTTTGGGGGGGGGGGTGCCAGAAAGTGGTTAATAAGTGTCCGTGTGATTATCAGAAGGGTCATTGGAATGGTATTTGAGACCAGCTCGATCATTCTTGTGGGTTCACGTGATGGTTCTGTGATGTTATGGTAGGTCAAAATGTAGTTCTTGGGGGTCAGAAGGCGGTACTTGGAGGGGGGGGGGGCAAAAATTTTTTTTTTTTAGTCTGAAGTTGGTTCTTGGGCGTCACAAGCTTGTTCTTGGAGGTCAGAAGGGGGTGTTTTGGGGGATCATGTGGTTCTTTTTGGTCAGAGGATTGGGGTCAGTGTTATGTTTCTTGGAGTTTAGTGTGATGGTTCTTTGGGGTCAGTGTTATGTTTCTTGGAGTTAAGTGTGATGGTTCTTTGGGGTCAGTGTTATGTTTCTTGGAGTTTAGTGTGATGGTTCTTTGGGGTCAGTGTTATGTTTCTTGGAGTTAAGTGTGATGGTTCTTTGGGGTCAGTGTTATGTTTCTTGGAGTTTAGTGTGATGTTTCTTTGGGGTCAGTGTTATGTTTCTTGGAGTTAAGTGTGATGGTTCTTTGGGGTCAGTGTTATGTTTCTTGGAGTTTAGTGTGATGGTTCTTTGGGGTCAGTGTTATGTTTCTTAGAGTTAAGTGTGATGGTTCTTTGGGGTCAGTGTTATGTTTCTTGGAGTTAAGTGTGATGGTTCTTTGGGGTCAGTGTTATGTTTCTTGGAGTTAAGTGTGATTGTTCTTTGGGGTCAGTGTTATGTTTCTTGGAGTTAAGTGTGATGGTTCTTTGGGGTCAGTGTTATGTTTCTTGGAGTTAAGTGTGATGGTTCTTTGGGGTCAGTGTTATGTTTCTTGGAGTTAAGTGTGATGGTTCTTTGGGGTCAGTGTTATGTTTCTTGGAGTTAAGTGTGATGGTTCTTTGGGGTCAGTGTGATGTTTCTTGGTGGCAAGCTGGTGGTTGTGGGGTATCAGTGAGTTATTCAAGATCGGGGCGCCTATTCAATAATAATAGAATGGGATACCAACATAATTTAGGAGCCCATCATTAAAGGTAGCAGTACTTTCATTTCATTGTTCTTAATTTTTTCTTAATTTTTTTTTTATGCGTAAGGGTTCGTATCCGGAAATTTGTTTGAAAGAAATTTCGTCGAAGGAAAAATTGATCGACGGAAGTTTGATCGAACCAAAATTTGATCGAACGGAAGTTTGGTCGAACGGATGTTTAGTCGAATTTGTCTTTCAGTTCTTAAGCGTCAAATTTCTTATTGAACGCGTTATTTTGCCTCACTATATAGTATGGTGCGTTCAAAAGAAATTTGACGGAGATTTGTTCGCGTGAACTGGAAAAAAAAACCTCAACCAAACTCTGCTTGACCAAACTTCTGTTCGATCGAATTTCCACTCGATCAAACTTCCGTCGATCAGTTTTCCGTCGACAAAATTTCTTTCAAACAAATTTCCGGTAACCGCATGTGTTGCCACTTGTTACCAGTAAATAATAATCGGATTTGGAATAGGTCACAGTTTCGGAGTCGATATCAAAAGATGGACGGTTTGCTCCTGTTTTGTTGTTTGTCTTTTTTGTTTGCTGTTGTTGCTCTGGGCTTGTATAGAGATTTGTTTGTTAAAAAGGGGAGGGGGGTATCACTAAACCATGTTTAGAGATCACATCTGATCTCGCATCATTTAGATTTTGTTTAAACCCTTGCCTTTGTCTCCACGTCCGTCAAACTGAAAGTGCAACACACGGGCATCCTCTTGGAGTACAAAGACAACACGTTTCGTGTGTTTCAATCAGCGAAACCTTATAAAAGTACAATGAATTCATGCATTATGTAGGACTAGTTCGAGCACTATAAATTGAGTGGTTGTCTTTAGTCATGTCAAATAGAAAACGTTTGGTACATAGTGTGATGGTATATAGTGTGATGGTATATAGTGTGATGGTATATAGTGTGATGGTATATAGTGTGATGGTACATAGTGTGATGGTACATAGTGTGATGGTACATAGTGTGATGGTATATAGTGTGATGGTATATAGTGTGATGGTACATAGTGTGATGGTACATAGTGTGATGGTATATAGTGTGATGGTATATAGTGTGATGGTACATGTAACGGACTATGTTTTCACATGAAAACAGAGAGGTAGCATGAGTGAACAGTGAATTGTGTTGACCATGTATTTTGAGATGCAAATGTGAACTCCACGTTTTTGGAGAGTAAAATTATGTTTTTGTCAGAGCGGTTGTTTTCCACGCTTTGCTGATAATAAAGTATGAGTTGACTGAGATAAGGAGTCAGAGTTAGTCGGAGTTGAGTTAGAGTTGAGATGTAGTACAGTTGAGCTGAGTTGACAGTAGTATGAGGACGTGTCTTTCTTAATGATGGAATACTATAGATATATATGTGAAATTACATTCATGCAAGGATTATTTATTAATATTATCAATATAAAGTGTGTTCAATAAAGTACTGTAAGTTTAACCAGGATTCAGTATTCTTATTTGCGTGCCCGGATTATAAGTGGAAGAATGAAGAAGCCTTAGTCGGCATCCTGAAATATCAACATAACATAAGTAACCATACTACTGACATAACCCACAGCATAAGAAATAAGCTCCCACGCCATGTCAGAGTAGATGTGTTACAGTACATAGTGTGATGGTACATAGTGTGATGGTATATAGTGTGATGGTATAAAGTGTGATGGTACATAGTGTGATGGTATATAGTGTGTTGGTACATAGTGTGATGGTACATAGTTGTTTGGTACATAGTGTGATGGTATATAGTGTGTTGGTATATAGTGTGTTGGTACATAGTGTGATGGTATATAGTGTGTTGGTACATAGTGTGTTTGTACATAGTGTGATGGTATATAGTGTGTTGGTACATAGTGTGATGGTATATAGTGTGTTAGTATATAGTGTGATGGTATATAGTGTGTTGGTACACAGTGTGATGGTATATAGTGTGTTGGTACATAGTGTGATGGTATATAGTGTGTTGGTACATAGTGTGATGGTATATAGTGTGTTGGTATATAGTGTGATGGTATATAGTGTGTTGGTACATAGTGTGATGGTATATAGTGTGTTGGTACATAGTGTGATGGTATATAGTGTGTTGGTATATAGTGTGTTGGTACATAGTGTGATGGTATATAGTGTGTTGGTACATAGTGTGATGGTATATAGTGTGTTGGTATATAGTGTGATGGTATATAGTGTGTTGGTACATAGTGTGATGGTATATAGTGTGTTGGTACATAGTGTGATGGTATATAGTGTGTTGGTATATAGTGTGTTGGTACATAGTGTGATGGTATATAGTGTGTTGGTACATAGTGTGATGGTATATAGTGTGTTGGTACATAGTGTGATGGTACATAGTGTGTTGGTATATAGTGTGTTGGTACATAGTGTGATGGTACATAGTGTGTTGGTACATAGTGTGTTGGTACATAGTGTGATGGTACATAGTGTGATGGTATATAGTGTGTTGGTACATAGTGTGATGGTATACAGTGTGTTGGTACATAGTGTGATGGTACATAGTGTGTTGGTACATAGTGTGATGGTACATCGTGTGTTATTACATAGTGTGATGGTATATAGTGTGTTGGTACATAGTGTGATGGTATATAGTGTGTTGGTACATAGTGTTATGGTATATAGTGTGTTGGTACATAGTGTGATGGTATATAGTGTGTTGGTACATAGTGTGATGGTATATAGTGTTTTGGTACATAGTGTGATGGTACATAGTGTGTTGGTATGTAGTGCGTTGGTATATAGTGTGTTGGTATATAGTGTGTTGGTATATAGTGTGTTGGTATGTAGTGCGTTGGTATATAGTGTGTTGGTATATAGTGTGTGGGTATATAGTGTGTTGGTACATAGTGTGTTGGTAGATGGTGTGTTGGTACATTGTGTGTTGGTACATAGTGTGATGGTATATAGTGTGTTGGTATATAGTGTGTTGGTACATAGTGTGTTGGTATATAGTGTGTTGGTATGTAGTGCGTTGGTATATAGTGTGTTGGTATATAGTGTGTGGGTACATAGTGTGTTGGTACATAGTGTGTTGGTAGATGGTGTGTTGGTACATTGTGTGTTGGTACATTGTGTGTTGGTACATAGTGTGATGGTATATAGTGTGTTGGTATATAGTGTGTTGGTATGTAGTGCGTTGGTACATAGTGTGTTGGTATATAGTGTGTGGGTACATAGTGTGTTGGTACATAGTGTGTTGGTAGATGGTGTGTTGGTACATTGTGTGTTGGTACATAGCGTGCGTTGATATATAGAGTGTTGGTAGATGGTGTGTTGGTACATTGTGTGTTGGTACATTGTGTGTTGGTACATAGTGTGATGGTATATAGTGTGTTGGTATATAGTGTGTTGGTATGTAGTGCGTTGGTACATAGTGTGTTGGTATATAGTGTGTGGGTACATAGTGTGTTGGTACATAGTGTGTTGGTAGATGGTGTGTTGGTACATTGTGTGTTGGTACATAGCGTGCGTTGATATATAGAGTGTTGGTATAGGGTGTGGGATGTGAAAATAAGTGAATTCTAAGGGAACAATTAGTTAAATGACATGATCTTTCATTATCAAAATATCATGTACGTGTATAAAATGTTAAAGAGGTCTGTGTTTGATTGTACCCCCCTTCCTCCTGGCATTCTGTAAAAAAAAAAAAAAACATTTTCCATAAATATAACGTTTCAAATCACATCTTATGAAATCTACTCAACTCCAGCAACAATAGTTATCCATCCTTTGTCATTTAAAAAGCAGACGAGGATGACGTAATCAATTTCGGATCCTCTAGCCCAGGAGATTAATAGCTTTTTTTCCCCATCCCCATGCACTCGTGAAAACAATTGCTCATTTATATTTTAAAAATTAAATTAACCACTTTTTGAATGAATTACAATATGAAGTGGGCCCTAAAAACAGACGGTTCGCGCCATGACGTCATTTACGTATTTATGTTAAGCTCCTGTGTTGGATTCACTCCCCTTTGTGTTGTTGTTACCAGAGTTAGCTTTTGTTTAATAAGACGATAGAAATGTTTTAAATTAAAATTTCATTGGTTGGTTAATAATGATATTTAAATTTTCCGGCAAATAGAAGAATGAGCATGTATGGATTTTCTGAAAACTTTTGGATTTTTTTTTTTTTGGTGGATCCAGAAATAAAGTGTGTAAAAAAAATTTATTATTCCATAAAACTGTAAGTTGGGTTTTCATTAAAATTTGTTTTCTAATGAAACTGTAAGTTGAGTTTTCATTAGTTTACAATTATCTTGTATTGTTTTTCTTCATTGAGTTGAGGGAACAGAGCATGTATCATGCTCGGAAATTATGGTCGAAAGGAAGCGACCGCAGGTTGTTGACACTTCTTGCCGCATATCTATTCGGATACGATGACGTAGCAACGTTCACCGCGAAATTTATGTACCGGCGGAAATTTTGGCATTGGATTTTAACTTTTTATTCCCAATTTTAGCAGACGTGAGTCCTGCCCCCCCCCTTCCCCCCACTTTTTTTTTTTATAAGGCGCCCATCTTGGTTGTTATTAGGGGTCGCAAAACCGGTCCCTTTTGCCGAAACCGGTATTTTCGATATTGACGTTTACAATTACCGGAATCCCGGTATTTTCGATATTTAGAGAATTTGTATTCGATGTTCGAGATTATAGGTGAGGATTTATTAATGAAATAAAAACATTCGGAAAAAATACCAGATTTTGATTTTTAATAAGCTTTTAACAATAAAACAAATATTTAACTTCAGACTTTAATCAAAGCGAACAAAAATAATATTCTTAACTTTTTAATTGAAATAGTTTTAATCAAAAATAATTGGTGTTGTTTTAATCTGTGGTCAAATTTAAATAATGAAATTGTAAAAAGGACAAAGTGTATAATGTTTGTTCACTTAACTTTGACCGCAAATGGTTACAAAAGTAACCTGATGAAGAGAACACCCGCTCTGACTCCACACTGGTCGGAGAAATAGACTTAAGGCTATCATACGCAATTTCTAGATATTTTCTCTTGAACGCCATTCTAAAATAAAACTATTTCTATTTGTACCAATGTATCAATGTCTCCATCCGTTGGTCTGGAAGTATTATCCTGAGCCTGACGTTTCTTTTGTATTTCATTTTTCAAGTTAGTCATGCCCATATCCAAGATGTCCAATGTCATTGTTCGTAGATATTTCCAACGAGGAATCCGCTGTCTGACCAAGCTTTTGTATATCCACGATATGTTTTCGCATCTGGTTGCAATCTGGCCTTAGAAACACGTCCAAGTAGTCACTGGAATGTGCAGACTTTAAATGAGAGTGAAGGCCTGAAGTTGTACCTTCCAATGTTTTAAGTGTTTTGTTACATCTAATACATTTAGCTGAGAGATTGTCCGTAGCTTTCAAGAAATAATGCCAAACTGATGTCTTTGTTTCCGATAATTTCATATGCTTTTCAAATTTAGGTTTATTTTTTGTTCAGGGTCCCCCATTTACTTTCTATCAACCTGAAGGAAAAATAAATCATCAACAAAAAAATGATTAATTCAATCGAATTGGTTTGACGTGTAACCTAAAGTATTTGATTATCAAAATACGGATTTACTCAAAGTTTTAAATATGGAGGTACTTTGGCGTAATTAAAAGAAATCAAGCAATCAAACATTTTTGTTATTAAAAGTTGACCCCGTGACTTGAGTGCAACGTGTTATTATTTCCATACAAACTCTTCACGGAAGTCAAAATTCGATCTTCATTCGACTATACCTATCACTTTTTTGTCAATAATATGAAAACTTTCACTCACCAATCCTGTACCTTCACGTCGTGACGCGTCTCCACTTACACGCTACACCTAAACAAAACTAATCACAACGTCTTGACCAATAAGAGTACACAGATCTAGGCCGTCGGCCTGCTCTCTTACAACACCTAATCACAACGTCTTGACCAATAAGAGTACACAGATCTAGCCCGTCGGTCTGCTCTCTTACAACACCTAATCACAACGTCTTGACCAATAAGAGTACACAGATCTAGCCCGTCGGTCTGCTCTCTTACAACACCTAATCACAACGTCTTGACAAATAAGAGTGCACAGATCTAGCCCGTCGGTCTGCTCTCTTACAACACCTAATCACAACGTCTTGACAAATAAGAGTACACAGATCTAGCCCGTCGATCTGCTCTCTTTGAACTTGAGAAACGTGGTGTGAGGGATTTGCACATCTCATAAATTATGGAGATGTATTGTTTTAACTACGACGTGGAAACTAAGGGAAAACGATTAAAAAAAAAAAATGTGAAAATGAAATCCCGGGATTGTCGATTATAAACCCAATCCCGGTTTTTTCGAGCATCAATTATGGTCCGATATTTCGGTATTTTCGAAAGTCGGGATCCCGGATTGCGACCCCTAGTTGTCATGGACCGTGACCTTTCACCGGTTGAAGCAAATAAAGATGGCGGCCGTGGGAACCACCATGGCGCGATAAGTCCAAAGTTACCAAAGCCGGGAATTAAGTCCTCAGCGTCTGTAATGACTTTATACAAAACTGTTTTGAAATATAAAACCATCTCGTTTGCGCTCCCAATCTTTAAAAAATCTGTTAAAAATACGATACATTTTTTAAAAAGTTGAGTACTTGCATACGGACAGTAGAGGGTTAAGATACCATTTTTAAAAAGTGAAGTGCTTGCATATGGACAGTAGAGGGTTAAGATACCATTTTTAAAAAGTGAAGTGCTTGCATATGGATAGTAGAGGGTTAAGATAATATATTTTTTTTTTAAATTTAAGTACTTGCTTATGGACAGTAGAGGGTTAAGATAACAATTTTAAAATGTTAAGTACATGCTGCATATGGGTAGTAGAGGGTTAAGATAAAAAATTTAAAATGTTAAGTACATGCTGCATATGGGTAGTAGAGGGTTAAGATAAAAATGTTAAAATGTTAAGTACTGGCATATGGACAGTGTGACAAATGACTGGGGCGGGGGTACGGGGCAGAGCTCCATTGTTGTTAGAGTAACTTATGTGATGGACGGAAATTGCTATTGTTTTAAGGGTGGCGTTGTTAAAGGGGGTGAGGTTAAGATGAATAGATTGTCGCATCTTGGAGATAGAGGGGACTGTTTCCTTCCATGACTTCACATGGTCATTTTGGGGTTAACAATGGGAAATTCTAATTGACTGGAAATTAAGGGCAGGGATGGGTTAATAGAGGGCATCCCTGGACCACCTATGGAGGTAGAGAATCGGATATAAGACAGAACTTTCCATGATAAGGGGAATTGAGGTAGAGAGAGAAATGAGCTGAGAGTAAGCAGTTGAGAGGGAACAGTCGAGATAGGTCAGGAGACGACAGTTGACCAGTTGAACACAGGAATAGTTGAGAGGAAACAATTAAAAGTCATAGCTTTAGAGATTCATATAGATTATAGATATAGCTGACAGTTAGTGAAGACTATAGAAGAGCTTTTTTGTTTGAGTAATAAATATATTTTCTTTTTTCATCTGGACACCTGGAGTTTGAGTTGTTTGGGTTTCACTCAAGTCTACGGTGTCCTTCTGTCTGTCCCGACGCCTAGACACCCACACTATAAATCACAGAGTGAGTTGGTGATAAGTCAGGACCGGAGCCCCCCTCCGTAACAACTGTTCTGTGACAGACAGTAGAGGGTTAAGATCACATTGTTAAAAAGTTAAGTACTTGCATATGGACAGTAGAGGGTTAAGATCACATTTGTAAAAAGTTAAGTACTCGCCTATGGACACTAGAGGGTTACGATAACATTGTTAAAAAGTTAAGTACTCGCCTATGGACAGTAGAGAGTCGACCAAAACTGTAATACTGGTCACCAACTTTCAGCTCTGTACAGTGGCGTAGTCGTGATTAGTGCCACCAGCGGCGAGACAAAATTTTCGCCGAGCCGATTCCACGAAAAGATAACGTCCGCCATTTACCTCCAATCTTGTCCAAATATAGATAGGAAACACATATATATAGGAAACAAATATATATAGGAAACAAATATATATAGGAAACAAATTCCAACCCGGACCCCCCCCCCCCCCTCCCCCTCCCCCTTCCCCCCCCCCAAAGATAACGTCCGCCATTTACCTCCAATCTTGTCCAAATATAGATAGGAAACACATATATATAGGAAACAAATATATATAGGAAACAAATATATATAGGAAACAAATTCCAACCCGGCCCCCCCCCCCCCGCTTTCTGTCCCCCTTTCTACGCCCCTGGCTGTGTGGCATTTCGAAAGGGCAGAGATATGATGTACTTGAATAATGCGAGACTCGACCCAATTAAAACACATTGAAATGTACCTGTGAACCGAAGGCGTTTGCATCAAGTGAATTAAAATTGTTTTTTTTTAAAGAACAAATTTAGATTGGATCCAATAAAATCTTGAGTTTTGTAACAAAGAAGCCACGCCTACAAGCTGATCCAAAACTTGCATGGGAACCTCTGACGATAATCCCACTCTCATTCCGTCTCGACATTCCATTAACCCTCACCTTGCACTTTACATCAACAACTGCTCTTTAAGCGGCTGACAGGTAAGCGATGCACCAAAAAAAAACCAAAAAAAACAACAAAACATGCAAGTCCCGATAAAGAGATTTCAATTTCTACAACAACAGATTTTTTTTTTTAATATCCGATTTATACGGCGCTTCTAAGTTCAGGTGAATTATTTCGACTTGTTCAGATCTTTCATCAAACAATTGAATCTCTCTTTTTTTTTTTTTTTTCCTCCCTCCACCCCCGCTATCAAACAATCACTGGCAGTCTCAGCCCCACCCCACCCCTCTTACCTTTCCCCCCCCCCCCCACACCGCTCCGGCAATCCGCCTTCACTCACGGCTTTCTTTGTTTTAAGTGAACGGAAGTGAGAGAAAATGACCGATTAAAGAGGGGTAAGCGGACACCCTGAGGAAAGTGACCCAGATCAGGGCAGATAGCGGTCGCCCTTGCATGCGACTGAGATCCTTATAGATCAACGAAACGCAAAAAAAAAAAAAAAAAGGGGGGGGGGGCGCTCAGTCCTGATTGGTGACATGAAGAGCCAGGGGAGGTCAGGCGATGCGTCGGCTTGGGCCGGGCCGGGAATCGAACTGGTCCACGCAGCAATAGCAGGCACGGACGGCGCTGGAGTCGTACTCGAGTGGAACTACTCCGGGTGTGGTTACGCCATTAGTCTTCGTCCCGACAGACATGCAGACTTAAAAAAAAATCTAATACAAAAATGAAATTATTATAATTATTATTTTTCAAAAGTAACCTTGATTTTTATTCAAGGTTATTTTGCCGTCTGGAGAACAAAAAAATTTACAATTCGATTCCGGGTAGGTCGGTTCGATTACAGGCAGCTTATTCCGACTACAATCCGACCGCTCACCGGACTACCACGCAAGTCCCACACAAAAGATGTGGACGCTCTTTCAACACATTCCCTTAAGCAAATTGTATTAATTCATGGCGGAAGACGCAAATACAACCGAGCTCCGAGGTAAAGCCACTCGGCCCGCCGAGATCCATCGATGTGTTCGGCAACTTTATATTCCATTTCCGGTCTGGTTTTGTGTCCGCACACTTATCGGAACCGGATGGGAAGTGGCGGAAAGTAGGCGGTGGGGTAGGGGTGGATTGGGGGGGGGGGACAGGGCAGGGCCAGGTCTTCAAGACAGGATGTCGGTTTCCGACTACGCGAGGTTTGGGGGATCCATTTCCGGTCTGGTTTTGTGTCCGCACACTTATCGGAACCGGATGGGAAGTGGCGGAAAGTAGGCGGTGGGGTAGGGGTGGATTGGGGGGGGGGGGTCAGGGCAGTGCCAGGTCTTCAAGACAGGATGTCGGTTTCCGACTACACGAGGTTTGGGGGGCGCGGGGGGAATGCCAGGACAAATCGAAGAGTTGTTCACGTGACCTCGCTTGGTCGAGCTGTTCTCGTGACATCATGTATCCGAGCGCTTCTTTTGACGGACATGTTACCTGAAACGCTTACACATGACGCCGTGCAGTTACACGGTTTCCGTTACCGCCAATGAGGAGAGAGTCCGCGTTTCAGAAGTCGGAAGAGCGCTGAAAATATACAATGAAATTAATGCGCCGTAACAGAACTACATCTTATGATTTCAAAGCACTGGCAGGATGTGTATTGTGTATTTCCTTAAGTCAATAATTAAAAAAAAAAATCAATTGTCCGTTTAGCTACAATTACAGAATATATTCTTGTTAAGGAATTCAATGTGATTGGGGATGAGTTATGTGTGATAGCGCTGTAGCCTGGGTAGGGTACCGTTGTAATGTTCTTATCTTAGTTTTAGTGGTGTATGAAAAAAAGTGTGTGCGTGTCGGGGGGTTGGGGGGGGGTGGATCGTTTTTTGTATAATATTGAGTGGTGGCTATATTGAGTGGTGGCTATATTGAGTGGTGGCTATATTGAGTGGTGGCTATATTGAGTGACGGCTGTATTTGCCAAAGAAGAAAAGGGGCATGAAACAAGCTTGACCCGCCCCGGGTGGCACTAACCCTAGTCACTCCCCGACCTACTTTTAGTCATAGATCAGCCCACACCATTTAAATAGATGTCCATCTTTCTATGACGGCTGCCACCCCCCCCCCATACCTCTCCTCTTCGGCGCTGCCAAGGATGACGTCGAACTTTTGAAGGTCATTTGAAATGTCTCCCTCCATATCTTCTGCTACACTCTTTGCTTCCTCTTTCCCTTAGTGCAGTGCTTCTCAACCTTTTTAGTGCCGCGACCCTTTAATACAGTTCCTCGTGTATTTTCGTTGCTGCTTCATAACTGTAGAGGATATGTGTTTTCCGATAGTCTTAGGCGACCCTTGGGAAATGGTCGTACGACCCCCCAGGGGTCGCGACCCACAGGTTGAGAACCGCTGCCTTTGTGACACCCGAGTCGGCACGTCACTATAGGAAATGGCATTTTGTAGGTGAGGATCTGTCAAGCTTTTCCATCAAATATTTGTAATGTACAAAGAGAAAGGAAAGAGGGGAGAGTGTGTTTTGAATATTATCGAGGTCAAGGTCGCCTCCACTGCTCCGCTAGAACTTGGAATAAGAAAACTGTCGTTATCATAACATTCGCGACAGGAGAACAGTGTAGATTACAGACTTCTTAAGTAGGCCGGATGAGTTGCATCTCTGGAGTGATTACTTATCTCCGTCTTACATTCTTTCCCCGCATCTTATAAAAACCCTCACCTAGTCCTCTTGTGTCGTATTGAAAACATGTTTTCTTCTGTAATGTGTCTTTGAAATACAAGTAGGTTTGTTTATGAATAGAAATGATCGCAATTTTCTGAACCATTCGAGGATTTATTTTTCCATGACATTTATACAACTTTGGGCTTTCCATGATATTTATACAACTTTGAGTTTTCCATGACATTTATACAACTTTGAGTTTTCCATGACATTTATACAACTTTGAGTTTTCCATGATATTTATACAACTTTGAGTTTCCCATGATATTTATACAACTTTGAGTTTTCCATGATATTTATACAACTTTGGGTTTTCCATGACATTTATACAACTTTGAGTTTTCCATGACATATATACAACTTTGGGTTTTCCATGACATTAATACAACTTTGAGTTTTCCACGACATTTATACAACTTTCAGTTTTCCATGATATTTATACAACTTTGAGTTTTCCATGACATTTATTCAACTTTGGGTTTTCTATGACATTTATACAACTTTGAGTTTTCCATGACATATATACAACTTTGAGTTTTCCATGACATTTATACAACTTAGAGTTTTCCATGATATTTATACAACTTTGAGTTTTCCATGATATTTATACAACTTTGAGTTTTCCATGATATTTATACAACTTTGAGTTTTCCATGATATTTATACAACTTAGAGTTTTCCATGATATTTATACAACTTTGAGTTTTCCATGATATTTATACAACTTTGAGTTTCCCATGACATATATACAACTTTGAGTTTTCCATGACATTTATACAACTTAGAGTTTTCCATGATATTTATACAACTTTGAGTTTTCCATTACATTTATTCAACTTTGAGTTTTCCATGACATTTATACAACTTTGAGTTTTCCATGATATTTACACAACTTAGAGTTTTCCATGACATTTATACAACTTTGAGTTTTCCATGAAATTAAAACAACTTTGAGAAAATTAGAAAATCAGATTATAAAATTCCTTTATTTTCCTTTTAATGTCAAGTAATAATTAATCAATTCTCCTTAGAGAAAGAATGTTAAAAAAATCCATAACTCTGATCCCCACAGGGAATCGAACTCCCGTCTTTCACGTTCCCCAAGAAGAATGCTCTCTAATACACCACAAGGGTTTATTATTCGAAATCCGGATTCAAATTTCTCATTGGGGAAGACAACTCCCACTATTCTTTCTCTTTAACAATAACAATTGTCTCCCCCTTGGCCAAGTATTAATGACGGCTGGCTGGTTTTCAGTTTAGGTTTAAGAATATTGAAAAGTCATTTGTTGGCGTTGGGGGGGGGGTGGGGAGTAGGGGGGGGGAGGTTGTCTTTAACAGATTATCTGCTTACCTGTAGGNGACGTACGCGGGTTTAATGTGAGAGCTATGACGTACGCGGGTTTAATGTGAGAGCTATGACGTACGCGGCTTTAATGCGCGAGCTATGACGTACGCGGGTTTAATGCGCGAGCTATGTTGTAATATGTAGAGCGTACATTTCAGTGCAATGCCAATCATTATATCTTTATGTCAGTGTAACCGTGACGAAGGGAATATGCAAAAAAACGTAAACTTCAAGGCCTACATTTTAAAGGGTAAGATTTTCTTTTTCAATATCCGTAAAAAAATATTTTTTTTTTTTTTTTTATATTTTTCTAGACACCCCCCCCCCCCCCTTTCTTTTTTTTTTTTCCTGTGTGACGTCTTTTTCCTACTACAATTTTACGATGTAAAAATACAAAATTAGAAAATATTGAAGGCGGCAATATGATTTCAGTAGGACGTAACATGGCCGGAACCAATCATTTACGAAGAACTGGGGGTTTCAAAACTATGTCTGCAGAGCTCACCTGCACTGAGCCGTTTGGGTCACTGCGCTCTCCGGCAGTATGTGATCAACGACCGTTGGCTTAAAGAGAGGCGCATCAATGGCCCTTTGACGCAACACATTCGGACCCTGTGTCGTTGTCCACGTTGGTCAAGTCGTCTGTCAGTATTTTTAAGCAATCAGTTACAACCTGTTAGTTTGTCGAGCTGATCGTGTGTTATGCTGTCAGTGTTTTAAGCTTTCACTGTTTCACCCTGATAGTGTGTTACGCTCTTAGTGTGTCAAGCTGTCAGTGTGTCAAGCTGATAGTGTGTTATGCTTTTAGTGTGTCAAGCTGTCAGTGTGTCAAGCTGTCAGTGTGTCAAGCTTTATGTGTGTCAAGCTGTCAGTGTTTTAAGCTGATAGTGTGTTATACTCTTAGTGTGTCAAGCTGATAGTGTGTCATGCTGTTAGTGTGTCAGTCTGATAGTGTGAAGCTGTCAGTGTGTCAAGCTGCCGGTGCGCCATAATGAAATACAAAATAGCATTATGAAACAATTCTCTATTCTAATATAATGCAACCCTGCTGTACTATTGCTGTACTATAATATAGACTTGAAGTATGAGCAAATATATCCAGGGTATTGCCCGCAGGACATTCATAGTACCCTGCCAGCCTGCAGGACATTCATTGGACCCTGTCAGTCCGCAGGACATCCATAGGACCCTGCCAGCCTGCAAGGCATTCATAGGACCCTGCCAGACTGCACGACATTGATGGGACCTTGCCAGACCGTTGGACATTGATAGGACCCCCCTGCCAGCCTGCGAGACATTCATAGGACCCTGCCAGCCTGCAAGACATTCATAGGACCTTGCCAGACCGCACGACATTGATAGGACCCTGCCAAACCGTAGGACATTGATAGGACCCTGCCAGACCATAGGACATTGATAGGACCCTGCCAGCCCGCAGAGCATTGATTGGAAGCTGCCTGCCCGCATGAAATTGATAGGACCCTGCCAACCCGTAGGACATTGTCAGGACCCTGCCTGTTAGCGAGCTTGTCATCACTGACAATGTTTTCCTCAGAATTAATCTCGGAACAATGGCCGAGGCAACGCGAGGGCTTGTTTCGCTCACATACGATCGACTCCAGAAATTAATCTTTGGCCGTGCACAACTCGACAACAGGCGACTTTTTAATGATCTTGGCCGCGGACAATAGCTTCGCGATCGTTTAATTTCAAGCCCTGCTAAGTGCAACGGAGAAGAGGGGGAGTTTGGGGGGGGGGGGGGTTCCTCTGCATTTAAGGAATGTTTTCAAGTCAAGGAGAATAGCTGAAAAGGTCACTGGCAAAACATTTGATTGTGGTGCACGGCGTGATCTTGGGCTGAGAACAGACTTTTGAATAAAGAGCTCGTATTGAATTTGAGATGGCATCGTTGAATTGAGACAATGGAAGTTAGAAGATACCTTAGAACAGGGGTCTCAAACTCAAATCTTCCGGGGGCCGCAGGAGGTAGAGTCTGAGTGAGACTGGGCCCTGTCAAATATTACCCCCCCCCCCGAAAAAAAGCGATTACAAATTCAATAAAGTACAACTGTTACAATCTGCTAAACCTTTATTAATAGCAAATAAAAAGATCAAGGGTTCTCAAGAACTTGGCTTCACTTTCTTCCTCCTACTCCTTGTTGCCAGAGACCTTGCAGCGCTTCTTCTATAACAGCTGAGCAACATTTGGCTTGAGTGAGGAGGCAACTGAGACCCTCAGTATAGCTTGAAGATACTCACCAGTAAGGTTGGCCTTGATAAAGTCCATAGTGGAAAAGAGGTACTCCCCAAAAAATGCACATGATCCGCTTGAACATCCTGGAAACCTCAAGGAAGGTGGAAGGCTATGCTCTCACAAATTGCCCATGCTTGTCTCTTTGTTCATTCACCTCCTTGAACTTAGAATTGCACTTCCGTTCAATCAGCTCCATTTGAAGCGCAGGGATGAGGGCATCGTCCACTTTGATGGAGAAAGGGTCAGTAAAAAGTTGAAAAGTGGCTCTGTGTGTTTTGATGTCTTAAAACATGTGATCAAATTATTCCTGTATCTTTGCACTTGCATCAGTAGACTTACTACTGAATGGTGTGCCCGAGTCCATGAGTACTTTGCATGCCGGGAAATGGCAGAGGTTTCTATCACAAACTGTGTGCAGAATGCCCTGACATTGTCATAGGCAACACTGACAAGCTACCCCTGGTCTTGTAACTTCTTGTTGGTTACATTCAGCTCCTGTGTGATGTCAACAAGAAAAGCCAATTTCATGAGCCATTTGGGATCACTTAGTACAGGAACAACTACCCAATCCTTCTCCACGAAGGCTCTAAATGCCAAAATGTATTCAAACAGTAGGCAGGGGCAGGCAATGTTCATGAACTATTGATGCGAAGGAAGAAGCTATTGTAAGGAGAATGAATTTTGATTTTTTATTGTAGAAAATGCCTTTTTTTGACGAACCCTATTTTGAAAGTGACCAAGCTGGCAGGCTCGGAATTTCCCTCACTCGTAAAAACTAGCGGCAATTTTAATAGTGATTCTTTGATAGTGTGTCAGGTTTGTACGATTTACACAATTATGGTTGTGCTTTACTCACTAACTGACTTTTAAAACTTCTCTCAAAACCGTACTTTGGCCATGTTTGTCTCATAAAATGCTATAAAGTAAAAACATGTAGTCCAATTTTAAAACGAGTTTTTTTTACATAATAATCAACGTCCAAATCTATACAAACATTATAAAAATCAGAATTAGACTAGTCGGTGAGATTCGACTGAAACCGTCGCGAAGGGGCACATTATAGAATATGAGAATGGAGAAAACGCGCGGGCTGCATTAACACTGAATTTTGCTGTCACGTAGCGGGCCGCAAAATATCGTCTTGCAGGCCGCAAATGGCCCTCGGCACGTGAGTTTGAGACCCCTGTCTTAGAATGTAGGTCACACATTTGAATGAGAACAAATATTGTTATTGAGTTTTTAAAAAATCTATTTGAATGATAGGCAGACAAACAGAGAGGTACAGGCAGACAGAGATGGTACAGGCAGACAGAGATGGGCAGACAGACAGAAAGGACAGTCAGATAGAAATGGGCAGACATACAGAGAGGGACAGACGGGCAGAGAGGGACAGACAGATAGAGATGGGAAGACAGACAGAGATGAGCAGTCAGACAGAGATGGGCAGACGGACAGAGAAAGACAGACGGAGCGAGAGACAGATGGACAGATCGAGGGAGAGACAGAGAGTAACAGACATAGAAGAACAGATGGATTGAGAGGGGCAGGCAGACAGCGAGGGGCAGACAGACAAAGTGGGGCAGACAGACAGAGATACTAGAATCAGACTGGGGACGGTGTAGAGGAGTATATCATTAAATTATTGAGTTTTTTATACTTATTGTGTGTCGTGGATCTATTGAAATATTTAATTAGCTTGATATGGAGGTTTTCTGTTATGTTTAGTATTGGGCTACTTATTTAACCAATACCGGGTGACCCACTGAACGGTATTTCAGATGCCAAAAGTCTTTTACCTTGTTCAATACAATGCTCTGACCACCCAATTCACTAACAAGTTCTGACCACCCCCATTCACTAACAAGTTCTGACCACCCCCAATTCACTAACAAGTTCTGACCACCCCAATTCACTAAGAAGCCCTGACCACCCAATTCACTTACAAGCTCTGACCACCCCCAATTCACTAACAAGCTCTGACCACCCCAATTCACTAACAAGCCCTGACCACCCAATTCACTAACAAGTTCTGACCACCCCCAATTCACTAACAAGTTCTGACCACCCCAATTCACTAACAAGCCCTGACCACCCAATTCACTAACAAGCCCTGACCACCCAATTCACTGACAAGTTCTGACCACCCCAATTCACTAACAAGTTCTGACCACCCCAATTCACTAACAAGTTCTGACCACCCCAATTCACTAACAAGTTCTGACCACCCCAATTCACTAACAAGTTCTGACCACCCCAATTCACTAACAAGTTCTGACCACCCCAATTCACTAACAAGTTCTGACCACCCCAATTCACTAACAAGTTCTGACCACCCCAATTCACTAACAAGTTCTGACCACCCCAATTTACTAACAAGTTCTGACCACCCCAATTCACTAACAAGTTCTGTCCACCCCAATTCACTAACAAGTTCTGACCACCCCAATTCACTAACAAGTTCTGACCACCCAATTCACTAACAAGTTCTGACCACCCCCAATTCACTAACAGGTTCTGACCACCTTCAATTCACTAACAAGTTCTGACCACCTTCAATTCACTAACAAGTTCTGACCACCCCAATTCACTAACAAGTTCTGACCACCCAATTCACTAACAAGTTCTGACCACCCCAATTCACTAACAAGCCCTGACCACCCAATTCACTAACAAGCCCTGACCACCCAATTCACTAACAAGCTCTGACTACCAAATTCACTAACAAGTTCTGACCCCCCAATTCATTAACAAGCTCTGACCACCCCAATTCACTAACAAGTTCTGACTATCCAATTCACTAACAAGTTCCGACTACTCAATTCACTAACAAGCTTGTACAAGGCTGCACAACACACACATCTATACAATACACAAGTCTATACAACACATACGTCTATACAACACACAAGTCTATACAACACACAAGTCTATAAAACGCACACGTCTATAAAACGCACATGTCTATACAACACATGCGTCTATACAACACATGCGTCTATACAACACATGCGTCTATACAACACATACGTCTATACAACACACAAGTCTATACAACACACAAGTCTATACAACACACAAGTCTATACAACACACACGGCTATAACAACACACACGTCTATACAACACACACGGCTATAACAACACACAAGGCTGTACAACACACCAGTCTTTACAAAACACAAGTCTGTAGACCACACGCCAATATCCGCATGACGCCAAGGAGGACACCGGCTGATAAGGATCACCAGAAAACACACCACCTCCCCAGAGACCACCGGGACGTCTTCATCCCCCGTCTCCCCCGATTCTCCGTAAAACAATGAGATCTCTTCAGACGCTGCTCCGCCGAGAAGCTCGCCCCACCCCTCGGGAAATGATAGCTGAACGCATTGAAACGAATGCTTTCATAACAATGAATAATTCCCCAAGAAAACTTTGGAAATCATCCCGCACGGGGGCAGCCAGGGGAGGGGTGGGTAGGGATGCGTGAGGGTTATTAAGACTGGCATTATCTTCTTGAGATTGCATGTTGGCCGGACACCAGGCCGGTAGATAAGAGAGAGCGTAGCCGCCAGCCCATGTGTGGCGTTGTCATATTGTCTAGCTTTGAGAGATGGTGACGATAACAGATGGCGTAAGTCTGGTAGTGTTTATTGATTTGTTGTTGTATACTTCCAGGCTCGCTTCGCGAACTCGTGTCGTCTCTTTAACTAAACAATGCATTTCTGTCTTTACAGTTTATATTTGTTCTTTGCGTTGCTGCTAAAGCGATCCGCTTCTTGCTCAAACCTTTGATCCCTATCACGGGGTACACACGGGGAGACATAGTTTTCTGCTTCAATAACTGATCAAAGGCTTTCGATACAATGTCGTGGCCTAAAAACGTTTTAAATATATAAAAGCAATATGCCCTTGAATGATGAACTCACTCTCTCTCTCTCTATGTCTCTCATTCTCTCTCTCTCTCTCTGTCTCTTTTTCTCTCTCTCTCTCTCTCTGTCTCTTTTTCTCTCTCTCTCTCTCTCTCTCTCTCTCTAAGTATAATATTTTGTGTTTGGGTAAATTTTCTCTGCTTCCAGAGGTGGGGGTCAGTATAACATTTTGTGTTTGGGTAAATTTTCTCTGCTTCCAGAGCTGGGGGTCAGTATAACATTTTGTGTTTGGGTAAATTTTCTCTGCTTCCAGAGCTGGGGGTCAGTATAACATTTTATGTTTGGGTAACTTTTCTCTGGTTCCAGAGCTGGGTCAGTATAGCATTTTGGGCTTGTGTAACTTTTCTCTAAGTTTAATCAAACTGTCCCAGAAGTATCCTCAAATTGGAATGGTGTCACGATATGTCCGTATCATGTCTTGTTCAGGGGTTCTCACTTGTATCTGGCCTGTAATGAAGTTGTTAAAAAATCATGTAAATATTACAAATGTAATCCCATATAATCATTACCCCTGTCATTTCCCCTGTAATCAGTGGTATTTTATTATCCCATTTGTACAGTAACAATTACTTATCCAATGTAATCATTACACTTGTAATATCCAAAGTCATATTTGCCAATTTATTATCCCCTTGTAATATCCAAAGTCATATTTGCCAATTTATTATCCCATGTAATAAGTACTAATCTAATTTATTATTCCATGTAATCAGTACCACTTTATCATCCCGTGTACATGTAATGAGTGCTATTTTATCATCCCATGTAATTAGTACTAATTTATTATCCCATGTAATCAGTACTAATTTATTATCGCATATAATCAGTACTAATTTATCATCCCATGTAATCAGTACCAATGTATTACCAGATGTAATCAGTTTCCCTGTAATATCTCAAGCACTTCGAAACTCACTCAAAAAGTCCCATACTTTGCAAATGAGTCTATGTATATTTATAACCACCGTCGTAGCGTGCCACCTTCACGTGAACCTTTTGAAAATATAAAACTGAACATCAATTGTGTACGTCACATGACGTATGAATTTAGTTGTACCCATTCCAGTCTTGTCAACTTCACACAATCTCACATATTCAAACCACTGTCAACGTGCATGTCTTTCATTTCTACATCTGCGAAAGCAGTGGTCTCCATATTAACCATTCGCCAACCATTTTTTTCTATATTAACCCTTCGCCATCCATTTATTTCCACATTAACCGTTCGCCAACCATTTATTTCCATAATAACCCTTTGCCAACCATTTATTTCCACATATAACCCCTTCGCCAACCATTTGTTTCCATATTAACCTTTAGCCAGCAATTTATTTCCACATTAACCGTCCGCCAACAATTTATTTCCATATTAACCGTCCGCCAACAATTTATTTCCATATTAACCGTCCGCCAACAATTTATTTCCATATTAACCGTCCGCCAACCATTTATTTCCATATTAACCGTCCGCCAACCATTTATTTCCATATTAACCCTCCGCCAACCATTTATTTCCATATTAACCGTCCGCCAACCATTTGTTTCCATATTAACC
>CAXITT010000802.1:164984-177420 GCA_964033795.1 Lymnaea stagnalis
GGGGGGGGGTATTCGGTGACGTAGTCTCCACACCGCCACCCAAGACCATTTCAACATTTCTTATTACATGCAAAATACATTGAAACTATTGGTTTAGATTGGGACGGGGGGGGGGGTCATTTTTTTTCTTCTTCATATTTTGTTCAGTCTTGAAAATCCTTGTGTGAGTTTCTGGTTGTTCTTCAAAGCTAGTCTGTAGCAGTGGGATAATAAGTTTGTCTGTAGCAGTGGGATAATAAGTTAGTCTGTAGCAGTGGGATAATAAGTTCGTCTGTAGCAGTGAGATAATAAGTTAGTCTGTAGCAGTGGAATAATAAGTTAGTCTGTAGCAGTGGGATAATAAGTTAGTCTGTAGCAGTGGGATAATAAGTTAGTCTGTAGCAGTGGGATAATAAGTTAGTCTGTAGCAGTGGGATAATAAGTTAGTCTATAGCAGTGAGATAATAAGTTAGTCTGTAGCAGTGGAATAATAAGTTAGTCTGTAGCAGTGGGATAATAAGTTAGTCTGTAGCAGTGGAATAATAAGTTAGTCTGTAGCAGTGGGATAATAAGTTAGTCTTTAGCAGTGGGATAATTGTGCGGCGTGAATAACCGTTAAGTTCTTGAGGGCGAGTTGTAATTTTGAACAGGGGCGTGGGTTTTTTTCTTTTGAACGGTCCCCCCTTAAACATTTGTCAATGGACCCCCGAAGCGTTACGGGAGATCATGCAGGTTAGGAACGCCAGCCCAGCACACTAAACTCAATTCCTCCATTAGATCGCATGATAGGGAAAGAAAGAAAAATGGCGGATGGCTATGCTTACCAGCTTTAAACGTGTTAACCCATGACTTGCAGGCTTCAAATTTGGTTCCGAGCTACACTACAACACACACCATAACGGCTGGCTCCGGCTCAACCTCTCTCGTGACGTCAGTCACGCGTAGCTATTCCATCAAGTTAACCCAGAATGACGTCATTATCTCTTTTAGCGTTTAGTCTGATAAACAGTTCATGATTTTTTAATGTTCTTTTCATTTAATTTATTTTTAGATTTTATTTATGATTTATAGTTCTTTGAAAAAAAAAATAAATCATAATAAATGTATTAATTATTCCATGCAATATGGAACGCTGAATACCCTTAGTAGGATTTGGAGACTATCTGAGGGAGAACTATCTGAAGATTAACCGAGGAATAACTATCTGAAGATTATCCGAGGAAGAACTATCTGAAGATTATCTATGGAAGAACTATGTGAAGAATATCCGAGGAAGAACTATTTGAAGATTATCCGTGGAAGAACTATCTAAAGATATCTTAGGAAGAACTATCTGAAGATTATCTAAGTAAAAGCTATCTCTGAAGATCATCCGAGGAAGAACTTTCTGAAGTTTATCCGAGGAAGAACTATCTGAAGATTATCTGATTAAGAACTATGTGAAGATTGTCCGAAGAAGAACTATCTGCAGATTATCTAAGAAAGAACTATCTGAAGATTATCGAGGAAAAACTATCTGAAGATTATCTGAGGGAGAACTATCTTAAGATTATCCGAGGAAGAACTATCTGAAGATTATTTGAGGAAGAGCTATCTGAGGAAGGACTTTTTGAGCCCAAAGTAGGAACCACTTTTTCCTCTTTATTATCCCCCCCCCCTCCACTCCCCAAAAAAGTGATGGTAGATTGCATATGATGCGATGGCAGCCCTTTACCCAAAGGAGCGTGCTATCATTGACCAGCAATGTCGGACGATTGATAGCTTTGTTGCTCTCGGAAGGTAAGGGGCGGAAAAGCTATCGCATTCCCGTGGTGAAAAGAATCAACAAGTTTATCCCCGAGGCTATTCCCGTGAGCCGGTGAGACACACCCAATCAGATGAACTATAGAGACACACCCAATCAGATGAACTATAGAGACACACCCAATCAGATGAACTATAGAGACACACCAATCAGATGAACTATAGAGACACACCCAATCAGATGAACTATAGAGACACACCCAATCAGATGAACTATAGAGACACACCCAATCAGATGAACTATAGAGACACACCAAATCAGATGAACTATAGAGACACACCCAATCAGATGAACTATAGAGACACACCCAATCAGATGAACTATAGAGACACACCCAATCAGATGAACTATAGAGACACACCCAATCAGATGAACTATAGAGACACACCAAATCAGATGAACTATAGAGACACACCCAATCAGATGAACTATAGAGACACACCCAATCAGATGAACTATAGAGACACACCCAATCAGATGAACTATAGAGACACACCCAATCAGATGAACTATAGAGACACACACAATCAGATGAACTATAGAGACACACCCAATCAGATGAACTATAGAGACACACCCAATCAGATGAACTATAGAGACACACCAAATCAGATGAACTATAGAGACACACCAAATCAGATGAACTATAGAGACACACCCAATCAGATGAACTATAGAGACACACCCAATCAGATGAACTATAGAGACACACCCAATCAGATGAACTATAGAGACACACCAATCAGATGAACTATAGAGACACACCAATCAGATGAACTATAGAGACACACCCAATGAGATGAAGTATAGAGACACACCCAATCAGATGAACTATAGAGACACACCCAATCAGATGAACTATAGAGACACACACAATCAGATGAACTATAGAGACACACTCAATCAGATGAACTATAGAGACATACCCAATCAGATGAACTATAGAGACACACCCAATCAGATGAACTATAGAGACACACACAATCAGATGAACTATAGAGACACACCCAATCAGATGAACTATAGAGACACACCCAATCAGATGAACTATAAAGACACTCCCAATCAGATGAACTATAGAGACACACCCAATCAGATGAACTATAGAGACACACCCAATTAGATGAACTATAGAGACACACCCAATCAGATGAACTATAGAGACACACGCACACACACAAGTAGATAAGTTATAGAGACACACGTAAAATTAGATGAGTTATAGACACACACCTAAGTATATAAGCTATAAACACATCTCAATAGTATATAGACACTCACGCACATGTCGATGAGTTATAGAGACACACCTAAGTAGAAAAGTTATAGTGCCACACACCCAAATAGATGAGTTATAGATGCGCGGCCCAATTATATTAGATGAAGAGACACTCACGCAAATAGATGAGTTAAAGAGACACACCCATGTAGATGAGTTATAGAGACACACCCAAGTAGATGAATTATAGAGACACACCCATGTAGATGAGTTATAGAGACACACCCATGTAGATGAGTTATAGAGACACACCCAAGTGGATGAGGTATAGAGACACACCCAATCAGATGAACTATAAAGACACTCCCAATCAGATGAACTATAGAGACACACCCAAGTAGATGAGTTATAGAGTCACACCCAAGTAGATGAGGTATAGAGACACAACCAAGTAGTTTAGTTATAGAGTCACACCCAAGTAGATGAGTTATAGAGACACACCCAAGTTGATGAGTTATAGAGACACACCCAAGTAGATGAGTTATAGAGAGGAAGGATGACAGCAGAAAAGCCCCGCCACTGTCTCCCTGGTACTCGCTGACAAATGCCAGCTCTGAAGAACCTCATGAATCTTTGATCGAGACGCTGGTCGAGGGCCCGAATCTAGCCTGCCTGCAGAAGGTCACGATGTGAACGCGGCGGATTCGTTCGTATCCGGGCATGACCACACACAAATATATTATTCGGTGATTCTCACGTTTGGTCCATGTGGAGTTCCGGGGAACGACCAATCTATGTGTGACTGCATAGTTAAATACAAAGTACCCGGTACGAAGTTCAGTTGTTGTAGGTTGCTGTTCTTTTTACATCTTTTGACTCTATAGTTTTGAGAAAATCACTTTAGGGGTCGATCGTAAATTACGTCACGCAAAAAGTGACCTTTTTAGACCCCCCTCCCCCGTCATACAATTTTCATAACGAAACTAAGATTTTATTTTATTCTTTAACTTTTTCCCATAATGGATTAAGATGTAGTATTACTATAAAACTGTGACGCGAAACAACGAAGTCATCCAGTAGCCGAATGTAAAATGGCCCCGATAGTTTTTGCGTCTTTTTTCGATATGCGCAAAAGGTATGAGCGACTGAGTTTCATAGTAGGCCTATGTTTGTATACCTATAATACCTGAGGCAATTTCGACCTCAAATTGTTTTTAAAATTAATTTAATAAAGATTTTTCAAAATTAAAACGTTTTACATTTAAAATACACACACACACACACACACACACACAAAAGTGATGCCACCAATTTTTTGACCCGCCCCCTCCCCCCTTGTCAAAAAGTGTCACAAACTCTCGACCCCCAGAGCGTGACGTAATTTGCGAACGACCCCTTACATATTGTCACGATATAGTCTTGAGGAAATCAACTTACATCTTGTGACTCTATAGTCTTGAGGAAATCAACTTACATCTTGTGACTCTATAGTCTTGAGAAAATCAACTTACATCTTGTGACTCTATAGTCTTGAGAAAATCAACTTACATCTTGTGACCCTTATAGTCTTGAGAAAATCAACTTACATCTTGTGACTCTTATAGTCTTGAGGAAATCAACTTACATCTTGTGACTCTTATAGTCTTGAGGAAATCAACTTACATCTTGTGACTATAGTCTTGAGAAAATCAACGTACAACTTGCTAGAGAGATCACACCATTGTGAATACATCTTATCAAAATGGCGACAACAGTGGTAACAATGTGCAGTGTTTTAACACCTATGCTTGCTGGATGCCTGCGGAAACTGGGTTGTTAAAATTAACCACAATTTGCAAAACATGCCCCCCCCCTCTTTTCCCCTCACCCTGTGACCCCCTACCTCCACCCACACCCCCATCTCCCACGAGGACCAGAAACCAGTCATCACCGAACACCAAAGTCCGTGGTTGCAGCGTACGTATGTCTCCGAGCCCAAAGGGTCAAGCCGTGAATGGACACCGGGCGATCTCCCTGGCAATGAACCCTTGGTTTATGAGCGTCAGAAATTCATCACCGCCGTCAGTATGAACGAGAGCTCTCTGAGTGTGTCCTGCGTTTATTGGTAATATGAGGGGATTTCTGCAAGAGGACGAGGCGCCGCCGAGGGTCATTGAAAAGTGTCTTTTAAATCCCTACCGAGATGGCTCGCACTAGGACTTGCTGACAATAAGAGAGTAGAGATAGAAAGAAAAAAGAAAAAAAGACGGGGGGCGGGGGGGGGGGGCCCAAGGTTGAAAAAAATAAAGAGACACAAAATCAGAAAAGAAAGAAAATGGGGGAGAAAAGGTGGGAGAAAAGGTGGGAGAAAAGGTGGGGGGGTGGGGGCTGAAAGAAGTCAATAGGTTGAAAAGACCAAGTAAAACTGAGCCGTGCATGGACAATGCGATTTTTTNCAAGGTTGAAAAAAATAAAGAGACACAAAATCAGAAAAGATAGAAAATGTGGGAGAAAAGGTGGGAGAAAAGGTGGGAGAAAAGGTGGGGGGGTGGGGGCTGAAAGAAGTCAATAGGTTGAAAAGACCAAGTAAAACTGAGCCGTGCATGGACAATGCGATTTTTTGCGACCGCTCGTGCATACGCGAGTAACCTTAAATCCCCTGCACCTGGTAAGGGTCAGCTATAAAACCGTAACATTATGCACGAGACTGGACTACTTATCTTATATGACCTTAGACAGACTGGTTTTATTTGCAGCAACAGTCTCTATGTATTTCTGCTGTAACATATAAAGATCTATGTATCATCTATATCAGCGTTCCCCAAATGGAGGTCCGCGGGCCGGCACCGGTCCATAGAACCTGTTTCAGAAATGTAATCTATGCGATGTGTCTCCATTTATCCAATTAAAAGCACCCCTTTTTTAAAATTATTTTTTAAAAGTGTTTTTAGTCACTTTGCTATCTATAAAATGGGGTAGCAACTTAAAACATCTTTTGAACCTGTGTAGTAGTCTCAGTGCTTCCCAAACTTATTTAGTTTGATGGACCGGTGGTCAATTTTTTAACTTCTTCTCCTATATATTAAGGGCCCACGATCAATTTATTTGATCATTCTGGCTTCTATGAACGTCGAGGGGATTTGCAAAGGTTCTGTGCCTGGTGTTGAAGAGGGCATCATGAACTGTATTTTTTTTAAATATATTTTTTTACATTTTTTGTTTCACCTTAAATCTGTCGCCAAATATTGTTTAATCTTCCATGACAACAATTCGATCGGAAATGGCTGGCAGTTTTGATTATCATTTTAGTATATATATATATATTTTTTTTTTTTGTGGTCATGTCTGTTAAAAAAAGAAAAAGACGAATCTAATATCAGTTATTTGACACCTTTATATTATAACTTACGACTTAACAGGAGAATGTCAAACATAGTTGTGAGGGAAAAATCATTTTGAGCTCTAACGGTGACTATAAATAAATGTGAAAGGTGAGCGCGCCTGGTTATCATTAACAAACAAAGGAAACCATTGCTCGATGGTAGATAGAACGTCATTTCAAAGCAAAGAAAGGGAAACATTTGACAACGATGGTAGACAGAACGTCATTTCAAAGCAAAGAAAGGGAAACATTTGACAACGATGGTAGATAGAACGTCATTTCAAACCAAAGAAAGGGAAACATTTGACAACGATGGTAGATAGAACGTCATTTCAAAGCAAAGAAAGGGAAACATTTGACAACGATGGTAGATAGAACGTCATTTCAAACCAAAGAAATGGAAACATTTGACAACGATGGTAGATAGAACGTCATTTCAAACCAAAGAAAGGGAAACATTTGACAACGATGGTAGACAGAACGTCATTTCAAAGCAAAGAAAGGGAAACATTTGACAACGATGGTAGATAGAACGTCATTTCAAACCAAAGAAATGGAAACATTTGACAACGATGGTAGATAGAACGTCATTTCAAAACAAAGAAAGGGAAACATTTGACAACGATGGTAGATAGAACGTCATTTCAAAGCAAAGAAAGGGAAACATTTGACCACGATGGTAGATAGAACGTCATTTCAAAGCAAAGAAAGGGAAACATTTGACAACGATGGTAGATAGAACGTCATTTCAAACCAAAGAAATGGAAACATTTGACAACGATGGTAGATAGAA
This sequence comes from Lymnaea stagnalis, assembly GCA_964033795.1. Lineage (NCBI taxonomy): Eukaryota > Metazoa > Mollusca > Gastropoda > Lymnaeidae > Lymnaea > Lymnaea stagnalis. The sequence goes on from CAXITT010000802.1 coordinate 172,141, forward strand.
CGTCATTTCAAAGCAAAGAAAGGGAAACATTTGACAATGTTCCAGTTTCTCGACTCATGTTGTATACTGACCGGCAACCTGAGGACGTCACCACTTTGGGTAACACACTGTACTGGCGCTAGCGAGCCTGATAATTCAGCGAAATGAACAAGGCTTGACCAGTCCAGACATGTCACCACATGGCAAAGTCTATGATTTGCTACAATTAAAAATCTAGAGAGTGATCGTACTGTAAGAGTAAGTACCCGAGATTTGCCCGGGGTGGGAGAATTTCCCGGAAAACTTTGATTACCTAAGATACAACCAGGATCCCCGGTGAGATCCCTTGATACTCTTTACCCAAACAAAGCTCGGAGACCCCTGAGCTAAGGGAAAGCTTTTATGAACTTAAGACCCCCCCCCCCTCCCCGTTGCAAGTCTGAACATCCTAAGAAGTTATTACATTTTAGTTCGAGGTTAATGGAAGTCGTCCAGCCTTGCCGTATACGAGGATGCCCCGACTGCTGTACGTACCACCCCCCCCCCAACCTCCTACCCCACATCCTACAATACCGTGGACTTGTGCAGGTTAAATGCCACTTGGACAGCCTGGATATAATATGTACATTAACTCGTACATGTAAATAAAAATTTAAAAAAAATGTACTCTTATCTAATTCGTGAAACAATCAGGGACGAATACTATCAAAGGCCCTAGAACCCCCACCCCACCCCACCCTAGGTGTGCTATTCCAGTCTCACATATTTATGCAGTGGCGTAGGAAGTGGTTGCAAAGGGCGTGGTTCACCGCGGGCGGCAGTTTTTTTTGTTTTTTTTTTGATGGAGGGGCGGCATCCATCAAACTTTATTTTTTTTTTCTTTCTGTTTTGTTGCATGAAAGTGAAAACGAGCATCAAAAATCTTTGCTAGTCCATGGTGGTATTAACCCAGGTACGGCTCTGGATCATCAAAATAAATGTCTAGTCTCGTGTTCACAACTAAGACGAGATGGCGAGAAAGTTCAGCATCGGGTACATGACGAGGGCGTCGGACCACCTATTGCGGATGAGCGGTATGAAACTTTTATTTTTATTTTTTATTGCTCTCTATAGAACATTGTTTGCCATCAAAGACCCCCATTTCATCATTGCCTGGTGCCAACTGTTGACTCTGCGTGGAGTCAGACCTAGCATCGCAATTAAGAAACGCTAGCCGCCCCCCCCCACCAAACCCGACCCCATCCACCCACAGCACTCACCAACATCCGCACCGGTGGCTGCTAGTAGTGAAACTCTTGTACAAACCATGGGGCGGTCAGACTGGAGTCGGCTAATCGTCCCCTGACTTGGCAAACAATATTAGGCCAGATTGCATTAGCTATCAGCATTGATCTTCTCTCGGATATTATACTGGGAGTGAGAGAGAGAGGGAGGGGGTGAGATGAAAAGGAGAGAGAAGGGGGAGGGGAAGGTACGGTACCGTCATGTTTTATGTCCCATCTCCATTGCTTTCCTCTCTGATTTGTTGACTCGAGAGCCGACCGTAGCATCCCACGGCTTCTGGCAGACGGGACACGCCATTTTGGGCCCGAGGACAATCGCCAAGACAACACAGGCGTTGCCATGGTTTCAGAGAGGAGATACCGGTGTAAATCGTCTCCTGGGCCATGACAGTCAAACAGAGAGAGAGAGAGAGAGAGAGAGAAAATTAAGTCAGGCCTTTGTTGGGTTGCTTCTAAATAAAAAAGAAAAAAAAATGGATTGGGGTGGGGATGAAAGAAGGGAGAGAGGGAGGGAGGGGAGGAAGATGGAAATTATTATTTGACAATTAAAAGAAAGCCGCGAAAGAGGATAAGATAAATAACTAGGCACGCCGGGGGGATATTACGCCGCACGCCCGGCAGTGCAAACAGACCAATAGGAAGCATCCGGTCCGCACGTGTTGGAGTAGATAGAGAGAGGAGAATGGAAGTACTCCAGCCGTAGAGCGACCCCCGTGCAACAATTGAGGACCGGCGTGTCTTATGGTAATTTTAGCAAGGAAACCCATTTGGAAGCGAAATGTGTTTTTTTGTTTCTTTTCGGCGGCCCGTGTGTGTGTGGTTGGGGGGGAGGGGGGGGTGTTCCCTCGTAATGGCCTGTTGTGTTGGAGTGGTTAAGAGAAACACTTCCAGTGGAAATTTAGCAAATGGCTGAAATCGCACCGTGGTGTGAATGGATGTCTGAAGACGGGGCCTGGCCAGGTACACGTCGGCGGCGGGCTATGACGAGTGAGATTTGGAGGAGAGGACGTGCAGATCCTGTGCATTGCTAGGTTTGATTAGGGCAAATACTACGTGCTGTATATGTAACATACCATTAGTGCTCCATTTGTTCATGTGCTGAAAGTTTTACGGTAAATTATAAGTGCGTGTGTGTGTGTGGGGGGGGGGAGGGAGGGAGGGGGGCTGTATGTTTTGCGACGGTCCTCAAATTAATGTAAGCAAACAGGTGCCCACTTATGAGTATAGGGTGGTTATTTCGCAAGCGGACAAAGAGGTCACCTTTATGGTATTCACCGCGAGAACTTGGACCGACCTACGAGTCACAGTAGATGTTACAACTGGGACTTAGATGGCTACAACTACGACTCACATGGTTACACCTGTGACTCACATTCACATGCTTACAACTGTGACTCACATTCACATGGTTACAACTGTGACTCACATGGTTACAACTGTGACTCACATTCATATGGTTACAACTGTGACTCACATTCACATGGTTACAACTGCGACTCACATGGTTACAACTGCGACTCTCATGGTTACAGCTACGACTCACATTTTTACTACTGTGCCACCTGTGACTCACAGGGTTAAAACTACGATTCACAATTTTACAGCTACGACTCACATAGTTACAGCTACGACTCACATGGTTACAATTGTGACTCACATAGTTACAGCTACGACTCACATGGTTACAACTGTGCCACCTGTGACTCACAGGGTTAAAACTACGATTCACAATGTTACAGCTACGACTCACATGGTTACATCTGTGACTCACATGGTTAAAACTACGACTCACATGGTTACAGCTAATACTCACTTAGTTACAGCTACGACTCACATGGTTAAAACTGTGACTCACATGGTTACAGCTACGACTCACAAGGTTACACCTATGACTCACATGGTTAAAATTACGACTCACATGGTTACAGCTACGGCTCACATGGTTACAGCGACGACTGACATGGCTACACCTGTGACTCACATGGTTACAGCTACGACTCACATGTTTACAGCTACGACTCACATGGTTACAGCTAATACTCACATAGTTACAGCTACGACTCACATGGTTAAAACTGTGACTCACATGGTTACAGCTACGACTCACATGGTTACACCTATGACTCACATGGTTAAAACTACGACTCACATGGTTACAGCTACGGCTCACATGGTTACAGCTACGACTGACATGGCTACACCTGTGACTCACATGGTTACAGCTACGACTCACATGGTTACAGCTACGACTCACATGGTTACAGCTACGACTCACATGGTTACAGCTATGACTCACATGGTTACAGCTACGCCCCTGATATAGGATTTGAAGCAGTTGTAGAGAACGAGTTGGTTTCCATAAACCCTCTCAGAGATTCTCGACTTGCATAACAAGATTACTTCACCTTAACCCCCCCCCCCAACCCCACCCCGACTCCAAACAAAACAAATCTACGATTACAGAAAGCCAGCTGTTAATCTATGATGTAGTAAAAACTTAACTGCTCGGACATCGGTCAGGCAATGACATTTCTAGGCGCGGGCGTCTGGTCGATAGGCCTTATTGACCTAGCCAGTACGACTACAAGTATTCTTAATTAATGCGATTCCGATCCGTTGGCTTAGCAGGCCATGGCAAGAACTGTTAAAGCATTTTTAAATTAAAAAAAAAAATATGTACCTCTCAAAATGACGTAACAGAATGCTGTGTATTCAAAGACTGAGTTATGTTAGTGGAAGTAAGATTTTATTCAAGGTTTATTGCGTACATTTCAGGACCGGTGACATCAGTGGCCCGGTTACATCGGTGCCCCGATTACATCAGTGTTCGGTTACATCAGTGTCCCAATACATCAGTGTCCTATTACATCAGTATCCCGTTACATCAGTGTCCCGATAGATCTGTGTCCCTTAAAACAGTGTCCCGGTTACATCAGGGTGCCATTACATCAGTGTCCCGTTACATCAGTGCCCCATTACATCAATGTCCCGGTTACATTAGTGTCCCATTACATCAGTGTCCCATTACACCAGAGTCTCATTCCATCAGTATCCCATTACATCAGTGTCCCGGTTACATTAGTGTCCCGTTACATCAGTGTCGCATTACATCAGTGTCCCGGTTACATCATGGTGCATTACATCAGTGTCCCATTACATCAGTGTCCCAACGCATCAGTGTCCCAGTTACATTAGTGTCCCATTACATCAGTGACCCATTACATCAGTGTCTCATTCCATCAGTATCCCATTACTAAAGTGTCCTGGTTACTTCAGTATCACATTACATCAGTGTCCCATTACATCAGTGTCCCGGTTACATCAGTGCCCCATTACATCAGTGTTCCAGGTAAATCAGGAATACACCATGTGTCCCGGTTACATCAGTTTCCCGGTTACACCAGTGTCCCATTACACCAGTTTCCCATTATATCACTGTCCCGGTTACGTTGGTGTCCCATTACATCGGTGTCCCGTTACATCAGTGTCCCGGTTACATCAGTATCCCATTCCATCAGTATCCCATTACATCAGTGTTCCGGTTACATCAGTGTCCCATTACGTCAGTGTCCCGTTACATTAGTGTCCCGGCTACATCAGTGTCCCGTTACATCAGTGTCCCGGTTAAATCAGTATCCCATTACATCAGTGTCCCGTTACATCAGTGTCCCATTACATCAGTGTCCCGGTTACGTCAGTGTCCCGTTACATCAGTGTCCCGGTTACATCAGTGTCCCATTACATCAGTGTCCCAGTTACATCAGTGTCCCTGTTACATCAGTGTCCCATTACATCAGTGTCCCAGTTACATCAGTGTCCCAGTTACATCAGTGTCCCGGTTACATCAGTGTCCCATTACATCAGTGTTCCAGGTAAATCAGGAATACACCTTGTATCTATAAATCTCACTCACGACAACTAGTTCAACAGCTCAGTGTTAGAACACACTCCAGCTGTCTTCACAGAACTTGGGTGGGGGTGTCAGTTTACGCCCTTCTTTTATTGCGCCCCGGGGGGG
>CAXITT010000802.1:187753-204625 GCA_964033795.1 Lymnaea stagnalis
GGGGGGGGGGGGAGAGGGAAGAGCGAGCGGTTTGAGTTGATCAATTCAGACACCTCAGGTGACGTCATTGGGGAGTTGCTGAACAAATTTGGATTTGTTTGTAACGTTTATCTGTTTTGTGATATTTTGTTGTTATACAGTCACGCAGTGCTGTACTAGTAGATACTCCGTCAAGCAGTGCTGTACTAGTAGATACTCCGTCACGCAGTGCTGTACTAGTAGATACTCCGTCACGCAGTGCTGTACTAGTAGATACTCCGTCACGCAGTGCTGTACTAGTAGATACTCCGTCACGCCGTGCTGTACTAGTAGATACTCCGCCACGCAGTGCTGTACTAGTAGATACTCCGTCACGCAGTGCTGTGCTAGTAGATACTCCGTCACGCAGTGCTGTACTAGTAGATACTCCGTCACGCAGTGCTGTACTAGTAGATACTCCGTCACGCAGTGCTGTACTAATAGATACTCCGTCACACAGTGCTGTACTAGTAGATACTCCCCGTGTATCGACTCAGTACGTTTAAAAGGGTATCGGTTTATTTGACCGAAGTTATCATACGGAAGTGGAGGCAGCCCGTAAACGGGGTAGGAAACAAAAAAAAAATGTTCAATTAATTATGGAAGTTACTCTTCTGTTTAAACTATTTACTGAAAACATTTAATTGGTTAAAAAAAAAAACAAAAAAAAACCCATTAATTTGTACATTAACAAATAAAAAGTGGACAAACAAGAATATCCCGTTTGAAAGCGGTATATTGGAGGTGAGCGGTCCCCAAGCTGTTCGGAGGAGGGACCGGTTGTGTGGAAGATATTTTTTTTTTCCACGGACAGGGGGCGGGGTGTGTTTGTCCAATTCCTAATAGGCCGCGGACCGGTAACGGATGCGTCCTAGTGGTGTGAGGACCGCTGTTAAATGTAATGCTATAATTCTCATTTGGCCATAATGATGCCGTAAGTTGAAGAGTTCATTTTGCAGATTGCGCACAAAGTTCTTAAGATGAAGAAAGACTTGAGCTTAAAATTCGTACATTGTATACTGACGGAGCACGTAACTGGTCGGAACATTTAAATTTGGAGATTTAAAAAACACAATTGATGAATCTTCACCAAAAAAAAAAACAAAAAAAAAACGGAAAGAGGTGAGTGGGGTGATAAAATTCGTCAATTGTATACGGCAGGAGCAAGTAACTGGTCGGAACATTTAAATTTGGAGATTTAAAAAACACAATTGATGAATCATCACCAAAAAAAAAACAAAAAAAAAACGGAAAGAGGTGAGTGGGGTGGGGGGGGGAGAGGGCGGAATAGAAATATGGATGAAGAAGAAACTGGTGAAATTTAATGTAAGGAAAGGTAATGTTCCATGGATAACAAGGACATGGATTATATGATTATAGTAATAGTGGAGATGAAGGATAATCATTGGCTTCCAGCGGCATGGCGTAAACCTACCGTTGGATGAGCCAGAGTATTATTTCCATCCCAGGTCCAGTGTACGCCACTGTAATATCAAGTACCACACCAACAAAGGGACGACCCTTGATTCAGAAGAAGATAAAAAAAATAATAATCTGATCAGTCTAATTGCCGCGCGCGATCTTTGTCCACGGCTCTCACCGGAGTGACTGTGATAAAAAGCTGTTCTCGAGAAACATTATTCTAATAGTTGAAATTCTTTTATAACAAAGGTGTTAAGTCTTTTTAGTATTATTTTTTTTTTTTTAAATGTGTTCCACGCAGTCTTCAGGGAAGCTGGTGAAAGAAAGTGTAGAGAGGAGTAAAGAGAGAAAGGGAGGGGGGGCAGTTTTTTGTTAATAATAAAAAAAATTATCTGAGTATCTCCTTAAGCCCTCTATGTAAACACAAGTCCACGAGGCTTTTAATTGACTCGCCTCGTGGCCCGGGATATTAGTATTCCGTGGTGTAGCCGGCTCTTAACCTTCTGTCCCGAGCACCCCCCCCCCCACCTCCCTCCCTCCTTCAATGATTACGGAGTGTCTTTGCTCGTAACTCTCTTGGACAACCGAGAATTGGAAGAAACCGCAACAAAGAACGTATGAGGCACGCCAGTTATTTGGAGAGTTGATAACCAGGGGTCGCGCTGGGTCGCGAGGGGGGCATTCTAATGAGCCGGCGTCTATTCTCGAAGGGGTCGCGTTCAGTCTTGAAGAGACGCCGTGTGGTGAACACTGTCTTTTATGACGGGAACTGCTGTCCTCGCCCGGAGTGACCTTGTTTGCTCCTTCCCCGCGACCTCGTGCGACTTGAAGCCCAGGAGAAGACAATCGAGGTGGCAAGTTGGTCTCGAGAGGATTTTTTTTGTTTTTTTTTTGTTGCTTTCGCTCGGAGTAGTTTCCCCTCGTTGTCGTCTTTGATTCGGTGTGGTACTCTCTACTACAAGTTACGAGGATAGAAAGAATAAACTTCTTGTGGTGAAATAACTTTTTTTTAAATTTTTTTTTTTTTTTTTTAAAGTTCAATTTTCTTGAAGATGCGAAAATTGGGGGCTCAAGATGGAACACAGGGGAGATAACACTGGGGGTTAAACTGGTGGGGATCAAATTTATAGGGGGGTTGTAAGGGGAGACTGACACAATAATTGCCAGCTGAGGGCGATGGGGTGAACTTGTGTAACACATGGTATAATAGGGGTGCTTGGGTTTGGAATCAAACCCTTGATGGGGTGCATCTTACAATACACTGGATGTTTATAAGGATATATGCCCCCCGTCACCCGCCCCTGACCTTTTGCTTTCTTTTCTTTTTTGTTAGTAACTAAGGAAAATTAAAAATATTCGGGTTTATTTGATGTATATGTGGTGAAATGACTTATATGTGGTGAAATGACTTATATGTGGTGAAATGACTTATATGTTGGTGAAATGACTTATATGTGGTGAAATGACTTATATGTTGGTGAAATGACTTATATGTGGTGAAATGACTTATATGTGGTGAAATGACTTATATGTTGGTGAAATGACTTATATGTTGGTGAAATGACTTATATGTGGTGAAATGACTTATATCTGGCGAAATGACTTATATATGGTGAAATTACTTATGTGTAGTGAAATAACTTATTTGTGGTGAAATGGCTTATATGCGGCGAAATGACTTATATGTTAGGGAAATGGCGTATACGTTGGTGAAATGACTTATATGTGGTGAAATGACTTATATCTGGCGAAATGACTTATATTCGTGGATGAATTTTGTTCGACTCATCACCTGCTCGTGTCTATTGTTTTGTGTTATAAGATTCAAATGGACACCCAAGGATCGACCTCTTTCATATTGGTCGTATAAGTAATTTAAAAAGAAGTCCACATCCAATCTCATTACAATGAAACGAACCCACGTTTTTATAACAATTTAAAACACTTAATGCGAGTTCTACAGGTGTGGCCATTCAAATGCGCATAAATGTATGGATTCGATCAATCTTTTGATTGTGACTTAAAAGTATTGTTTCTAATGACTAGGGATTATTGGCCTCTAGTTTAGACCTGACATTTCATCATCATCCCGTGTTGCCTGGTCGTAACATAGATATGCTCCGGCAGTACAGTAGGATAGATATGTTCTGACAGTACAGTAGGATAGTTAAGTTCTGAGGGAAAGATCGATAAGTTCTGACTGTAAGGTCGATATGTTCTGACAGTAAGATGGATATGTTCTGACAGTAAGATATATATGTTCTGACAGTAAGATATATATATTCTGGCAGTAAGATATATATGTTCTGACAATAAGATAGATATGTTCTGACAGTAGGGTCGATATGTTCTGACAGTAGGATAGATATGTTCTCACGGTAAGAAAGATATGTTCTGAGAGTAAGTAAGTTAGATATGTTCTGACCGGTTATCAATATTACATAATTGATGATCTGGATATATCGATCAGTGCATGAGGTCACTTCTGTGGTGGAAGTGGAGCTTCCTCTCACCACTGTCGAAAGTTCTCGGGCGGGTGGGGCCATCCAATGGATGAAGAAGATTATTAGTCATTACCCTTGCGTGCGCCTGCGTGTGTGGCTTAGTGTCGACGTTGGACAAAGAATTATTTCAATCAAAATACCGTGATTAATTAAGATAAAATAGTGTGTATATTGATACATTTTAAATCCCGCCATCTTATTAATACAGTATATATCCTGCCACATCTTATTGATACAGTATATATCCTGCCACATCTTATTGATACAGTAAATATCTCGCCATCTTATTAATACAGTAAATATCTCGCCATCTTATTAATACAGTAAATATCTCGCCATCTTATTGATACAGTATATATCTCGCCATCTTATTGATACAGTATATATCTCGCCATCTTATTAATACAGTATATATCCTGCCACATCTTATTGATACAGTATATATCTCGCCATCTTATTAATACAGTATATATCCTGCCACATCTTATTGATACAGTATATATCTCGCCATCTTATTAATACAGTATATATCCCGCCATCTTATTGATACAGTATATATCTCGCCATCTTATTAATACAGTATATTTCCTGCCACATCTTATTGATACAGTAAATATCTCGCCATCTTATTAATACAGTATATATCCCGCCATCTTATTGATACAGTATATATCTCGCCATCTTATTAATACAGTATATATCCCGCCATCTTATTGATACAGTATATATCTCGCCATCTTATTAATACAGTATATATCCTGCCACATCTTATTGATACAGTAAATATCTCGCCATCTTATTAATACAGTATATATCTCGCCATCTTATTAATACAGTATATATCCTGCCAAATCTCATTGATACAGTATATATCCCGCCATCTTATTGATACAGTATATATCTCGCCATCTTATTAATACAGTATATATCTCGCCATCTTATTAATACAGTATATATCCTGCCAAATCTCATTGATACAGTATATATCCCGCCATCTTATTGATACAGTATATATCTCGCCATCTTATTAATACAGTATATTTCCTGCCACATCTTATTGATACAGTAAATATCTCGCCATCTTATTAATACAGTATATATCCCGCCATCTTATTGATACAGTATATATCTCGCCATCTTATTAATACAGTATATATCCCGCCATCTTATTGATACAGTATATATCTCGCCATCTTATTAATACAGTATATATCCTGCCACATCTTATTGATACAGTAAATATCTCGCCATCTTATTAATACAGTATATATCTCGCCATCTTATTAATACAGTATATATCCTGCCAAATCTCATTGATACAGTATACATCCCACCATCTTATTAATACAATATATATCTCGCCATCTTATTGATACATTATATATCCCGCCATCTTATTGATTCAGTATACATCCCGCCATCTTATTGATACATTATATATCCCGCCATCTTATTGATACATTATACATCCCAAACATCTTATTGATACATTATATATCCAGCCATCTTATTGATACATTATACATCCCACCATCTTATTGATACATTATACATCCCACCATCTTATTGATACATTATACATCCCGCCATCTTATTGATACATTATATATCCCGCCATCTTATTGATACATTATACATCCCAAACATCTTATTGATACATTATATATCCAGCCATCTTATTGATACATTATACATCCCACCATCTTATTGATACATTATATATCCCGCCATCTTATTAATACATTATACATCCCGCCATCTTATTGATACATTATATATCCCACCATCTTATTGATACATTATATATCCCGCCATCTTATTGATACATTATACATCCCGCCATCTTATTGATACATTATATATCCCGCCATCTTATTGATACATTATATATCCTGCCATCTTATTGATACATTATATATCCCGCCATCTTATTGATACATTATATATCCCGCCATCTTATAGATGCATTATATATCCCGCCATCTTATTGATACATTATATATCCCGCCATCTTATTGATACATTATATATCCCGCCATCTTATTGATACATTATATATCCCGCCATCTTATTGATACATTATATATCCCGCCATCTTATTGATACATTATATATCCCGCCATCTTATTGATACATTATACATCCCGCCATCTTATTGATACATTATATATCCCGCCATCTTATTGATACATTATACATGCCGCCATCTTATTGATACATTATACATCCCGCCATCTTATTGATACATTATACATCCCGCCATCTTATTGATACATTATACATGCCGCCATCTTATTGATACATTATACATGCCGCCATCTTATTGATACATTATACATCCCGCCATCTTATTGATACATTATACATGCCGCCATCTTATTGATACATTATACATCCCGCCATCTTATTGATACATTATACATCCCGCCATCTTATTGATACATTATATATCCCGCCATCTTATTGATGCAGTATATATCCCGCCAAGTATTTCGTGTAGTACTATTTTTAAGTTACAAAAAAAACAACAACAACAAAAACAACCCACGAATGGTTATTGATCTACAGCTGTTGTTTCAAACTTCAGGTGTTTGTCAAATTGTATCTTTATAGCTGACGCGTTATTTCTGGCCATCATGATTTATGATGAGGTACCCCCCCCCCCCAAGCCCGTTAAAACATGTAGTTAGGCGGTCTATTTACCGAAACAACTTAGTGTCAACACAGAAGGACCGTTATCTCTTCAAACAACAGGATAGTGCAACAGCACGTCCAGTGACGACCGAATCTGGTGGGGCCCGGGGGGGGGGGGGTGGGGGGAGGTCCTCACGTGATCTGATGATCTTGAATTATTTTATGTGTTGAACTTTGGACGGATGTTGATAAGCTTGAGAACTTGATTGTGGTGGCAGAATGGGTGGGGCGGCGGTGGGGGTGGCGGGAATCGTTGTAAGATATTTATTCAAAGGTGTTAAGTTTTGTTGCATTAGTTTGTACGGGGGTCGCCACAGAACGCAGTGGTGGAGTCAGGGANCACGAATTTTCACTCGGTGTTTGGTAAAAAAATGTTTGGTATATAATTTAAGTATAAATGTTTGTTGTGTAATATAAGTAAAAATATTTGGTGTATAATATAAGTATAAATGTTTGGTGTATTAGGTAAGTATACATGTTTGGTACATTATAAGCATGCATTTTCGGTGTATTAAAAGTGTATTTATTTTTTGTAATAAAAGTATAAATGTTTGGTGTATAATATAAGTGTAAATGTTTGGTGTATTATCTAAGTATACAATTTTTGTGGATTATAATTATAAAAATTTGGTATTATTTACTCCCCACGGGGCTTCAAGTTGGCAACATAAGAACCTCTGAGAGCAGTCTCGGAAAAATCGACATCCAGGACCTTATCCCTTTTGTAGGAGCAGACACATGTCTGAATGGGCGTTCAGTAGCAGCGCCGTACATCCACGCAGAAGGCTCGCGCGGTGGTGCGTCTATCAGAAGCCACACGCGCCATCTCATTGAACCTTTTCACATCCCAAACACTTTCCGTGGACCACCCGGATATCCGGATTCAGACATTGCCAATGACCCGCAGTGCATTTTCTTCCAGCCTACACAGTCTCGGGAAGACATTTATAAAAAAAAAACAAAAAAACAACAACCTTTTTTCGTCATCTTTTATCATTACGGACAACTGACCACTTATGACGCACTACTTCCAATGACTACAGTCATGATGTTTAGAGGATTATATGTAGACATGTCTGGTGGTTTATACCAATAAATATTTAGTGATAATGACTTCCTGTTACTTTCTGTTTCATAGTTTTCTTATTGATGCACAAAGATCTCTCGTCAGGGGCTTCTACTGTTTGGGGGGGGGGGGGGGGGAGCGAGAAAGAGCAGCTACTTCCAATCTGATTTGGGGTTGTTGTGGGACAACCCCCACCCCCCCAACCGCCCCGGGGTCGGATTTTAAATTTCTCCAGGTACCTAGCAAAATTAATATGGGAAAGAAAACAATAGCGCAACTTAAAAAAAAAAAAAAAATTAGTATGTCTTTATATTAATTTGTTTTTCCATGTGACAAAACCACAATGCCTGTGAGTTTTTATTAACACATTTTTTAAATTTTTTTAAGCCTCTAAAAGTTGTCAATTGTCTTTGGCTTCGCTGGGAATAGACCTAAAATGTTGAGGATATCTGAGCCGTTAGTGAAATTGAAATCATTTCTTATTGTTGTTAAATAGCCAACAGTGTCAGAACAATTCTTTAACTGTAAATTCTTTACTATTATTTATAGTGAATTATTGAACTAATTACCAATAAACCAAATAATTGATCAAGGTCCACGGGGGATCAATACAGTTGACCCCCAAGTAACATCGTGTTTTACAGCTGACCCCCCAGTAACATCGTGTTTTACAGCTGACCCCCAAGTAACATCATGTTTTTACAGCTGAGCTCCAGTAACATCATGTTTTATAGCTGAGCTCCAGTAACATCATGTTTTACAGCTGAGCCCCAGTAACATCATGTTTTACAGCTGAGCGCCAGTAACATCATCTTTCAGATGATCATCTTTCAGATGATGCCTAGCACCATCATATTTTGCCGTTGATACTCTATGACAACATGTGTACTTGTTGATGCCTGGTGACGGCCATTTTACTGTCGATGCCCAGTGACAACTTTTGTTGTTTTTTTTTATATATTTTTTCCTGGAAAGGCGTTGCGGAAATTGCCGCCATACTTTCATCTCCTACATACCAGGAAACCAATAGAGCGTCTTGCATTTTTATAAAGGGGATCATCAGACCGCTATATATACTGATGATGTGCTACAGTTCAAGCAGCTGCAGTGCTTTTCTTTAAGGAATTTTTTTTATTTCAAAATCGTTGATTGTGCATTGGGGGGGGGGGGGGGGNAGGCCTACTGGCACTGCTCATCAAATGTTATTTGGATGGAGCAAAGGCCCTGGTGCGCGTGTCATGCGACGTTAAGGCCCTTTATTGTTAAAACTCAGGGACTGTTTAAGACATGAAATATTAACCGAGGCGATGGACATTTCGGATAGGCGGTTAGATTTCAGTGACGAGGCAACATAGGTCGCGTGCTGAGTGCGTGCGCCCAGGTAGTACCCCCCACCCCGGAGATCAGATTTCCCCCCCCCCTTTTCCGGCAATATTTTATGGTCGGAAAATTTCAGTTTGTTTTGTCCCCAGATTTCAGGGCTTGACAGATCAAACGTCATTTATCAGGGGAAGAAGGTTGTTTTTTTTTGTTTTTTTTTAATTGAATGCATAAGAATGGCAAGAGAATTTAATGAGACGCTTTCTGGCGCCAACAATACGGCACGGCGCTAAAACATGAAATGTTGAGCAAACTAAATATTTGGTGGAAGATTCCGAAAATATACGGGACGACTTTCAATAGAGGTGTAGTTTTTAAAACTGATTTCTTTCTTTTCCTTATAGCAGCGTCATACGTGTTCCGAAAAAAAAACGACTGGAAAGGGGGGGAGATGAGGGGGGCAGCTCCCCTGGGGTCTCAAGTGTTACAAGGTCCAAACTAATGATTTCAAAGGATATGTTGTACAGGCGTTTCATTGAAATCCAAATAAAGTATTTGTCAAAGGAAAAAAAAATTTCAAATGATTCTAAAATATTTCTCTCCCCCCCCAAGTTTTTAGAATTGTCCCTTAAGATCCTCATTAGAAATCACATATCCATACAACTGTTCACAGGTAAGACTCTTCATGTTCTTTGTAAGAATGGTGCCCTTTACAGAGTCGAGTAAGAGTCTATTCCTTTCCTTTGTCCATTGAGCATAAATCAAGGAGAGCACACTTTCCACACTGTCATTGTGTCCAGGGGCACAGAAGAAAAATTCACAACTTTTAACTAACTCTGAAAAGCAACATGCATTTGGGCAACTTTGGAAAAATAAACTCCACTTTTCATGCAAGAGTCTTTCAAAAAACTGTTCATTTGTGTCTTCTACCAATGATTTAAGATTGCAGTATTGGTCAAACAATTGCACATCATCTACAATGATACCATTCTCTTTCAGACTAAGTATGCATGCCAGAAGGTCATCAAATTTACAGTCTTTGATTTTATCTAAGTACATCCAATAAAGCATTGAAATTCATCAAAAGGTTTCAACCACTTCTCTAAGTAACTAATGCATGCTGCATACACCAACTTAACATCTGCCATAGAAGTATTATACTCTTCTGCTCGACCACATTCCTCAAGTCTTCTCAACATCTCCCTGATTTTCAGTGAAATAAATGTCTCCTTCAATCTGTTTTTCAAAACTTCCAAGGATGTGTGAAGAAGGCTCATAACCTCCAATACTGATTTTTCCTTCTCTTTCAATGACTGCACCATTGACTTGGAAGGCAGGCATCATGGAATGCAGAAACCAAAGATAAACTTCTGAAAAATCATTCTCAAAAAAAAAAATTTTTTATCATAGCAGTTGGTTGGTTTACAGAGAGAATATTCTTTTAAGCAGCCTCTCAACAACTGGAAACAAACTGAGCCATCTGGTTTTAGAGTGATACAGTAGTTGCTGATAGTTAATGTCTACATAGTCACAAAAGTCCTTTAACGTTTCTGTTCTGACAGTGTGTATAGAAAAGGATTTGAATATTGGCGAATAAGGTGCATAAAGCTTAGGGAAACATGCGTTCTACGTCACTGATAATCAAACAATTTAATTATTTGAAAACTGTGACGAAAAACGCAAAAAAAAAAAAAAAGACATGACGACCAGCCAAATGCTATATTGCCATAAATGGTTTTGCGTCATTTTTCGTATACGCAAACGGAATGCGCATGAGTTTTTCGTAGTGTGAGAATGACTGAAATCGACTGGTTCGCAGAAATGCATAGACGTTGTATATTGTAACAACGGGAACATACGATTTAATAGTCGTAACAACGATACATAAAAATTATAATATAAAATGTAAGAAAAGCCGGACATTTTACAAGATTTTAGTTTTGCCTGCCGGACGGAGGACAATGAGCTTAAAATGGAGGACATGTCCTCCTTTAGCCGAACGTCTGGCAAGCCTAGTCTTGTAGGTTGTATTGCAGTATTTGATGTAAGACTTGTAAGTTGTATTGACGTAGGTTGATGTGAGACATGTAAGTTGTATTTAAGTAGGTTGATGTAAGAATTGTAAGTTGTATTGAAGTAAGTTGATGTGAGTCTTGTAAGTTGTATTGAAGTAGGTTGATGTGAGTCTTGTAAGTTGTATTGAAGTAAGTAGATGTGAGACTTGTAAGTTGAATTAAAGTAGGTTGATGTGAGTCTTGTAGGTTGTATTGCTGTAGGTTGATGTGAGTCTTGTAAGTTGTATTGAAGTAGGTTGATGTGAGACTTGTAAGTTGTATTGAAGTAGGTTGATGTAAGACTTGTAACTTGTATTGAAGTAGGTTGATGTGAGTCTTGTAAGTTGTATTGAAGTAGGTTGATGTAAGACTTGTAAGTTGTATTGCAGTAGGTTGATGTGAGTCTTGTAAGTTGTATTGAAGTAGGTTGATGTGAGACTTGTAAGTTGTATTGAAGTAGGTTGATGTGAGGCTTGTAAGTTGTATTGAAGTAGGTTGATGTGAGACTTGTAAGTTGTATTGAAGTAGGTTGATGTGAGACTGTAAGATTTATTGAAGTAGGTTGATGTGAGACTTGTAAGTTGTATTGAAGTAGGTTGATGTGAGACTTGTAAGTTGTATTGAAGTAGGTTGATGTGAGACTTGTAAGTTGTATTGAAGTAAGTAGATGTGAGACTTGTAAGTTGAATTAAAGTAGGTTGATGTGAGTCTTGTAGGTTGTATTGCTGTAGGTTGATGTGAGTCTTGTAAGTTGTATTGAAGTAGGTTGATGTGAGACTTGTAAGTTGTATTGAAGTAGGTTGATGTAAGACTTGTAACTTGTATTGAAGTAGGTTGATGTGAGTCTTGTAAGTTGTATTGAAGTAGGTTGATGTAAGACTTGTAAGTTGTATTGCAGTAGGTTGATGTGAGTCTTGTAAGTTGTATTGAAGTAGGTTGATGTGAGACTTGTAAGTTGTATTGAAGTAGGTTGATGTGAGGCTTGTAAGTTGTATTGAAGTAGGTTGATGTGAGACTTGTAAGTTGTATTGAAGTAGGTTGATGTGAGACTGTAAGATTTATTGAAGTAGGTTGATGTGAGACTTGTAAGTTGTATTGAAGTAGGTTGATGTGAGACTTGTAAGTTGTATTGAAGTAGGTTGATGTGAGACTTGTAAGTTGTATTGAAGTAGGTTGATGTGAGTCTTGTAAGTTGTATTGGAGTAGGTTGATGTGAGGCTTGTAAGTTGTATTGAAGTAGGTTGATGTGAGACTTGTAAGTTGTATTGAAGTAGGTTGATGTGAGTCTTGTTAGTTGTATTGGAGTAGGTTGATGTGAGTCTTGTAAGTTGTATTGAAGTAGGTTAATGTGAGACTTGTAAGTTGTATTGAAGTAAGTTGATGTGAGTCTTGTAAGTTGTATTGCTGTAGGTTGATGTGAGTCTTGTAAGTTGTATTGGAGTAGGTTGATGTGAGACTTGTAAGTTGTATTGAAGTAAGTTGATGTGAGACATGTAAGTTGTACTGAAGTAAGTTGATGTAAGACATGTAAGTTTTAATGAAGTAGTTGGATGTAAGATATGCAAGCTGTAATGCAGAAGTCCTACATGCAGGGTAACTCTGCAGCCCGGGCACACTAGTATCCGCTTCCGGACATGCGCACAACAGGTGTAAGCAGAATATTTTCCCGAGTACAGTACAGTGTCTTTGCTCTCAGCCAATCACGTGACCCGGGGAATGACCCAATTTTATGGTTCACTAACAAACATCGGCTGTCGGTGTAAGGTTCTGGTCTAGGACCTATCACATGTACAAAAATGACACTTTTCACAGTTGTGCTAAAACATGGGGGGGGGGGAGGAGGAGATGCTCCAGCGCCCCCCCCCCCAATTTTTTTTTTATACTTCAGTCAAGATGGCGCACGTCTCCACACATCGTGTCGTCACAGCACGTGCAGCCGCGCACCTGGCACCTCACTACCCGTGCCACCTACCGGCGCGACAAAGTCATAACAATTGTTTCTCATCATCCCAGGGAGACCCCGGTGCGACCTCCCATCCACGGATATTGTCTCAACTTCCGGTTGTATGATTGACCCGCGCGCAAAGTGGTAAGCTGTTGCAGCAATTACAGACCGGTGTCAGTTTTTACATGGAGACAAAGCCACAGCTGAAATTTAAAAAAATAATAATAATAATACAACTGGCCCCCAAATGTTACCTGTAGCTCTGTCTTCGGGGCTAATAAACGTGTCTGATGCTTTCAAAACTCTTTTTTTTTTTCCCCAACCGTTTTCTGAATGCTCTCTTGTAATTTGCTTGGCTGGAGATATGCGTTGGCGAGCGACGAGGTAGGCCCCGAGAGTCCATACATGCTTCATACAAAAAAATTCTGAAAAGAGCCGGCTGTCCGCCGCGACTAATCAATCGACACTGCAAGCCAATCACTGGATTAATTTATGATGATTACAGGTTCACTCGGATTAAGTCGCTGGCATCAAAACTTTCTGTGTGTGTGGGGGGGGGGTGGGGGAGAAGGGGGTATCATTATAATATTGGTACAGCGGTGCGGACAGAGGGTTCAGTTTAATTACAAGATGTCCCTAATGTTGCATGGCGCTGTTGCAAGGCTGCTTTGATGTCATGATGATTACAGGTTCACTCGGATTAAGTCGCTGGCATCAAAACTTTCTGTGTGTGTGGGGGGGGGGTGGGGGAGAAGGGGGTATCATTATAATATTGGTACAGCTGTGCGGACAGAGTGTTCAGTTTAAATACAAGATGTCCCTAATGTTGCATGGCGCTGTTGCAAGGCTGCTTTGATGTCGTATCTGCTTGGCTAATGAAGTGGTCTGTGCCATAAGGGAGAGTGTTGGGGGAGGGGTGGTGGTGCGAATCAGGCGTAGGTAAAAGGTGACAGAGGTCATGAGGACCATGAATGCCCGTGGAATATGACTAGGTCGAAGTGAACACCTGGGAGAAAAAAGGTTTGGAATTTAAATTTTATAAATAAATCTAAAGGGACCATATTTAGGGAATGAAAATACCTGTAAATATAATGAAAAGGTTTGGCTTTTTTTTTTTAAAAAAAGCATCTTTAGTCTATACTCCCTCAAATGGCGTGGGTCAAGTGTACCATCTAATCCAGGTTTGTTTGTATATAAGTGTGTCACATCTAGAGTCTATACTCCTTCAAATGACGTAGGTCAAGTGTACCATCTAATCCAGCCTTGTTTGTATATAAGCGTGTCACATCTAGAGTCTATACTCCCTCAAATGACGTGGGTCAAGAGTACCATCTAATCCAGCCTTGTTTGTATATAAGCGTGTTACATCTAGAGTCTATACTCCCTCAAATGACGTGGGTCAAGTGTACCATCTAATCCAGCCTTGTTTGTATATAAGCGTGTCACATCTAGAGTCTATACTCCTTCAAATGACGTGGGTCACGTGTCAAGTGTACCATCTAATCTAGCCTTGTTTGTATATAAGTGTGTCACATCTAGAGTCTATACTCCTTCAAATGACGTGGGTCAAGTGTACCATCTAATCCAGCCTTGTTTGTATATAAGCGTGTCACATCTAGAGTCTATACTCCTTCAAATGACGTGGGTCAAGTGTACCATCTAATCCAGCCTTGTTTGTATATAAGTGTGTCACATCTAGAGTCTATACTCCCTCAAATGGCGTGGGTCAAGTGTACCATCTAATCCAGCCTTGTTTGTATATAAGTGTGTCACATCTAGAGTCTATACTCCTTCAAATGACGTGGGTCACGTGTCAAGTGTACCATCTAATCCAGCCTTGTTTGTATATAAGCGTGTCACATCTAGAGTCTATACTCCTTCAAATGAGGTGGGTCACGTGTCAAGTGTACCATCTAATCTAGCCTTGTTTGTATATAAGTGTGTCACATCTAGAGTCTATACTCCTTCAAATGACGTGGGTCACGTGTCAAGTGTACCATCTAATCCAGGCTTGTTTGTATATAAGTGTGTCACATCTAGAGTCTATACTCCTTCAAATGACGTAGGTCAAGTGTACCATCTAATCCAGCCTTGTTTGTATATAAGCGTGTCACATCTAGAGTCTATACTCCCTCAAATGACGTGGGTCAAGAGTACCATCTAATCCAGCCTTGTTTGTATATAAGCGTGTTACATCTAGAGTCTATACTCCCTCAAATGACGTGGGTCAAGTGTACCATCTAATCCAGCCTTGTTTGTATATAAGCGTGTCACATCTAGAGTCTATACTCCTTCAAATGACGTGGGTCACGTGTCAAGTGTACCATCTAATCTAGCCTTGTTTGTATATAAGTGTGTCACATCTAGAGTCTATACTCCTTCAAATGACGTGGGTCAAGTGTACCATCTAATCCAGCCTTGTTTGTATATAAGCGTGTCACATCTAGAGTCTATACTCCTTCAAATGACGTGGGTCAAGTGTACCATCTAATCCAGCCTTGTTTGTATATAAGTGTGTCACATCTAGAGTCTATACTCCCTCAAATGGCGTGGGTCAAGTGTACCATCTAATCCAGCCTTGTTTGTATATAAGTGTGTCACATCTAGAGTCTATACTCCTTCAAATGACGTGGGTCACGAGTCAAGTGTACCATCTAATCCAGCCTTGTTTGTATATAAGTGTGTCACATCTAGAGTCTATACTCCTTCAAATGAGGTGGGTCACGTGTCAAGTGTACCATCTAATCTAGCCTTGTTTGTATATAAGTGTGTCACATCTAGAGTCTATACTCCTTCAAATGAGGTGGGTCACGTGTCAAGTGTACCATCTAATCCAGCCTTGTTCGTATATAAGTGTGTCACATCTAGAGTCTATACTCCTTCAAATGACGTGGGTCACGTGTCAAGTGTACCATCTAATCCAGCCTTGTTTGTATATAAGTGTGTCACATCTAGAGTCTATACTCCTTCAAATGACGTGGGTCACGTGTCAAGTGTACCATCTAATCCAGGCTTGTTGGTATATAAGTGTGTCACATCTAGAGTCTATACTCCTTCAAATGACGTGGGTCACGTGTCAAGTGTACCATCTAATCCAGCCTTGTTTGTGTATAAGTGTGTCACATCTAGAGTCTATACTCCTTCAAATGATGTGGGTCACGTGTCAAGTGTACCATCTAATCCAGCCTTGTTTGTATATAAGTGTGTCACATCTAGAGTCTATACTCCTTCAAATGAGGTGGGTCACGTGTCAAGTGTACCATCTAATCTAGCCTTGTTTGTATATAAGTGTGTCACATCTAGAGTCTATACTCCTTCAAATGAGGTGGGTCACGTGTCAAGTGTACCATCTAATCCAGCCTTGTTTGTGTATAAGTGTGTCACATCTAGAGTCTATACTCCTTCAAATGACGTGGGTCACGAGTCAAGTGTACCATCTAATCCAGCCTTGTTTGTATATAAGCGTGTCACATCTACAGTCTATACTCCTTCAAATGACGTGGGTCACGTGTCAAGTGTACCAGCTAATCCTGCCTCTCATAACCCCTTGTCACGGCCTAATCTTACGGCCCTCTCGCTCGACCAACTCTGACGACCCCACCCACGGCCCTCTCTCACGAGCCCCTCTCACGACTCCCTCTCACGACCCCCACCCACGGCCCTCTCTCACGAGCCTCTGTCACGGCCCCGCTCCTACGACCTCCAGCCACGGACCCCTGTCACGACCCCCTCTAACGACCCCTTCTCACGACCCCCTGTCACGACCCCCCTCATGACTCCCTCTAACGAACCCCTCTCACAACCCCCTCTCACGACCCCCTCTCACGACCCCCTCTCACGACCCCCTCT
>CAXITT010000802.1:211024-303424 GCA_964033795.1 Lymnaea stagnalis
ATAAAAAAACAAATATATATATATATATATATATATATATATATATATATATATACATATATATATATATATATATATATTATATATATTTATTTATTTATTTATATATTTATAAAGTACCGCGGTCGGCCACACCCTCCCTACGCTTATTTCTATGAAACACGGTTCTATCGGGTAAGATCACAAAGTAAAAAAAAAATTATTTTCGGAGAGAAAAGAGCATTAGGGGTTGGTGCATGCCATTTCCGCTTGCATATCAATTTTGATTTTGATTTTTTTAAAAAAATATAATTTGGTCTGTTCCAATTAACCCTGCTGCTTAACTTACCGTAATCGAGCTTAGAAACGAAAAACATGCTTTTTGGAACCAAGCCAAAGTAGGCGGCAACCCCAAAGTAGGCGGCAACCATGGCAAGCTACTAAGTTTTACAAAAAAAATTGAACGTATCCCATATGATACAAGTATCTCTACCACACTCTCACAAACACGCAAAGACACAGAAAAACGCTTACAAATAAACACGCAAAGACACAGAAAAGCGCTTACAAATAATCACGCAAAGACACAGAAAAACCTCACGAATAAACACTCAAAGACACAGGAAAAACGCTCACAAATAAACACTCAAAGAAACAGAAAAGCGCTTACAAATAATCACGCAAAGACACAGAAAAACCTCACGAATAAACACTCAAAGACACAGAAAAACGCTCACGAATAAACACTGAAAGACACAGAAAAACGCTTGCAAATAAACACTCAAGGACACAGAAAAACGCTTACAAATAAACACTCAAATACACAGAAAAACGCTTACAAATAAACACTCAAAGACACAGAAAAACGCTCACAAATGTTCCATTCTGCGCAATCGTTCCCTCCTCATGTTTGCATATCACCATGACAAGAAAATTAAAACTGTATTTAAATCAAAATCTCGTTCATTTCTTCTCTTATCCTTAAATTCCTAATCTTTTTCTTCCCATCATTTGACACGTTTTTTAGTGGGTTCCCCAATCCCCCCCTCCTCACATGTCTGTTGTTTTTTTTTTTAACCCCTTCAAAGTCATCGCGTTTCTTATTCCCACCAGAGTCCACTAATTATTTCTTCTCCGGGGCCAGTTTCCCACGTATCGTCTGACGGTCAGCGAAGGAATAAAAAAATTAAAAAAAAACAGCTGGGCAGGTCACCCAGACATAAGAAGGACGAATGTTAAGAAAAGCCGTTAACGATAAGATGAATCTCGGCCCCCTGATGGATGCTCCATTCAAGGAACACTCCATTGTAAGACAACAAGGGCTCAAGGGAAAAATGACCCTTTCCCCGCGCCGCCCCCCCTCACCAAGCCGCCCCCCCCCACCAAGCCGCCCCCCCCCCATGGTCCTGCTCAGTGAGAATAGATCGCATGTCAGACTCGGACGTGTTGAAAGCGCCCCACAGTTGACTCCAGAGATAGGTAGGACCATTGTTTGATAGCTTGGCTCCCGGGGGTCTGAGTGTGGTAGCGTTAGAATCTTCTGGAAAAAATAATTCAAGACGGTAGAAGACATGTTCTCAAACTGCCGGTTCAAACAGACATCTGGTCAATCGCTTGTGTGGCGTCATTTTTAAAAATTTATTTTTATTTATAATGGAAGTCAATCGTTGTGTGATAGGAGACTCCAGGAAGGAAGTCAGCTCAGTAGACATTTATTATGGATTTGTTGGTATTGAAGATCTGAATCATGGGTATCGTAGACCACTTATTATGGAGTTGTAAATATTTATTTGAAGCCATTAACTTAAGACAAGATGGGAAGTTGAACATTGGAAGGATTCAGGCTATATATTTATATATAATTATAGATATTTTGGGTCAGTTTGAAGGTTGGGGTGGGGGTGAATGTTTTGGAATATGAAAATTGGTCGGGGGGGGGGGACTCGGACATAAGATGCTAACTTCTATTGTTTGTCGTCAGCGCGATTTCGAAGATTAGAACGAATTGTGTCGAGATTGTACCTTTTGTACCTAGGCCATTTGGGGCATGGGGCGGGGGGGGGCACCCTCTGCGTCCACGGCCAGCCCTGACAAATGCATGAGGCACGGGGGTCTACACTGACACGTTTATCTGCCATCTCAGAGACTTGACATTTCGCCCATCGTCAAGCATGAGAGAGAAAAAAAATCAATAAAATCTTGGCGTTAAATGGGGATACTGCCTCGACATTGTCCACTACTCCACCACCTCCAGTGGCGTAGCGAGGGTGTTTGGCGCCCGGGGACAAGATTCGCTACCGGGGACAAGATCCATTTTATAGCGCCCCTTTTTCTTTTTTTCAACTCTCAAACCCATTATTTTCATCAATAAAATAATATCAAAGCACATTTTGGCGCCTCAACTAGCTTGCGCCTGGGGACACCTGCCCCCCCTGCCCCCACCACCCCACCCCTCTTACCACCCCCCCCCCCCCCCCGTACATGCCCTTGGTGCATTGTGAGCAAACAAAAGTGATTTATATAAGAAGAAAGAAACATTTAATTTAAAAACACCTTGCCCCATAGAGGCAATCCTATCTAAAAATATTTTATTGACACATCTCATTATTATTATTTATCGAGTACTTACTTTTGTTTAATTCTAATTCAATTCTTCGCTGCTTTATTGTAACCCTTCCCAGGCGTTGACAAGCCACATCAATCCTGGAGCATCAAAAATAAACACACACAAAAAAACAAACCATTCAGTGGCACGGAGAGACATTTCAATACTAGGGATGTTCAAACCGGATTAATTATTATTAGTTTTATTTTTTTTTACAAACCGGTTTTCGTTTTTTTTACAAATCATTTAACTGTTGAATAAACCACACTGTAATTTTTGACATGTTTTAACAAGCCTGTAACTGGAAGTAGAAGTCTATTTTTTTAGATGTCACACAGTTCCTTTCTGGCCAGCGCGATCTTGGCATCACCATTCGGTTCCAGGCGGGCCACACCACACCCCACACGGAAGCACGTGGTAGTTAATCAGCCATATTTGTAAATTAATAGATATTTCAGTAAACAAATGTTGGCATATAAACTTGAGCTGTTTTCCCAGCTTGAACTGAACCACGTGACCTGAATGTGCGTATCCAATAAATGCAGTAATTATTGATAGAATGATTCCATGTTACCTCTGACGGTGATAGCTGTTATTACGCGATTACGCCTACATGTTGACTGGCAGCAGAATACACACGTGCTTAAAAACATGTCGACCCCCACACGCATATAAAATAAAGGCATTCATTATTAATAGAACGATTCCATGCTAACTCTGATGGTGAGAGCTGATATTACGTCAACCTGTTGACTGGCGGCAGGAATACACACGTGCTCAGCTAAAACCAAAGCGATCTCGGATGTCGTATTAAAAGGCAGTCGTCTACTTTTGGGAGGGACCTGCCTGGAGTTAAGCTAAACCCGTCTACAGCGTGCGGTGTTGTTTGACACGCGACTCCAACAACGATCAGATACAGTTGCTGTTAGTTTATCCTTTATTGTCTTTAGTGTGGTTTTTTTTTTTTAATTAAAAAAAATTAATAAATATAAAAATATTGCACCATCGTCTCACGAGACGGAAGGATGCCGATTAAATATAAAAATATTGCACCATCGTCTCACGAGACGGAAGGATGCCGATTAAATATAAAAATATTGCACCATCGTCTCACGAGACGGAAGGATGCCGATTAAATATAAAAATATTGCACCATCGTCTCACGAGACGGAAGGATGCCGATTAAATATAAAAATATTGCACCATCGTCTCACGAGACGGAAGGATGCCGATTAAATATAAAAATATTGCACCATCGTCTCACGAGACGGAAGGATGCCGATTAAATATAAAAATATTGCACCATCGTCTCACGAGACGGAAGGATGCCGATTAAATATAAAAATATTGGTAACGTTTTTTTATTTTACATCAACAACTTGTTTTCGTTTAACATCCTTAGTCAGGGGCGTCATTTCAGGTTTTTTTCGAGGGAGGGGGGCAAAACCAAAACTTGTTCGGCTTGTTAAATTGTTTTTTACAGGAGGCGCCACAGTACATAGCAATTTAAATAAAACCTGCAAATTCGAGGGGGTGGGGGGGGCAAATGCCCCCCTGCCCCACCCAAATGATGTCCCTGTCCTTAGTCCATACAAGTTCCACCCTTTCTATTGCTTGTATAAGTCAAGATAAGCTCGCATTTAACGTAAAGACAAGAACAAAAACAGCAACGAAAACAAAGAAAGGTAATGAAATACTTGCACACACACACACAAATTCGAAATAGAATAATTATTTCTTCGCCATTTTATTGTCTGGAGTGTCAACGAAAATGAAATATCGTCTGAAAACAAATCTGAACCTTTAAAAAAAAAAACCCAACACACACACACAGACAGACAGACAGATGACATTAACTGAAGGCGAGCACTTATCATTGTCATATTCCGAGTAACCAAAGAACCGAGGCCGAAGACAAACAAGAAGAAAAAAAGAGACTGGCCTTAAACCTTTCAAGTCAACATGACAGCCCCCAAAGACGGGGCTCAGAAGGCGTTGGCGGGGCGAGGAAATTACCGGCGTGTTGAGTTTCTCTTGGAGGATTAGCCGATAATCTTGAGAGCGTCGCGGGCTAATCCCCCCCACTGATAACATTCTAATAACTTCATCGATCCGTCGCCAGACTCCGTGTTTCGTGTTTTCGAGCTTAGGAGAGCGGTGTGAGGTTTATCTCGAATCAGGATTAATAAGCAGACGGAGCACGGCGGAAATATTAAGAAAGTGCGAAATTATTTTCTGCTTAGTATTTTCTTTACACTTTTTTAAAAAAAAATATCTCTTTACACTTTTTTCTCTTTACAGTTTTTTTTCCTCTTTACATTTCCTTTATCTTTACACTTTTTATCCCTCTACACTTTTCTCTTTATACTTTTTTTCTCTTTACACTTTTTTCCTCTTTACACTTTTTTTTTGGTCCGTACACTTTTTTTCTCTTTAAACTTTTTTTCTCTTTACACCTTTTTCTCTTTACACTTTCTTCTCTTTACATTTTTCTTCCTCTTTACACTTTTTTACTCTGTAGACTTTTTATCTTTACACTGTTTTTTCTTTAAATTTTTTAAACATTACACTTTTTTCTCTTTACACCTTTTTTCTCGTACACTATAATTTTCTCTCTTTACATAAGCTCTTGAAGAGACAATTGACACGTAGTCATTCATTTTTTTTTTTTTAAATTTTCATTTAAAAAAAAGAATGAAATAGATGGAAAAATGTCAAACAATATTTCAGTTTGTTTCTTCTTTTTCGTTTGACTTGGGTTGAACTTCCCAATTTGAGTTACACATTAAACAAAAATATTTTTGTTAATTAAACAATGGGAGTGGGGTGGGGTTTGAGGGTGGTGGTGGGGGTAAAAAGTATATATAAATACGATTGCAAAATAATAATAATAATGAAGTTTATTTCAAAGACACGCTTCATCCCCCAAAGGCTCGAAGCGCCGCAGTACAAAGTCAAAAAAGAAAAAAAAAAAGATTGAAGCTGTATTGTAGAGTTGTTGTTGTTTTTCTAACTATATAGTAATTGTTGGTAATTGTTGGTACTGCCGTAACTTGTATATTTATTTTAGCTGTTTCTTGTATAACAACGTCCTGTTCAAAAAGAAGGCATACAATATGTTTAAACTTTTTTATATCATTTAAAACTTAGGAGAATGACATTTAAAAAAAAAAAAAAAAAATAAAAATATTAAAAATGTATATTTATTTTAGCTGTTTCTTGTATAACAACGTCCTGTTCAAAAAGAAGGCATACAATATGTTTAAACTTTTTTATATCATTTAAAACTTAGGAGAATGACATTTAAAAAGAAAAAAAAAAGATAAAAATATTGAAATAACGATTATATTAAATTGACACGTGCCGGTGGAGCCATATGGTAATGTATTGTGGTCACTGTGTTGTAAAGGTTATTGACAGAGGAAGGTCTCTAACAGCGAATTGTTGTATTCGATTAGTCTTCCAATCAGATGGCGAACTCTTTCTCCCCCTCCCGGCGGCAGACACTTGAAACCACCCTAACTAAAGATGATATTTTTGTACGTTATAAAATATAACACTAAATTAATAAGTTTACACCCGTCCCTTTATACCGCCTGTGGAAGGGTGGTCTCCCTTCTCTTTCTCCACTTCACTAGGTTATTTTGGAGAAAGGTGGGGGGCGTAGGGGGGGGGAGCTAAGGGCCGTTCTTCAGTGAACGCGTCAAGCCATTCATGGTCAGCTCGAGCTGTGGCCGGACGTAGACACTTTTTTTTAGACCTGCATAATGAAGAGGAACTGGCCAAACCTTAGAACCCAAGTGACAAAAGGGGACGTCCGTTGGTCGTATATTACAGGAAATGACCTGTCCTTATGCACGTGCGCTGCTTGCTTTCATAGTCTTCCTGTGCATCTGCGCACTCAAATTTTTTTTTTTTTTTAAATGAAAGATATTTTTTCGACGCTTGGTGAAAAGGAAATACCAAACCTGTGAATTTCCCGCCTTCAAGGATTTGTAAGTGGTGAAATTGTTGAGGAAGAACTGCTTGCTTTCATAGTCTTCCTGTGCATCTGCGCACTCAAATTTTTTTTTTTTTTAAATGAAAGATATTTTTTCGACGCTTGGTGAAAAGGAAATACCAAACCTGTGAATTTCCCGCCTTCAAGGATTTGGAAGTGGTGAAATTGTTGAGGAAGAAAAAAAAGGTGGGGGGTGGGGGTGTTAGTGACCAATGAGGGATGGGCAACGGGTGTAGGCTCTTTAGAAATTTTACAAAATTAATGATAAATTAATATGTGGCAGATATTAGATTTTAAAAAAAAATTAATGGTAACTTAATATGTGGCAGATATTCGATTTGTTAAAAGTTATACAATATAAAACTAAATGCTTTGTGTTATATTCTTTGGTTGCCGTAAATTTCTGCCAATGTCTTCAATGTAATTACGTGAACTGATTGCAGTAATGTCATTTTACTTCTATATTGGTCAAGATAAATACTCAATCGCACATTACTCCGTCGGATTTTTTTTCTTTAAATTTCATAATTTATTTCATATCTTATTTGATGTTTGATGTTAGTTGCAGGCATGACATTATTAGAAGTACGCTTGTCAACAGTGGCGTACACTGACACAAAAAGTAGGGGTTTCACGTCCCTCCTAAACCGGATATGAAATTTACGCCATTCCAAATCTCATCATCCTATCGCCGATCTCTTCGTCCAGCATGTGGTCTCCTACCTTATACCAGTGCTGCTATCCACTGTAATGTTCCACATTTATGTGATTTACTATGTACGTTTGACACACATTATGACTTAAGAAAACAATTGTTATGTCTCTTGTTTGATTTTTTCTACTTTCAAATCACTTTCATTTTCTCTGAAATCATGTTAGTTTTAAAATCAAGTTTAAAGTGTTTTTTTGTTATTTTTTCTCCCCAAAATATCTCTCCGTTTCCTTCCCCTGTTCTTTATCTTTACTTGATGTCTGTCGTTACTGTATTCAGTTTTCATACATAATGAATAAATGAATGTGATTGAATTTAGCCTTGGTCTAATCAAAGGGAGATAAATGAACATAAAATTTTGTAACTTCTCGTCACAGTCAGATTACGTGCTGTTATTTTCATTGGATCATGACTTGAATTTTTGTTATGTGAATGAAGTGAGTGAACGAACGAGAATATTTTTGATCCGTTTAAATCATGAGCTAACTCAAGTCATGGATGACTATACATTGGTTTGACAATGCGGCTATAAAAGCCGCGTACCTTTCTGAGCAAGAATTAGAGTGGATCAGATTACATAAGAAAGATAAGAAACTACTTTTTTTTTTTTTTTTTTGTGTTTGGAGTGACGTCATTACTTTTTTTTTTTTTTTTTTTTTGGTGATTGGAGTGACGTCATTACTTTTTTTTTTTCTTTGCTAGTCGAAGCTCGGCAGTTAATATTTATTTTTATGATAAATGTGTCGGATTGTTTTGGACACTAGTGTTAATTCGGAACGTCAACGATTTCTTTTTCAGATGCAATTTTTTTAACGTATTGCACACTTTGCCGATAAATAATAGTTTAAAACGACACATGGCTATTTTGACTTCATACTACACATCAGTCTTATTACTTATAGTGGCGAGAAGAAAGGAACGGAGTCCCAGGCCCTGAGTGTTTTCTGTAGCCATACGGAGGGACCTGCTCCAAGACAGTGTACCTTCCGCCATAGTGGGGGCTCGTCCAAGCAGAAATGCTTTAGCTATACAAGGGACCAACTCCCAGACAGTGTACCTTCCGCCACAGTGGGGGCTCTTCCAAGCAGTTCTTTAGCTGTCCGCCAAAACACGTTCGAAATAAGGAACAAATTAAGTACGGTACCGGTACTGTGATCACACTATTGAATAAACCAAAGTAGGTCGCCAATTACGAAAAGTTTCAAATCTGATTATAAATAAATGGTCATACCGTATCTTTATAAAGTTTAATTAGAATCTTTTTAATAATGAAACATTTCCAAGCTAGAGAGTATTTTAGCTGATGCTCTCCCCTTTGTCAGGCTATTAAGAATACAAAATTGGGGTCCCCCGCTGGGGTTCGCAGATTTTTGTAAGAACATGCTGTCTTTGAATGAAATAAGAGTGGCTAAATATGTTAGACAGTAAATTCAACAATACAATTAACATAGCACACAGAAATAACATTGGCTTTCAAATTGATATTTGAATCACCACAAGCACCAGGAGGCAGTTTAATAAATGTTTATTTCAATCAGTTAGCAAACAGAACAATGATGATAGTTGTGTGGAGGTGAACAAAACACACGAGTCTCCAGATGATGATTGTAATGCTGAGCCATGACAACACATTATATATCATGAAGGCGAGCCGCTTAGCGTGGCTCATGGTTCAGACACAATCAAAACATCTATGTAGTTTCACAAAACATTTCCAGTTCACTGACGCCATCAAGCTAAAATAGTTTACAGCGACAACCCCCCCCCCCACACCCATCTCAGCAACCATCGCTTGAGCCATCTCAATCTCAGCAAACCAACCCCCTCACAGCACTCAACCCCTCACACACCTGTATCCATCTGTTTAAGTATTCAAAATGGTTACGCTGGTTTCTATACATCTCTTTCAATAACCCATGTGACTGCCTATGAAAAAGGTAAACACTGCATGATAAGATACAGGATGAAGTCTGTGGTGGCGACACCAATCCAATGACACCACTGACTAACATTATATGGAAAAGAAACACCAGTCACTTTTAACTCACATATTTAGGACCGGCATCGCTTAACCAGCATTTCTACTCTCCCTTGAATGTACATGGTTTCCATTTTCCTAGCAAAATCAAGAGTTATTTGCCAACAGAGAGAAAGAAATGAATTCACCTTTCCTCTAGAAATCAAATATATAGATATAAATATATCAGTCAAATCAATAATGTTCCAGTAATCATGTTTGTGTTGAATACAAGTTACAAGTAATCAACGAGAGATCAGTCTTGCCTTGACGTCACTCGTATGTATATAATATACACACATGTATTTACATCTGTACAGTTGTGCTCATCATGTGACTATCAAGTGGCTGTTGATTGGTTTGTGTGAAGATTGTGTCTTCTCATCCATCAATAGATTTTTGTGAAGACTGTGTTACACTTATGAATATTTGAATAATGATTTTAGTCTCTTGGAAATGTACTTGAAATAAACCTCATAAAAAATTACTATTGGTACATTTCTACCGAAACCAGTTAATTATTACATTAATGTCAATGCCAATATGTTTGTATACATTTATACAAACACCAATCAACTGCTGGTACATATATGCAAAAACCAATCAACTGCTGGTAAATTTATACAAGCACCAATCGACTAAGACGTTTATAATGTCAGAACCACTCGCAGAAATACAATCATTTCCCTTGTTCTCAGTCAGTACAATTAGTTCCGAGAATTTACTTCCCGAGTCAATCTTCTCAAGATATCAAAGAACACAATTGGTGCTAACAGTAGAAATGTCAAGGAAATGTATCAACATAGAACTTTATTCACCATCCAAATAGCCTTTTTTTCATTATTATTTTTCAAACAATTGAAATACTTCTGTGTGGTGCCGTTCTGAACATTTGCTTTTAACATCCTTATAATAATAATCCAATAGACTTTGGGGGTCGAACAACCCTTACACAATGGTCATCTAAGAGCATCGGAAAACACATATTTCTGAATTGGCAACAAAAATAATTTTATGGTTGGGGGTCATCACAACATGTGTTACTGTATTAAAGGTTCGCGGCATTATAAAGGTTGAGAACCACTGGTTAATGTACTTAAAACATAAAACATATACAAAACAGCAAGTAGATGATCTGAAATATTTCTGTTGTTTCATTGGCAAAGACTATTAAATACAGGCCACACTCAAACAGCCTGCAGCTGTTGCCATTGCTTTAATGTTTCAAACAAAATGTCATTTCTCCACAGGCTACACAAGTCATCAAAGACAGTACCGGTACTGATGGTTTTGAGCGTAAGCAAGTCAGGTGAAGGTAACAAGGTCATGTGACTTCAACTGGGAATTCCCAGAGAAAAATCAGCTGAGATCCTTAAACTAGTCTTATCATTTTCAACCATCTCATTTACTTACTGTCAATATACATAACATCTGACAGACCTTAAGACTTGTTCTGTGGCAAACATACATGAAACTTTCCCAACCTGGCCATTGGAATCATGCCTGGCCAATATAGCTGCCCTTAAAACATCAACACCTACTGCATGCACGGTACACACCACAGTAATTCATGAATAACACTTTAGGAAGTTAACCAAGGATTGAGCAAAGTTTTCACTGTAATGGCCGGGGGGGGGGGGGGGGCACAAAAAAAAAAAAGGGGGGGGGGGGGGGGGGGGGGGGGGGAACCAATAAAACAAATGGGAGTGGTGGAACCTTCAAACAGAGGAATAAACTGGTTGGTTATACTTGTCACATACACAGGCCCATTAGTTGTACTTGAAGTCACTTCTATGGGTCAGTGGAATAAGTCAGACTCCCTGATCTATGGTAGACGTTTTCACATTCCCCATGTAAATGTAATGACAAAGCGTCAAGAGATACACAAACTTTATACAACTCATCAGATATAAAATGAGAACATTTGTGAACAACTCATGAACAAAACTTGACCAACCATTAGGGTAATGTTAGGATCACAAAGTACAAGGCCAAAAGACAACTATGGTGGCACATCATGTGATCAATCTTTCTCTATTATTTCTATTACATTACAGCCATTGATTTCTTCATTCGCCCTCCCATTAATTCTAAACATAAAAAAAGGTGGGGGGCTTTTGCTGACCATCCAATAATGTTTGGTATCTATACAAGTGATCAATTCCATATTAGATAAGTATGTTAGGAAAAATTACACTGCTTTGAAAATAATTGTTTGTTCTTTTTTAAAAACTGTTGATTTATATTTGTAACCAAACAGATTTTTTTAAAAACTGTTGATTTATATTTGTAACCAAACAGATTTTTTTAAAAACTGTTGATTTATATTTGTAACCAAACAGATTTTTAAAAAAAACTTGATTATATTTGTAACCAAACAGATTTTTTTAAAAACTGTTGATTTATATTTGTAACCAAACAGATTTTTTTTAAAAACTGTTGATTATATTTGTAACCAAACAGATTTTTTTTAAAACTGTTGATTTATATTTGTAACCACACAGATTTTTTTAAAATTAATTGAATAACTAATTTCTCTAACATTTAACATTTTCAAAATCCTTTAAATTTAAAGATATAGTCAAATTAGAGAGCCTTGCATTCAGGCTGCAGGTGTGCCAGGGTAATGAAGGGAGTGTTGGGCTCAATGTTACTCTTGGATTTGGTTTTCCAATGCAATACGATTGAGGCACAATGAAGATCTGAAGTGAGACTATGAAATAAACACACAAAAAACTTTCAACAACAAATTCAAACATTTATCAAGATCCCTATAGTTTTATACAGAGGAATATTTTCTTGGCTCAGCCTGAAGGAAAACCACCACAGCAATTGCTCTGTATCTTCTCATACATCATACAATTTCATTGACAAACAGCTCATTCATTGGTGGAATTCTCATGCCATAATAATTATGTCATGGGACAACCAATCAAAATTTACAATAAACAACATCTGTGCTCAACCCTCTACCAAATTTCACCAGAAATCAGTGGTGGTCACTCATTAAATAAACTTTTCACATGCAAATATATTTTTATTTTTGCATCAGAATTAATAAGTTTTTATCATTTGTTTGAATTTGATAGACACAAAAATAAAAAGATTATGATCAATGCAACAGTGTGATGTTGCCCTTTGAAAAACGTTGATGTAACTTTGTTTCCACCACAACAAATTATTTATTCTAATCTTGAAGGTGGGCAGAGCGACATTATTTTTTCTTGCCAGCATTTGAAGATGAACGCCTAGATGACTGTTTTGACCTGGAGCTGGACAATGATTTGCTTTTTGATTCCTCTTCATCAGAGTCCTCCTTCTTTGAACTCTGAAAATTAAAAGATAAAAACAAGATTACTATGGACCAGAACTGTATACCTCAAACTAACTGAATAGTGGGACAAGATAAATTTAACCAGAACTGTATACCACAAACTAAATAAATAGTGAAACGAGATAGGTTTAAGCTAAACTGTATACCGCAATCTACATAAATAGTGGAACAAGATAGGTTTAAACTTGAAAAATTGAAAATAAAATAATAAAAGACAAGACAAAACCCATCTTGTTTCACTATTTACTTTACATGGCTTGAAGACAGTCCCTCATATATTATACCACAAACTGCTTTCTTAAACCATTGAGTACAAAGTACAATAATTATGCTTATCAAATTCACTTAGTCTTAACATAAAACACTAAGCATCTTTGACTCGATGATATTGATATGCCATCACATCATTCAGGAATTCTAATGACAAGTAATTGACATTGCGATTATCTGCTGTCGCAGAAATTTTCTTTAACGTATCTGCGTTCGGGACTCCATCTCCAGATTGGAATTCAGAGTTTGCCTTGTCTTATATGAATTGCCATCCAAGGTTAACAAGTCCCATACACCCGGGGTGCGGGTGATGTTTTTGCTTTCTGGGCTTTAGTGGGGAATGGAACGCCAGACCAACAGGTTTTGGATTGACTCAGTTTAGCCATATCGGCCACCCGGCACTCTCTGGTATTTATATATAAAGGATCCTGATAAGTTTTAAATAAGCGCACTGGGTTCCTGATAAAATATATGATGATGAAGTAAACAAAATAGATGCACACAACATCAGTGACAGTTACTAAAGCAAGAATGCTTGGCAGCATTGCTAGTTATGAAAGTACTGCATCTATTTCATTTTTAAAACAAAAAAATATGAGACGACTTAGACACCTGGCTTTTCACATGAACACAACACATTAAAAACTGTGCTAACCTTGGAAGTTTTCCTTGAGTGGTGCTCCTCCACCTCAATCTTGTCTTCCTTATCTCCGTTCCTAGGCTCCCTGGTTTTCTCATCATCGGCTTTGCTGGCAATATGTAGAGATATTTTGATTGACCCAGACTTCTCCTTACTTGCCTCTGAACTGAAAGTAAAGGAAACTTTGGTAGTATGTGTTCACTGCATACTGGGGCATACAGTAGAAGTTTGTCTGTATTCAGGCTTTGTGAGATCACATAATGCAGCAAATTGAGTAATCATGTTATAAATAAACATTTGTAGGCTCCTGCCACTTTTCTGTTTTGTGACCTCTGCATTCAAAGAAGATCATTAAAAAAAATTCTAAAGCACAACTTTCGCCCTAGGGATAGTAGGGCACTCGCGACGACCCGGGTGCCACTATAGGGTTCACTTGGCCAAAACAACGTATATAAGACTTGACATGACCTTATGCTTGCCTGCAAAGCCACCAGTTAACACAACATGGTGGTGGTGTTTCTCAAAGGCCCGATGCAGTGTTATCAGAAAAATATATTTGTATCAAGGAACGCACTTTATATTTAAATTCATTTATGCCTATTGAGCCCTCATTACCCGCACGCTTATGACTTGAATCCCATGTGGGGTCGTTTAAACTGGTTCACCGAGGCAAGAGCTTTTCAAAATGTCATTACATGTTGGTGTGACTATTTCAGGGTGCTGATGTGTCATGTGAAAATAAACGGTGCAAACTTGAAAATTTTGTGGCCATCAAAGGAGCCAAAAAGGATGTCACACCAGAGCATTCCCCTTCAGTCATGTGGATTCAGTCGACTTGTCCCACTGTTAAATGTATTACCGTATCTGGCATCCCGCTTTTTTTAAAAATAGCAACATCGGTTGGGGTTGGCAGTTCAGGCATAATTCAGGGTGCAGGTGTGTCAAACTTGCACAATTTTTTTGGACATCAAAGGGACCCCATGTGAATTCAATCCCCTTGTCGAACAGATTTGTATGTAATGTAATGTAATATGCCCCTTTTTCCAGAAACCATAATTTTTTATACAAGTTTTATATAAAAAACCTATAGACAAAGAATTTGTAAAATATCCATACAATGAAAGATGCCATACAACTCTTATAAACATATGCATTTGTCCTGACCAATAACTAGCCTAACAAGAAAATCTAAATTGAGCACACATAAATATAGCCGATCAACTGCAATACTAACCTTTGGGGAGAATTCTCGACAGTTTTCACTGGTGTGAGAGTGGAAATTTTTTGTATGGAGTTTTCAGAAGTGGATTCAATTTTGTGGAATTCTCCATCTTTTTCAGAATCATTTCCAGAATGTATCTATTAAATAAGATTTTTAAAATGTATTAATACTTGTCAAGTTATGTGTGTGTCAGTGGACAGACCAGTGCTTGCAGGTCCATCCAAATGTGCAGGAACATTTTGTGCTTTGTGGGGAAATGTTTGATGAGTGGTTGAGATTAAGCCCAACAAATTATGCACAAACATAAGTTTTCTAAGCATAAAGTTCAATAGCTAACACTAACACATGAAATATAGTACAGCATTTTTTAATAATTCAGTAGTTGTAATTTCCCTCTTAATATTTGCACAAAACTTCATATATATCAATAGTTATTTATAAATAATATTTATTGAGAGTATTTTTTTTATTTCATATTAATATTACACATATATATTTATTTTGTAATGAATATTCATTTCTGGAACAATGATTAAATTTTTCTTAAGATATTGAATCCAAAAAATCTCTGACCATTTCAGTTTTGTCAGCCTCTTTACTCTCAGCATTGGTCTCCATGCCTTCTTCAAGCAAAGCCATAACAGATTTATTTATATGAGTTTTCTGTAAAAAAAAAAATGAAATTTAAAAATTGGTATTTCATAAATAGAAAGCTTAGTTTATAGGAAAACATTTTTTTTAATGTCAATAGTTTATTTAACTCTTATCAAATTAAATTAATGAAATTATGATTTTTAAAAATAATTTTACAAAGGATATTGTATAAATAACTATAATAATAATTATAGACAAATTACAAGCAATACTAAACATTTTGAAACATTAAAAATCTTATAATGCCCTTACAATGAGGAAATTTTCCTTTTTGTTAGTTTTTGAACTGAAAAAGAATGGAATTCTGTCCAATATGTGAGAACAGTAATATTAACCTTTTAATTCTGTAAAACTCACCTGATTATCTGTAAATGTTTGAACATGTGCAAGCAAAGGTTCCCTCAAATCAGGACAGACTTCAAAAACATCTTTCAACTGAGAAGCAGGCAGCTGTAATAAAACTTGAAACGACTGAGGCTTGGCCCGTTGACAACACCGAATGAAACCTTCCCAAACTTTCTTTTGCTTCCAAACCTGATCAGATATTCATGGAATTAATTTTCTTTAATTATACAATTCTTTAAAAAATATATAAAATTATTGAAAAACATGAATACCTTATCAGTTTTTGTAGGTAGTCAAAATGTAAGGTCTTCACAGTAAGTTTTAGTATGTATTCAAAATGTAAGTTCTTTACAGTAAGTTTTAGTATGTGCTCAAAATGTAATGTCTTTACAATAAGTTTTAGTATGTGCTCAAAATGTAATATCTTTAGAGTAAATTTTAGTAAGTATTCAAAATGTAAGGTCTTGACAGTAAGTTTTAGTATGTGCTCAAAATGTAACATCTTTAGAGTAAATTTTAGTAAGTATTCAAAATGTAAGGTCTTTACAGTCATTTTAGTATGCATTGAAGATTTAGGGTCTTTACAGTAAGTTTTAGTATGTGCTCAAAATGTGTTGCCTTTACGATAAGTTTTAGTAGGTATTCAAAATGTAAGGATAAAGATATTGGTCTACAAGGATGTTATTTTAAATGACTGAGGATTTAGTCACGTCACTCATCCCAACGAATATACTACTTAAACTATTATGTGGATGTTTGTTAGTAGAAGCTCTTTTTGAAAAGAACTTTTGAGCTACTGGCAATAGCTTTTTTTCCCCTCAATTTTTAAAATAATAATAGATAATTATCTAAAGTGACCACCTTCTTGACTATGAGTCTTTGAAGGATGTTGAGGACAAATCCAATGAGCCTTGGGTACATGGAAAGAGACTGAATGACTGTCCTCATGAGAAGAGTTGGTAGGGGATCTTGTTCCATGAGCTGTTGCATGACTATGGCCAGGACTTCCTGCGTGTAGATGGCACGTTCACTAAAACAGAGGTTGGCAGCTGAAAGAGATATATTTTACTTAGTTAGCCAAGTATTGTTAACCATTTTTTATGCAGTTCCAATAAGTGGAACCACGTAATACTGTACTGCTGCAATAAAAAACAGTATAATCGGCTTGAGATTAAAACTACTAAGCGGTATACACAAAACTAACTAGATAACACTGTGGAAACTGCCTATAAGCCGTGTGAAGGGAATATTGGGAACAAGACATATTGAAGCTAAAATGTACAATACAAAACAATAGCACCGACTTTTTGGGCTGAATGCCCTCTTGCTCTAACAAAATAATACAAATTGTAAGAATTAGAATGAAAATAAAACCATTGGTAAATATGGAACATACACATAAAAGTAAGTGCAGAGTCACCAGTGAAGCTAAACAAATCTATTTTCAGACGTACCTTTGATGGTTGTTTTTATATCACATTTGACCGGATCAATGTTGTGCAGGGCTACAAGCAATTCAACTGGTGTTAAAGGAGAATGGTACACTGAGTCATTGCTCACTGGAAAACAAAAACAGGACAACAGCATTATGGAGTACTCAATTAATGGCTAACACTATAAGAAACATAATTATGCATTCCAAGTATATGCTTTTAACCCACGAACTGTGTATGTTATGTTTCTGTAATGTGCGGGGAATTTAAAGATTTTTGGGTGCCTTTGAAAAAGGTGATTTTTCACATGCAAATACTATAACTAGCCCTCATTAAGTATATATTTATTGAAAGTAGACTGAGTGGGGAATCAAACTGGCTATTTTTTTAATGATATTTTAAACTCGCTGACCGTGACCTTGGAGTGACCAAGAAAAAAGAATATAATGAAAATGTTTATTTTCAAGTACCTCAAACTACAATTTTTTAAAGGCATATTATTATGTTTATATAATGATACAATTTTTATATATCTTTCAAAAAATGTATTATTTGTATATGTTTTAGTTATTAATAGATCTTCCGAATCACTATTGTCATCATCTAATAAGAATTATCAATCAAAAAGATTCCTAACTGATTTATTTTGTAAGCCAGATGGTCCAGCTATAGCCTCATCCATTTTGCGAAAATCTACTTAACTTACACAAATTTGCTTGTTAAAGATCCTTGTAAAAAATAACTCCAGAGTTTAAAAAAGGACACAGAAGAGCGAAAAATGGAAGTTTATTTATTATTAAAAGGAATTAGTTTTATTTGGTGTAAAATATTGGACTAAAACTTATTTTTTCAACGCAATTTTTATCGGCCGTTTTTATTGGCCGTCACAGTTTAGAAAGAGGAAATCAGCTGACCACAGTTCGTGGGTTTAATAATGTTTACCAATACTTGGTGATCAATACCTTTCAAGCTCTATTTCCTTTATGTATAATTTCCCCCCTAGAATATCTAAAAACTGTTGTCTTGGCAAAACTGAGTTAACACTGAAACAACTGCTGCTGATCACAAACTACTGAAACTCTAACCATCTTTAATTTGAAATAAATTTAAAAAGTCATAAAAACCCATCTGTTACCATGGCTCCCCATGAGTCGGTTAAACACCTCCTTCACAACCATTGGATTCAGTTTGATCAACTTTGGTAGTGCTTCCATCACTTCATTCTATGAGGTTACAATAAAGATCACAGGTGAAAACCAAAAAAAAATTATTAGAAACAAGTGGACTAACAAGTGTCAAAGTATTAAAATGTTGCTCTGAAAAGTGATAAGAATTGACAGATATAATAACAACATTAATAATTCAGAAAAAAGGACCTTAAGTAAATTTAGTTTCTCAATGTGGGCACTTTCATGCAAAAATCTTTATCAGCAGTGAAATAGAGCAGCCCTTACAACAATTTATAGCTAAAAATTTATTTAAAATTAAAATTTAATCAAAACACCATTTATATAGAGTTGGTTTTTTTTAAATTATCATTATTTGAATGGCATTATAGTTTTTATCGTACTTTGCAGATTATATGCCAAAAATAATTTGTTAAATATTTTCATTTTCTTTTACATTTACATCCATCTTGCTGTGCATCTATGAAACTTGCAACACACTGTTTTTAAATCTCTGATCATCTTGTAATCAAGTAGAATTTTAATTCTTTATATTTTAGGTAAAATAATATATATTATCAATCAGATCAAGTAGCCATTTTGGCATGTGCCTTTCAGACTGCGGTCATGGTGAAGAATTAAAAATATAAACATATATACCTTTGAGAGTCCATTCAAAACAGGAATAAGAAATCTGACATCAGGAACTCTTTTGTGGTAGAGATCACGAATCCTGTCCACAAGTTCAGGTGATGGGACAGCTATAGAAACATTAATCATATTATATATGTGTTAAGCTCTATGAAAGATGTGAAAGATAATGCACTGTCAAGTTCAATGGAGAATCTCAATGAACAATTAAGAAATACCCACATTGAAATGGACATTCCAACATTAAAGGTAATAATTTTAAGTAAGAAAAGATATTGACTTGATTTTAACACAATGCCAAATAATTCAGATTTTAAAAAACCTTGCCGATAATTATGTCCATTTCATTATTTTTCTTAATTTTGCTAAGAGGAGATAATTGCAGGGCAAGCAAATATACATTATTAAGAGCATATTTATCCTATACTGCTTAATCACTGTTGAATACTATTTTCTTTTTTCATGACAAGAAGCTAACCTTTGTCTGTGAGGATGTGAATAACTCGCATGACTAAAGTCTCGGAACCTTTAGGACAGTTCTCTACCAAGGTGAGGAGTTCTGGAGATTCCATACCCATTCCTTTAACCTGAGGCAATAAAAACAGGATGTTTCAAATAGTTCAGTTCTAAATAACATATTGATGCAAAGATTTCTTGGTTAATCTTGTTTTTGTTGATCACAAGGTTACAAAAGTATTGAATAAAAAAACTAAAAAATCTACTGTTTTCTTGTTACATTTGGATCAAATTAATAAGAAACTATAGTGGAGGACTAAGGTTTTAATAGCCCCAAGTTTTTACTGTGGGAAAAAAGCCATTTTTTCAGGGGCCTTTTAAAAAATTCCACAAATACCACATGTTTTAGCGCTGTCTGCATTTTATTTAATTTTAAAAATCATCCTCATTCAGATCCAATGGCCATCTGAGCATGTGCCCTTCAGTCTGCGGCCATGATAAAGAATTTAAATACTTGTCAGCTGCGTCTGGTATTTTAGGTAGATAGTTTGGGTGCAAGTCTCTAAGTGCTGGGCAGTGGAAGAGGTGATGTGCTACGATCTCAGTTGGATGTTTGCTGAGGGGACACCTTGGTGTTTTATCCGGTTTTATGCGGTAATTTTAAAAACACCTAATAAACTGTTGAATAATGAAGACGAGCTTTGAATAAATGTTTAAAATAGGTCATGTCAGCAAAGGTAAAGATCAGGGTCAGGTTCATTTGATGAAGGGA
The DNA here is from genome assembly GCA_964033795.1 of Lymnaea stagnalis. NCBI lineage: Eukaryota > Metazoa > Mollusca > Gastropoda > Lymnaeidae > Lymnaea > Lymnaea stagnalis. Next base: position 231,281 of record CAXITT010000802.1, read on the forward strand.
AATTTTTTTAACAAAAAGAGCAGACCGTTGTCTGAATATAAAACACTTACGGGAACTTCCAGAACTCTAAGGATAGTGCGTTTTATGTCAGCACTTGTGGCTGTGTAGATGTTAGCTAACCTGCAAAAGACAAAGGATAGTAAGAATAACAACATTTTTTTAAACCAATTTTCTGTTTCCATTAATGTATAAAATGAATAGAAGTATGGCAGCCCAATTATTAATATCCTTGATTATATATAAAATAGTTAGGACTGACAAAGATAGATACTAACTCATGAATGAGCTTGTGGTTAGAAGGCAAAAGGCCCAGGTGAAGACACAGGTGTGCTTTTATCAGCTCCTCTGTCCACGTTTCTGTAACTTCTGATAAAGGAAGGAAAAATGACAACCTTTTATATGCAAACATTATGATTAAAACTGTTCTATTCATTGTTAAAACAAATAATCAATTGTAACTCTAAAGAAATTGCTACTATTAATTACAGTTGATTAAAAATCAACATTACAGCCAAATAAAAAAAAACACAGAGCAAAAGAATGACACATTTATGGCAAGGAGATTAGGGCTCAAAAAAAAAATAAAAAAATCACATCAGCACTAGTTAAATATTCAATATTATGAAGGAATTTTACCTCGTAATGAAATAGTGGAAAATTGTTTTTTACTTTAGTAGAATAATAATGCTGAATTTTTAAAAAATCATAATTTCTATAAATCCAAACTATATAGATTGTAGCCTTATTTCAAAACAAAATTCACTAATTTAATTAGTTATATTATAACTAGAAGTTTATAGGTTGTCTTGAAACCATACGGCAGGGTCAAGTCACAGTAGTTCCTCAAAGAATATGACACCAAGGGCATCTGGAATTGCTATCTGGGTCTGTGGTCAGGGGAAATGAATACAAGCTTACAAATGTTGATCAAATGTGAGATCAACAAAACTATTCAAAAACAAACCTTCTTGTTTCAAGGCATTGCTGGGTGGTTTAGGCTGTAAAAGTTTCTTAAGTTGGAAGTTTGCATATCTTTCAATCTCTGCTTGCATTTTGCCACTTTCATGGAGTTTCTGGGCTGATTTGATGGCAATATTTCTTACCTAATAGTAGATGAGAGAATTCATTATCCTAATCATCAAAAAAAATTAATTACTAACCATTCTTCACTCTTACCTTCTGTAATTAACAAATGTATAATTTCTAACAAAGACTATAATATCAAGAATATCCGTACCACTGCCCATAGAATTGGCACCTAGTGACAGGGACCACTATATCACTGAATTTTTTTTTAAAAACTTGCTCCATTTAAATATACGAGCAAGTTTTGTGTTGTGCAACTAATAAGGATTATCTGCATTGTAAGTCCAAAGTGCAACAACATACAAGCCCCATTGTCAGTAAAAATGGCCCCTTGATACCCTGCTTTGATTACACAACAATATTATGTAAAAATCTCCACTAGTTTCTGATTTTAATAAACATAATAAATTCTTAAGATATTTGCTAAACTGTTCTGTTGCTATGTGTACCTACATATATATCCACTGCCTGACTTTCTAAATCATTCAGGCAGTGGATGTAAATACATATATTTGGCAAGCCAATGAATCTGTAGATCTAACACATCCATAATGCTTTAAAAAACCATTTCAAAACAATATCAACATGCCTTGCTTTTTATCCAACAGCTACAATTGCAAAAATATCATCCTTTTTAAATACATTAATATTTGTTAATAAAGTATTGTAAATTATTTTTGCTTACTTCCAACTTTTCATTTGCTGTGAAATCTAACAGAAGATCAAGAAATTTTATCCTGTGTGCAGGGCGATTGATAATTAACTGAGACAGGGTCTTCATCCCGGCTTCTGTATGTTCCTTTGAAGTTAAAATGAAAGAGAAATATTTCAATGACCATTGAAAATTGAACATATACTTCTGATGTACAAGGTTTTTGTTATATTTATAATTATTGGAAAATGCTTGCAAAGATAAATGGTAAGAAGCTGTTTACAAATTTCTTTAAAAGGCAAGTATATTTTATGAACATCGTTATAAAAGAAATGCATGATAGTGGGAAACAACTCAAAACCTTTGCAGATTACTATAAAATAGACAATAGAAAGACAGTGGAACACAGGCACAAAAGTTTAATTTCATGTAGCTGTAGGGGTTAGTAAACCAGGTGATTTAATCAAAGTCAGCCTTCGAGTCAACCCTCAGAAAATCAAATAAATTTGTATCACTTACAGGTATAACACAATACATCTTGACCACAACCATGGCATTATCAGTTATGACTGGCGCCTCAATCAGAAGCCGATGAAAAAGACTGAAACAGAAATGTTCATCAAGTTATAAATACTTAAAACAATTTTTTGAATTACACTGCATTAGTAATTTAACAGGGGCTTTAACCCCCCCAAAATATACCAAACTTTAGCTCACCTATCACCATGGTGGTCATCTATCTCTAAAAGGCCCACCAAAAGTTTGGTCAAGCAGGCATCATAACCATCCAGGGTCACTGGTTTGTTGCTTCTCAGATTAGCACTGTAACCTTGACAGTGGGCATACTCCTGGTACAACCAGGCAAACGCCAGGTCCTGACGTGTTCTTAGGTCATTAAAAATATAGTTCTGCAGATCTAAAAACACAAAGGAGTGTCAATTATAATAAGTAATTTATTTTCTCTTATTACTGCATTTACTAATGGTAATAATGATGCAGAGATTTTTCTCAATCTTTCAACAATTTAGTTTTGAAAAAAGAAATGTTCACTTTTAGATAACATGGTCAGAATTGGTAAAATTTTTCATAGCCATCAACATGAACTTGATAAAAAAAAAAAAAGCATCTCCAAAGAAATAAATAATGAAACTAAGCTGAATGAAATACAAACAAAAAATACCCTTTTTTGTGGACTCTCCAAATAATGTGGCCAGTGAGGCAAGCAGCTTAGTTCTGTGATGGTCCACATGACTGACTGATGCTGCCTCTGTGGATTTGGGAATAAAAGGCTGATTTAGTTTCAAACCTTCAGGCCAGAGGGAAAATAGAAAAGATATCCAAAATATTCTTCGATCAGCAAAAATAACTTCAAAATTTGTATCGTTACAAATATGTTACTAAAAACCTACTTTCTGCCTGCAGAATGCGTTTCATTGCTTCATTGCTCAAGAGTGTTATGCTGGACTCATTCAGTTTTTTAGTCACACTTGACAACTGAAACTGCTTCACTTTTCTAACTGTTGGAGGAAGCTGTTGGCAGAAGAAAGGCAACGATAATGTTAGACATGGTTTTTTAAATTCCACTTCCACCCACTTTGTTTTTTCTTTCTTTTCTATCCTATTTTTAAAAGTAATGGGTAACATATAATTATGTTATGTAAAATTTAATTTATATTGATGCTATTTGTTATGCTGATAATCACATTAGCCGAAACTTTTAAAATGTAATTTTTCTTAAAATTAAAGGTTAACATAACATGTTTTATTTACACAAATTATTTGCCTCTTATCAATAGACATGATGTGACAAGATGCCTAGCAGGTTTACATATTTGAATGGTCTGTATTTGAATTAAGAAAACAGTGGCAAGCTAAACCACAGCAGAAAAACGCAAAGAAACTGAGGAAATTATTTGTATTGTACTTAGCGATACAAGCAAATACATCAGTTGTTTAAAACAATAAGATTGAGAAAGCTTACTGAAAACTGATTTTTGGGGGGCTTTTTTATCAGTTGATCATCCTCTGTCTTAAGACCTGGGGAAAAAAACAAAAACAAATGTCTTCATGCCATCTTGGACATGTGTTCCACTTTCAAGTAATTTCACCTTAAAGATTCACAAAAAATACATCTTTGTTTTAGTTAATTTAATGTGGCTTATTGTTCTTACCTACAACAGTTTGGATCAGTTGCTTTGGTGAAGATGGCTGATCATCACTACTTCTTATAGTTTCAGATTCTTTCAAAGCCTAAATAAATATGAGAAATATTAGCATGAAATTATTTTATTTTGGGTTTCAAGAAACAAAGTTTCGAGCTTTTACTAATTTAACCCAAGAACTGTGGTCGGCCGACTTTCTCGTTCTGTACTGTGGCGGCCAATAAAAAACACGGTCCGATAGCAACTTCCAATCCAGTATTTAACCTGAATTATAGCCACTTCCTTTTATTAATAATTAAATCATCTACCGGTTCAAGCTGTTTCTCGATAACTTAAAAATAAATACTTTTTAATCGTAGTTTTATATCGCAGTTTTTTTTTCAGAGCTAAAATGGTGGAAGCCATGGCTGGGCCTTCAGTGCAAGAACTAATAGAATTATGTTTGAAAGCCATGGCTGGGCCTTCAGTGCAAGAACTAATAGAAATATGTTTGAAAGCCATGGCTGGGCCTTCAGTGCAAGAACTAATAGAAATATGTTTGAAAGCTTTTTAGCAGAGGTTTTAAGTGATACTGATGATGATTTTAACATTCCCCATGACGTTGAGATTATTCTTCTCGTGAATTTTATACTAGTCTTAGTGATACTGAAGTAGGCCTACTGAGGTTACTGTTTGACTTCGAGCCAGGCCCCGAGGTTGGGCAAGGACTGACTGAATTTAAGTCACAGAAGCTACAGATGATAGATCAGAACTAATAAATTTTATAGTCAAACAGCCCAAATCAGTTCCACAGTTCGTTTTTAAATGTTTATTAGTCACTAATAACTATTTTGCCTGAGATGGTGTACTTGGTTTTAGCAGTGGTCCCAGTTTCTTAAATAAATTACCTAAAATTACTAAAATTGCTTTCAGATGTTTAATTGTAGTCAATACCTTAGCAAACTACACATTTTCTGAAAGATAAATGAATTGGCTACAACATTTAGATTTGTGTTTTAAGTGTATCTATAAAAATTAATGATGTTATGAGCCCTTGAAAGCAAGACATTTTGTAGCTTTTTTTTTCTTGATAACTCCAAGGTCAAGGACACCGAGCAACATTTTTTTACGGGGTGGGCAACATGGCCAACGTTATACCATCCATTTACCTTTTGAAAAATATATATACTTATTGGGGTCTTGTATCAATATTTCTGTCATTTAATGCAATTTTAAATGGCACTCAAAACACTCTGAAAAGCTCCAAACCACAGAATAATGCATGACACAGTTTGTGGGTTAAAAAAGTTTTAAAATGTGATCGTAAAAATTAACTGAATTTTGAAATAATTTCATAAGTCATTTGATCCTTGTCTGATAAAGTTAATCAGAACTTAGTGTTAAAATTACTCCTCAAATAGATGAAATGGCAAAAAAAACCCACATAAAAAGTATTTTCGAATAAATATTTTTTAAGCATTATGCAAAGGGTCACCAAGTTTTCAGCAATCATTAAAATTACAATACAACTGAATCAAAGTTTAATAAAAATATCAAGTAAAAACAATTATCTTGGTGTGCAATTTTTAATTTAAAATTACTTTGAGTTTAAATATTTTACTAAAAATACCCTTGAAAAAAAAGACTTTATTATATATGTATACAAAGTCAAGTTTTACCTGCATTTGTAATTCCCCTAAGCCTTTACCCATACCAGCCATTGTAAGCTGGGTGGCCAAGAGTCTGGCTATGTGGCTGATCTGAGCCTGTGTGCCAGCCGCAGCTATTGGGGTATATGTGGACTGGAACTGCGCTGGCATAGAATCTGGCAACATCACCTAATTAGAGAAAACATATCATAGACAATTATTCTTCAGTCATGTCTGTTAAAGATTGAAAAATCATTTTTAATATGGTTGTAGGTTTATAAGAACAATTAAGTTGGGCTCATGTGAGTTTCATTTTTGTTTAAATTTTATTTGTGTAGTTGGTTGGGGGGTTGGCACTTGTCTCCAAAAGATGATGGTGTAATTTCCATGGAAGATTAGCTAAACTTGGAAGAGGTGTTAATTTGGAGAGACAACTGTTTCCAAGTCAGCTGATCTTCATGCAGTTGGTGACCTCAAAGGAAAATCAAAAAGGTTGATGCACCATGATTGCCAAATGTGTCAACACTTGTAATAGACTTACTTGCTGGCTAAAGTTCATACGTCAGCAATATCAAGGAACATAATACTACACTAAAATTTTCTTTCATCTAAGAGGAGGAAAACTCGAATTACAAACCTATGCTGCCTAGTGGCTACAATTCCCACAGTTCAAGTCCGTGGGAGTAAACTCTAACAGAAAAATCCAGAGATGGAGTCTGGTAGATATTGTTCTCAATTAAAAATTGATTTTTAAATAAATAAGGCTTCAAATATGGAGTACAAACAGATGACAGTAGGCAGTCACACTAATAAAAGTATTATTTTTGTAAAAAGTAAGCTCACCATGCTTAGTAAAACCAAATCTGCCACATTTTGAGGTGATAATCGTGGGAGGATGTCTTCAGCTGTAACATCGATGGCTGTCTGTTTCTGGGCAGGCTCTGGTTTAGCTTTTTTACTTGTCCTGTCAACCCACGGGGTCATTCCATCGTCGTCATCATCCATCTGACAAAGAATGGTTAACAATCTTTAAAATATGACCTGCTGAGCCAATCTTGAATATTTTAATATTTAAATATCTTTTAAACTAAATGTTTTTTGGTTGTTTTTTTTAAACTTAAAAAATGGTTGTGTTACATAAAGAATATGTGAATTATAGCAAATTATACCTCTACGACAATTTTTGATTTTTTGCTGGCAGAGCTGAGGCTAATTTCTTGTTGGGCTTTTCTCTTGCGACTGTCAATATCTTTGGGTGTGTTCTTGGCAATCTGAAATTGAAACATTTTCAATTAAAAGTCAGCATGCAGCTAATAGGATGGTCATTCAACAGGAAAAAAGCCACTTTTAAATACATTTCTACAACATTTTGTCAAATAATCTCATGCATAAGAAAACATTACTTTTTAATTTTGTTCAAGGTTCATACAGAAAAATAAGGTCATTCATCTATGTATAAATGTTATGTATTTTAAGAGGTTGGATATTCTCTATATCTGACTTATGGTTTAGAAGTGTACTACCATACCTCAGACTGTGTGGCTCCCAAATCAGTAAGTAGTGTTGAAATTTGTGGAATGAAGTCACATGATGCTGGATGCCTTAATAAACTCATCATTTGGATCTTCAGATTCTTCCTTACACTACTGACTTGAGATTTAGCAAGAGTGGGAGGCAGGTTGACTGAAAAGCAGATAAAATAATGTGATAAATTAACAGTTGCATTGTTAATTAGGTTCACAATCTGTACAATAGTTACAGATAATAATTAGAGAGTAATTATTTGTGTTTCAAATTTCAATAAATAACTAATATGTTTCTTTTAGAGGCTCAGTGCAGTTCCTAGATATTTTTTATATACCTCAAATGAGCCGAAAGATGTGAGTCCTGTAGATTTTTTAAAGAAATGCTTTATAATGCTTTATAAATATAGTTGAGTTTGTTATCCAACACCAAGTCTTACTCCAGAAAAATAGTTTGAACATTCATACAAACTTCAAGGTCACCAAAGCTTTGAGTCAATACCTACACTGCCTTATGTGCACTTTGGGAAAGGTATAATGCTACAAAAAGGAACATTTCAAGAGAAACAAATGGAATGGATTTGTCAACATGGTAAGCCACCTTGACAAGGGAGGAAGAAACCCTGAATAAAATTCTTAACCTTTGAACACAGACATAGCAGCCAACTTGGTATAAGATGAAAATCGGCAGTCCTGAAAAAATGGTCATACTGTTAACCAAAGATCTTTGTTGGAAGCTACCCTTTTATATTTCTGGCCAGGACTCACAGCGCAGGGGTGGGGGATAGACAGCAGACTTACAGGTGGCTGTGGTCTAAAAACAGAAATATGGCCAGAAGACTTTGAAATGGCAACCCCAAACCCCACGAGAAATTTCAAGTCAATGCTATTCTAGTAATTTTAAATTTATAAGCTAAAATTAAATTTAATCAGCTTGGTACTATATTCACCATGTAAAGCCTCAAAGCTCTGAACAACTTGATCAAAAAAATATGGCCTCTGCTTTGCAATATTGGAAAGAGCATTCATCACAGTCATAAGGTTGATACTGAAAGGTATACACAAGTTTAATCACATAAAAAAATAATTTGGAAAGTGTCATGATACATATAATCCACCAATAAAGCAACAGACGCACAACAATTCATCAAATAAGTTTATCCATGAACAATAAGAATAATTCTTGACATGTATATATTTCAAAATCACAATACCAGAAATAATTTAATACTTTTTATATACACACAGAAACGTAAGATTACTTTTATTAACACAGAAATTAAACTGAAATAATAAACTAGAGCCAATAACCTATACAAGAGCAAACAAAAGATCTGTGTGTAACGTACTTCCTTAAACAGTCTTATAACAATTATGTGAAGAAGTATGAGCTATAAACAAATGATGGTTACCTGGAGATATGGGGTGAGCTTTGAAATTGTAAAAGATTATTAAATGCCTTTTTTCCTTCCTCCTCAAGATGGGCAACATTTACAATGTCATTGTTCTCTGGCACTTGTTCAAGGGACATGTCATCTTCACTTTTCTTGGGTACCTCCGAGTCCTGCAAAAAAAACATCAAGCTTTTAGTGGACAGAAACACAGAGTTATAGCTATAAAAAATTACAATAAAACAAAATCACGTACTTTTAGTATACAGATGTCAAATAAAATAACCACTAGGTTTATTGTCAATAATGTCACAGAAATATCTGCAATGTGTAAATTATAATAAATTATTTACGTACCCAAGATTTCCTTGAAAGTGCAAGGGTGAGACCCTCTAAGAATTTCACAACATGCGTTCGGATTCTGCAGCAATGGAAAAAGTTAACATGTAATTGTTTTCATTTTTAATTTCTTTCAAAACTATCATTTAAATTTAAAGTACATTTTAAAAATTATTATTCTTCAAATAAATCATACCCATCATTGGCAGATTCTAGTGAGTCAAAAAGCAATGTCTTTAACTCTGTCAGGTGCTGCCAAACAGATTTCATCTCTGGTCTTGTTTTCTTGGCTCTGCTTATCCACTGAAAAGAAATTTTTTAAATCAATTAATATTTAATAACAATAAAGGACATGTATCGGTTACATAGAAAAAGAATCTTAAATAATTTTAATGACATTGCTATAACTTTGAAATATAGTTAAGTTATCATACATGTTTTAAGATAAATATTTTAAAATGTAGAATCAGTTGCACAAAAACTATACATAATTTGTTACTTACAGCCAAAGCCAATTTAAACATACTACTGACGGTCAGTATGACCTTTTTCTGCACATTCACATCATCATCTCCAAGTAACATTAACAAACTAGCCATGACTTTAGGCAAACATTCAAAGTCCTTTTTGCTGAAAATAAATTGTATTTTAAGAAATGGCTTTTCTTTTGAAGTGTGGGGAGGGATATATTCAAAGTTATACTGTTAAAAATGAATAACCTCGTATTATGTTACAATATAATTTTATCACACAAACATTTCTTTAACAAATTAACTACCGGGTATCGAATATTAAAAATTGAATCTTCACCAGGGCTTCATGCCAAAGGGAACATGCCCAAAGGGCTACTGGATCTGGATGATGAGGATTAAAAATCTCGGTACAACTTCTTTTGTCCTTTTTCAGTTACGTAGTAAAGTGACCAAGTGTTCCATATGAGTTATATGTAACTAATTTGGCACAAAATAAGACCCGTTAGGGTTTAAAATAATATAATAACTTTTGAGCATAAAATCTCACTGGCAACACCTACCAAGCTTCCTCCATGAACCCAACAACAAATTTCTTAACATCTTTTGATGAATCAGATTGGTAGGCCAACATTTCCTACAGGAATAGGATATTATTGTTAAATGTAAGTGAAAGACATCAAAGAGTTTAAAATGTAATTAAAATATAATTATGCAAAGTCAGATATTATGCAGTTGTGATGGGAGGAATCTATGTCATTTTCATCTGCCTTAATAAGTACTCATGCAAAAGAATGTTAACACAAGTCTTATTGAAAGTTAAAGAATAGTCCATTTTTAATGACAATTACTAAAACCAGCAAGTAATCCTGTTAGTTAATTTGATTTTATTCTTTTTTTAAGAAACAGTAGCCTAGTTGGCAATGTTTTTTTAAGAAACAGTAGCCTAGTTGGCAATGTTTTTTTAAGAAACAGTAGCCTAGTTGGTAATGTTTTTTTAAGAAACTAATTTTCATTTTAAATTAAATGCTTACATCAAGGAAGTTGTCAAGCAGATCTGGAGACTTATACACTATTAATTCTTTAACCTGCAAGAGAAAAATGCACATTCTTTTTAGTATAGAGTAATAAAAACAAGGTAGGTCATAAGTTTAAAAGGATTAAATGTGAAAGAACAGGTGCAAAAAAAAAATAAAAAATCTTTTTGTGAAATTTACTTTAACTGTATTTAAAAAATTATGAATTATAAGTTACTGTATATTTTTTAAAATATGGTATAATCATAAAAATACCTTTTTAAGATTAGCTATTTTATCTGCACTCTTTGGCATAACAGCTGCATTGTTCAGAAGCTCAACAACCTATAAATAAATAGAAAAATTAACAATACTGTCAATAATTCCTGGAATCAGGCTTCATCCCACTGATCTCATTCTGGGCTTTTTTTAAAAACATTAAGGATAATCACTTAGACATAATTATATTAAATGAAAATGTTTTAGAAGACAGTTTTAAAATATATCATTATTTTATTGAAATCATCAATAATAGAGATAATAAATTCATGTTCTTTACATTCTTATATATTCTTGAGTATTTAGACAATGCTTATGGGGAGAGTTGTTAAATATGAAAATAAGTTTTATTTCAACATTTTTCTATGGCACTACAAATGACAAATAACATACAAATTGAAATTTATGAAAAAGATGTCCAGTACCGGTATAAAAAAAAACTATCAATTTTGTAAAAAAATATAATGGAAATTACTAGTAATTCTAGTCCAAATAAGAAATTACAAATTCTTTTACTTTTACTCTTTCTTCTTTACTAGATTTAGTTCTTTTAAAATTGAGTGCGAGCATGTGCAGTTTAAATCCTGCGAGAAAGATATCTTTTGCAGAATGATTAACTACTTTGACTTTAAACCCATTGTAAAAAAAACGCTTACAAGTATGGGGGGATATATTTATAACTTGAAATTAAAAACATTGCTAGATCTAATGCAGGGGAAAAGGCAGCCTTTGTTGATTCAGTTTGATTTATTCAGTTTATCCTCTCGATAAAGGGTGTCCCGGGCAATGTTCCCTTTAAGCTGCGCGGCTGCGCAGCAATCTCACAGACCCTGCGCAGCAGTTTTGAGTATGCGCAGCTAATTTCCACTTAAGTGTCTGTAGGCTGAAAATTTTGCGCACAAAAAATTGATGCTGTAAAAATTTGCACACAACTTTATGATTTTGCACACAAACCAACAAACCTTAGAGGGAACATTGGTCCCGGGCCATTTTTTATAATTTTTCTAAAGTAAGAGTAAGAGATCTTAAACTTAGTAAAATAGTGAAATTTACAGTAGGCATAGCCATAGTAGTTGGTTTGTTTAAATTAATTTGATAGCTAGGGACATTTAGAATTAGGAGTGACAGCAGGTCTTATTTATTTATTAATTATAATTAATTAAGTTAATTAAGATATTAATAAATACTAATTTATTAATCATCTTTTATTTCTAGGCCCTAAGCCTAAAGGGGCCTGACGTGCATTTTTTAAAATTACTCTATATTAAATAATGTTTTACTTTAAAAAATACGAGATAGTGCTAAATAGGCTTATTATTAAAATTAATATATTTCGTTAGGGTTCGAAAATTAAAAATACCCTCAACTCGTCAGCAGATAGATTGCTAACAATGCCAAAATTCGGTTTAAAATAAACTCACTAAATCATGAGTTGATGATGTTGGTTCTATCTGTTTATCCGTCTCTTCATCTTTATGGAAGAACTGAGCTGCTGTTGATCTTTTTACCAAATCTCTTTTCATCGTGGATGTTGAAGAACCTGTATCGGTCGCTTGCTGCCCCGTACCACCGATATTGGTAGTGCTTGTAGAGGCCATTTAAAGTTAATTATTTAGTTTCCAGTACTTTAAATAATGTTTTTAAACAGTTAACTGTTTACAAATTAAAGTTAAGGGATTAGGGTACTGCTCATTGGGACATGAAAATAGAAATTAAGAGAACATTGAAAGGCCATGCTTAGAATAGTTCCCAATCTAATCGGCCATCTTGAAAATTGACCGAATTACCAATAAAATTTGGAATAACAAAAAATGCATTACAAAGTGTGAGCCAAAATTAAAGGAGCTATAGTAAGTTTAAATTTAAGTTTGGTACCACCGAAGAAAAAGGAGATTGGAACTTAAATGTTTTTTTTTTTAAATAAATTAAAAGAATATTATGGCTTTTTAAATCTTAGTTATGTTTTTTGTGTTATTTAATTGATAACTTATTTATGAAGTTAAACCTGGCAATAACAACGGTTGAAATGTGGTTTTAGTTTTAGTAAATGAAGGGTTCTCATTTCCCGGGGTTTTGATCATCCCGCCAGGGAAATGGATTAAAAATGACTCTCATTCAGCGATGAAAACTAAATTCCAAATTAAAAATAAAAGAAAATGAATTAAAATATGAAATGGTGGGTTTTAATTATGGCCCAAGTTTTTTATTCTTTCGAAAGAGTTTTTTAAACAAAAAACGATATTTAGGTTAGTTAAGAGGTTTCCACAATGCCTAGATCAGGGTCTCAAACTAAAAAAATCCGGGGCCCCAGAAGGTAGAGTCTGAATGAGACTGGGCCGCATCAAGTATTCCCCAAAAAGCGATTACAAAATCATTAACTTCCAACTGTTCCAATCTGCTCAACCTTTAATGATAACAAATAAAACATTAAGGGTTCTCAAGAACTAGGCTTCACTCACTTCCTCCTCCTTGTTGCCAGAGACCTGGCAGCGCTTCTTCTTACACAACTGAGCAAAATTTGGCTTGATTGATGAAGCAAGTGAGACTCTCGGTGTAGCTTGAAGATGCTCATCAGTAAGTTTGGCCCTGAACTTTGACATGTTAAAGTTCATAATGGTAAAGAGCTTTTCATACAGATAGGTAGGCCTACTCCCAAAAAGGCACATGATCCGCTTGAACAACCTAGAAATCTCAAGGAAAGGGGAGGACATTGCTCTCATAGGGTTGTCAAACGTCTGGCAAAAGAGGAAATGTTGTAAAATGTCCGGCTTTTCTTACATTTTATATTATAATTTTTATGTATCGTTGTTACAACTATTACATCGTATGTTTACGTTGTTACAATGTACAAAGTCTATGCATTTCTGCGAACCCCGTCGATTTTAGTCATTCTAACAATCTAGCTCTGTGCTGTATTACCTGTGGTCAAAATGTTAAAGTGGTCGAGATTGGCAGCTATGACAATAAAATTGTGCTGACTGTGAGTTTAATCCGGGACGACTCAAATGAAACATTCAAAATGCCCTCCTCTTTCCTCTTGTTTTGTTTGATTATGCCCCCCGTTTGGTGTCCACGTATCTGGCAAACCTATGCTCTCATAAATTCCCCATGCTTGTCTGTTTTTTGCATTCACCTCCCTGAACTTAAAATTGCACTGAAGATCAATCAGCTCCATTTGCAGCGAAAAAAGTGGTGTTGGGTGGCGGGGGGGGGGGGGCATCTTCTACATTGAAGAAGAAAGTGTCAGCAAAAAGGTGAAAAGTGACTCTGTAGCTTTGCAATGGCATCAGTATACTTACTACTAAGTTACTATTGAATGGTGTGCCCTAGTCGATGAGCACTTTCCATATTGGGAAATGGCAGAGGTTTCTCTAAAAAAAAAAACATAACCGAAGTTTTATTCAGAATGACCTGACATTGTCATAGGCACCACTGACAAGCTACCCCTGGATTTGTAACTTATTGTTGAGCACATTCAGCTCCTGTGTAATGTCAACAAGAAAAGCTAAGTCCATGAGCCATTTGGGATCACTTAGTACAGGAGCAACCACCGCATCTTTCTCCACGAAGGCCTCAAATGTTAAAACGTGTTCAAACAGTAGGCAGGAGCAGGCAATATTGATGAATTATTGATACAAAGGAAGATGTTGCTGTAGGGAGAATGAATTTTGATTTTTTTATCGTAGAAAAGGCCTTTTTGACTAATCCTAATGTGAAAGTAAACAAGCTGAAAGGCTCGGAATTTCCCTCACTCGTAAACACTAGCGGCAATTTTAATATTGTTTCTTTGATACCGTTTCAGGTTGCTACGATGTACACTATTATGGTTTAACATTATCCACTAAATGACTTTTAAAACTTTTCTCAAAACCACATTTTGCCATGTTTGTCTCATAAACTGCTATAAACTAAACGTTTAGTCCGATTTTAAAACGGTCTCTACCATTACAATCAACTTCCAAATATATACAAACATAGTAAAAATCAGAATCAGACTAATCGGTGAGACAGCTTAGCAGTGTGGCGTTGAAATGGACATCTTAGCAGTGTGGCGTTGAAATGGACAGCTTAGCAGTGTGGCGTTGAAATGGATAGCTTAGCAGTGTGGCGTTCAAATGGACAGCTTAGCAGTGTGGCGTTGAAATAGACAGTCTAAGAGTGTCGCGTTAACATGGACAGCGTAACAGAGTGACGTTGACATGGACAGCGTAACAGTGTGACGTTGACACGGACAGCGTAACAGTTTCATCTTTCTTTTCAATACTGGGCACTGGTTGGCTGCAATTTACCCTCTAAGGTTTGTTGGTTGGTGTGCAAAATCATAAAGTTGTGAGCAAATTTTTATAGCATCAATTTTTTTTTGTGCGCAAAATTTTAGTCTACAGACACAAACACACACTTAAGTGGAAATTAGCTGCGCTGTACTCAAAAACGGCGTCTGTGAGATTACTGCTCGGCCGCGCAGCCGCACAGATTAAAGGAAAAATTGGTTGGCTGTAGCTATGTACGGATTACATCTTCCATTTCAATACTGGGCACTGGATGGCTGTAGCTATGTACGGATTACATCTTCCCTTTCAATACTGGGCACCGGATGGTTGTAGCTACGTACCGATATCTTCCCTTTCAATACTGGGCACTGGGTGGCTGTCGCTATGTACCGATTAGCTCTGACCTTGCACGCCGTGTAATTGCTCTTCCCTTGCACGCTGTGTAATGGCTCTTCCCTTGCACGCTGTGTAATGGCTCTTCCCTTGCACATTGTGTAATAGCTCTTCCCTTCCACGCTGTGTAATAGCTCTTTCCTTGCACGCTGTGTAATGGCTCTTCCCTTGCACGTTGTGTAACAGCTCTTCCCTTGCACGCTGTGTAATGGCTCTTCCCTTGCACGTCGTGTAATTGCTCTTCCGTTGCACATTGTGTAACAGCTCTTCCCTTGCACGCCGTGTAATTGCTCTTCCCTTGCACGTTGTGTAACAGCTCTTCCATTGCACGCTGTGTAACAGCTCTTCCCTTGCACGCTGTGTAACAGCTCTTCCCTTGCACGCTGTGTAACAGCTCTTCCCTTGCACGCTGTGTAACAGCTCTTCCCTTGCACATTGTGTAATAGTTCTTTCCTTGTACGTTGTGTAATAGTTCTTCTCTTGCACGCTGTGTAACATCACTTCCCTTGGTACGTTGTGATCTTTGTGTGGACTTCCCAGCCGTGTGTCAGACTTGGGTGTAAAGCTCTATCAGCACGCGGTCCACTCGATGCAGGCTAACGGCATGTTTTACCGTAATAGGTCTTAGGTAGTGGCAAGGGGCGGAGTTCTTTGAAGCCGGCCCCAGGGAACTGATCCTTAATCCAGCTGCTAAGGTTTGGTGACTTTCGGCACTTCGGCAGTGCGGCAATAGGTTTA
This sequence comes from Lymnaea stagnalis, assembly GCA_964033795.1. NCBI lineage: Eukaryota > Metazoa > Mollusca > Gastropoda > Lymnaeidae > Lymnaea > Lymnaea stagnalis. The sequence continues at coordinate 247,229 of CAXITT010000802.1, forward strand.
GAAATGGCCGGCTTTAGAACTCACTTAAGATTTGTGTGGTAACTTTGCGTGAATGTCTTAAAAGAACCATTTACCATTTGGCTTTACTGTAGTTGGTCATTGGCGAAATATCTCAGTGAAACTTTAGATGCGTCATCAAATTTCCAGGGTCTAATAACGGTGGTGGTTTAAAGGGGGAGGGTGTTACTGCGTATTTCAGTTTACGGCTCAAAATACCACAGTGAACGATTAACGTGAAAAACAACACTCAAAAGAGATTAATTCAGGCGCAACACTAAAAACATGTGTGTTTGTGTGTGTTTGTGTGGGGGGGGGGAGGGGGAGGGGGGGTAATCAAGTGCAGTTAATATTTTGCAATGGGAAGGAACAGCTTGATTTAATCACATATACCCCACCCCCACCCCCCAAACTAATTTTTCGAGATAGAGGAATAAGAAATTTTCTAAATTTGAAATATATACAATATATCACAATTTCAGTGTGCATATTAGAATTCAGCTGTTTCAACAGGTGACCAAACCATAAAACTTTCCAAAACCCAATCAGGGGTTAATTCTCATGGGTTGAATTCCAGTATTTTAAGACTATGATTTATAACCTCAAAGCAAATTGAACCGTAAAATATGAATTGGATTTTACAATAAATTTTTGTTTACCTAACTAAAATGGCTTCTCATGCTTACAAATGTCAATAATCCGATTTGAACTGGTCTGAGCTTAAGCCTAAAATTAAAGCTGTTGAAGAGATCTACTTGCTCTGAAATGACGTACGATCCTGATTTAGATCTATAAGATTCTTTACTATGACTGGCAAAGACTAAGACTAACATTGTCTTTGTAAAAGCTTAAATCCAATTCAAAATAAGGTTTCACGCAACACAAATCAAGGGCTTAAATTAAAAGCTCTTCCCTTGCACGTTGTGTAATAGTTCTTCCCTTGTACGTTGTGTAATAGTTCTTCCCTTGCACGTTGTGTAATAGTTCTTCCCTTGCACGTTGTGTAATAGTTCTTCCCTTGCACGGTGTGTAATAGTTCTTCCTTGCACGTTGTGTAATAGTTCTTCCCTTTTACGTTGTGTAATAGTTCTTCCCTTGTACGTTGTGTAATAGTTCTTCCCTTTTAAGTTGTGTAATAGTTCATCCCTTGCACGTTGTGTAATAGTTCTTCCCTTTTACGTTGTGTAATAGTTATTCCCTTGCACGTTGTGTAATAGTTCTTCCCTTTTACGTTGTGTAGTAGTTTTTCCCTTGTACGTTGTGTAATAGTTCTTCCCTTTCACGTTGTGTAATAGTTCTTCCCTTTTACGTTGTGTAATAGTTCTTCCCTTGCACGTTGTGTAATAGTTCTTCCCTTTCACGTTGTGTAATAGTTCTTCCCTTGTACGTTGTGTAATAGTTCTTCCCTTTTAAGTTGTGTAATAGTTCTTCCCTTTTACGTTGTGTAATAGTTCTTCCCTTGTACGTTTTGTAATAGTTCTTCCCTTTTAAGTTGTGTAATAGTTCTTCCCTTGCACGTTGTGTAATAGTTCTTCCCTTGCACGTTGTGTAATATTTCTTACCTTGCAAGTTGTGTAATAGTTCTTCCCTTGTACGTTGTGTAATAGTTCTTCCCTTGCACGTTGTGTAATAGTTCTTCCCTTGTACGTTGTGTAATAGTTCTTCCCTTGCACGTTGTGTAATAGTTCTTCCCTTGCACGCTGTGTAATAGTTCTTCCCTTGTACGTTGTGTAATAGTTCTTCCCTTGTACGTTGTGTAATAGTTCTTCCCTTGCACGTTGTGTAATAGTTCTTCCGTTGTACGTTGTGTAATAGTTCTTCCCTTGTACGTTGTGTAATAGTTCTTCCCTTGTACGTTGTGTAATAGTTCTTCCCTTGTACGTTGTGTAATAGTTCTTCCCTTGCACGTTGTGTAATAGTTCTTCCCTTGTACGTTGTGTAATAGTTCTTCCCTTGCACGTTGTGTAATAGTTCTTCCGTTGTACGTTGTGTAATAGTTCTTCCCTTGTACGTTGTGTAATAATTCTTCCCTTGTACTGAACCTTGTATCATAGCCCTTCCCTTGCACGTTGTGTAATAGTTCTTCCCTTTCACGTTGTGTAATAGTTCTTCCCTTGCACGGTGTGTAATAGTTCTTCCCTTGCACGTTGTGTAATAGTTCTTCCCTTTTACGTTGTGTAATAGTTCTTCCCTTGTACGTTGTGTAATAGTTCTTCCTTTGTACGTTGTGTAATTATTCTTCCCTTGCACGTTGTGTAATAGTTGTTCCCCTGTTCTTTGTGTAATAGTTCTTCCCTTGCACGTTGTGTAATAGTTCTTCCCTTTTACGTTGTGTAATAGTTCTTTCCTTGTACGTTGTGTAATAGGTCTTTCCTTGTACGTTGTGTAATAGCTGTTGCATGTCGATAGTCAAGATTGCAATCTTAATATGCTTAAACATAAAGATTACAAGCATACACCTACATAAATAGATACAAAATTACTTAAGCACACACACGCATACATACATACATACATACATACATACATACATACATACATACATACATACATACATACATACATACATACATACATACATACATACATACATACATACATACATACATGCATACATGCATACATGCATACATACAAACATACATACATACATACATACATACATACATACATACATACATACATACATACATACATACATACATACATACATACATACATGCATACATGCATACATGCATACATGCATACATGCATACATGCATACATGCATACATGCATACATGCATACATACATACATACATACATACATACATACATACATACATACATACATACATACATACATACATACATACATACATTTGGCTTTTTACAACTGAGCTAAACAAACTCATATTGTCCTTTCCAATTTAGAATTAAATTATATAAATCGCATAAAAATCATGAATCCAGGATTACATCACGACGTCAACATTAAAGATTTGTTACAGGTATAAAATAAAATGGTACGTTTTCTTCAACAGGCACAACGGCTGGTCTATTGGAGCTACACACAGACTGCATACACTTCAGGGACGTCAATTGCTAGTCTATTGGAGCTACTAGCAGACTGCATACACTTCAGGGACGTCAATTGCTAGTCTATTGGAGCTACACACAGACTGCAAACGCTTCAGTGACGCCCTAGGGCAGGTAATCAAATCTTCTTCGGGCCATTATTAAAAATTGTTTCTCTATAATATGTATTCGTTCTCATCAGTATTTATACGAGAAACGAGATTTAGCCAACTTCTGATGAAAGCAAGGATTTTGTTTTTTTGGTGTTTGCCTGTTAAATACTTTGTACGATAACAGGGGCGATGATAATAACGATATTCATATAAGTCAACCTTAGCTGAACTTCATTTCATTCTCATTTCTAGAGGTGCACTCACAGCCTTAGGAGTGAGACCTGGTCCCTATTCTCTTGCTTCAGGCAATAGCAACACCTAAGCTAAGTGGCATGAGCACTTTTTACTGCTACCTTGTGATGACATCGTTGTAGTATTTCCGAGCTTAGCAAGGCGCATTCCGTTGATGCGTCCATGCCCAAGTGGGAGGTACTATGAAAACAGTTCCTTATTTCTGATAAATTTAACTGTGTAAAGTTGGTTTAGTTTCAAATTTCAAATGTGACCATGACTGCTGTGATAATGACCATAAATGATGTGGTACTGACCATAATTACTGTGATAATGATCATAACTATTGTGATACTGACCCTAACTACTGTTCTTCTGACCATAACTTCTGTGATACTGACCATAACTGCTGCAATCCTGACCATAACTGCTGTGTTACTGACCATGATTACTGTGATAATGATTATAATTACTGTTATAATGAGCATAACTATTGTGATACTGACCCTAACTACTGTTATTCTAATCATAACTGCTGTGATACTGACCATAAATGCTTTAATTCTGACCATAAAATGCTGTGATACTGACCATAACTGCTGTGATACGTCTGATTATATTATCATCGATAGATCAAAAGAAGGACTTTGGTAACAGACGCTATGTACATTTCTAAACGGAGCTGGCATTGGTGATGATAGTGGGTTAGATACTCTTGTTTACATCTAATTACGTTTTCTTCTTCAGGCATTTAGTCTGTCAAAATCTCCTTGCAGGCATTTAGTCTGTCAAAATCTCCTTGCAGGCATTTAGTCTGTTAAAATCTCCTTACAAGGCATTTAGTCTGTCAAAATCTCCTTGCAGGCATTTAGTCTGTTAAAATCTCCTTACAAGGCATTTAGTCTGTCAAAATCTCCTTGCAGGCATTTAGTATGTCAAAATCTTCTTGCAGACATTTAGTCTGTCAATATCTCCTTGCAGATATTGTGTCTGTCAAAATTTCTTTTAGGCGTATAGTCTGTAAAATTTCCTTGCAAGCATTTAGTCAGTCAAAATTTCCTCCAGGGAAAAATAAATTATCAATACATATTTTTACAGCTCAAGTCAATGATGGGTTATAGTTACATTTACCTGACTGCAATTCTTGTAAGTCTTCTTCTCGGAAATGAAGGTAATTGATATGCATGAAAATTATTTTTCTATGTTCAAAGGTTATCATTGCAAGGTCATCAACTTATCTATTTGAAGTGGATCATTTTCTTCATTTATTAATGTGCATTATGTACAACATGACATATGAAATAACGAAATGGCATAATTGTTTTTCGTGTAAGATATGGCTACATTCTTGTACGAAGATTACTATCAGGTAAATATATAATGATGTAGCATTTCGGTTTGATTTTTGAAGGTTCTCCTGTCGTGTTCACGGCCCAGCCAACTTTTGTGATGTACGGATTCCCTCAAATACTGAGCCTGGGATGTTCTTTGGATGTAAATTATGTTGTCAGGCTATGTTCTTCAGATAAGATAGATTATTTTATTGATACAAATATATTATGGAATTTTTACTTTTACATTATTATAAAAATTATAGCATTTTAATCAGAAGACACTTTATGTATATCTATCTATAAACATAAAGTTAGCAATCTATGAACTCATCAAGTGACAATATTGACTTTATTAACGATCATTTAGATTTGGTAATCGCTTGTTAAATACAAGTATAAAAGTTGCTTTTAGTCAGTCTGTTTATTTCAAAAGTTATTTAAAATTTATTGAAGGGGAAAATTGTGTTTGTAAAGTCTATAGAAATTTATTTATCAGTAAATGTTAGACAAAGACTTATAAATTTACACGTTTTTTTTGTTTTTTTTACTTCCATACACGTTATCGTCAGTGATAATATAAATCCTATAGTCCCAGAGGAGGTCAAGAAAAATAAACATTGTTTTTCAAAATGACCTAAAGTTAAAGAGAGTTTCAACCTTTTTTCTGTTACGATTTCATTACAAAAAGAGTAAACAATTATTTTCAATAAAACACAAGACCCATTGTTAAGGGGTTATAATTAATCAAAGACGTTAATTTAGTTAAATGATAAATATCTTTAACAGTTTCAGTTTGGGTGAGGAGGTTGGGGGGTGGGGTGGATCCATTAATTGAGTAAACAAAATAGGGGGGGGGGTAGAGGGATGGAAATGTTTTACAATTGGGACCGGAAAATGGGGGGGGGGGGTAGATTAGTTGACGTCAACAGTCATGTTTTCTCTATTAACATTTTAATCTTCAAACTTGACTGATTATTTCATCGTTTTAACAAATTTAACGAGTGTAATTTTTTTTGTGGCTTTTAACAATATAATATTTATTTAATGTGTGTCTGTCTGTGCACTGCTGATGGTTGGTCAGAACGTTAGCACACTTTGTTAGTGCAAGAGAAGTCAAAAGTTGATCTCTCTCCACCTGTAGATTCTGTTTGTCACGAATGACCATGGTGGCATGTTTGCGATCATGTTGCATGTATAAAACAAGGACAAGGTTCAAGTGTCATGTGCAGTCAAGATAAACGATATTGATTTAGTAGGAATACGATAATTTTTTAATTAGGGGAAAGTAAAGTGAGTAACACTATTAAAAATGCTGCGTACAAGCATTTGCAAAATCTGTAACATATATTTTGCATCACAAGTCATGTGGAAATACCAAGTTCAACATCACCGACAATGCACTCTGAAGCATAAGAAATTACCACCTGCTCTTCAACAAAAAAAAAAAAAAAAAAAAAAAAAAAAAAAACAAAAAAAAAAAAAAACACCCTACTCTCAAAAAAAAAAAAAAAAAAAAAAAAAAAAAAAGATTCAACCAATGCTAGTAGCTTCCAGGAGACAGAGAGAACTTATGGGAATTATAGCTCACACTGACAATGCTTCTATTTTAATTTCTGAATGGTTAGATGAAGATAATTATGACTTATCTGTCATATCAGTTCCTCAAGATGCAAATGATAAATCAGCTACTATGTCCATTGTTACGATAGAGCAACACCTATGGCTACTCCCTGGGAAGGTTATAGCAGTTAGAAACTATGCTACAATGCTATTCTAAAATCAAGTTTGAAAGAATATTGCAATGGCTACATACGATTAATAAATGATCGATTTCGGTGTTTCAAATCAAGTTTGAAGGAACATTGCAATAGCTACGTATGATCCATAAGGGTTTAATGCTAATGATCCATAAGGGTTAAATGCTTACATAAATGATAAACAATTTCTACAACTGAAATTGCGTATAAAATTTATTTTTTCAATGTATTTATTTCCAGTACAGTCAAATGGACGAAGATGAGGAAATTCAATCTATTTTTATCACAAGAGGCAAGATCATTTTATGTTATGATTGCATTCAATTTTTAAAATGTCCCCTTTCTTTTCAAAAAGTTGAACTATTTATTAAACCTTATTTCATTTTAACTCTTCTTATTGATAAAGTCCGCTGTTGTGAGTGCATATCTGAATGCAAGGTTTTTACTTAAATAAAATTGTTAAATGTAGTTGGATATAATATATGTCATTTTATTAATTTTTATATGTGTTGATGCACTTTTAGCAAATAATTAATTATTTCATTATTCCCACCAGTGAATTGTTTCATGAGTTTTTTAAATTGCTATTTTTGTGTGGTTATCTTGTTGTTGTCTTCATTTTTTTTTAAAAGGACCAACAAAACAGAAACAAACTGAAACAGTTGCGTTCATAACACTGTTTGAACCCGCCACGGCAAAAGCGGATCTTGGTGCTATGAACGTTACGGGTCATTTAAATTATTATGACACTGAAGGTGAAGGCTATCTGGATGTCGAATGGCAAGAACCTGGAGAAAAACAAGCATCCGTTTATGAATGTAAAATAAAAACAACAAGGGGTATGAAGAAGGCAACTGAAAGCATTAACTACATTGTTCCAGATAATAAACAACTTTTAGATAAATTATCTGCATTGGAAAAGTCAACTTTAAACAAATTTGAAACGATTGAAAAAAGTACTTTACAAAAAATTGATGAAGTTAAGATAAGTGTCAATAAGGAACTTGTAGATAAAATTTCTACTTCTGAAAAAGCTACGTTTCAGAAAATTGATGTCGTTGAGAAAAATGTCAAAAAGGAGCTAGGCGATAAAATTTATAATTCTGAAATGGCAACTTTTCAAAGAATTGAAACAGCTGAAATGAATGTCAAAAAAGCACTAATCGATAAAATGTCTGTTTCTGAAAAGGCTACTTTACAAAAAGTTGATACCGTTGAGAAAATTGTCAATCTTCGTATACCAGCAATTGAGAATAACCTGGCAGCCGTACAGGCACGACACATGGAAACAGGGGATGCAGTCGGCTTCAAGAATGAATTTGACCAAATAAGCGGGCATGTAAGAAGGCTAACAAAAATAGTCCCATTTAGAGTCTCTTACAAGACAGCCCCCACTGTCTATGCCGCCATTTCAAAACTTGACGTTGGAAATGGCAGCAATCTTAGGATTCGGTTCTACATTGTTAACATCACTACGAGTTCTTTCACCCTTGAGATTGATACTTGGGCTGATACAGTTATGCATGAAGTTCAAATCAATTGGTTGAGTTACGACTCTAAGTAATTGATTCCTGCAAGGCCGAAACATGAACTGTTTGCCTTGGGTTCATCCCATTTTTACTTAAACAATTGAACTTTCCTTACTGTAAAACGCAAATTTAGACGTTAAACTAATAAAAGTTGTCAATAGACTTTTTCGTTTTAATTCTGAAGAAAATAGTTTGATTTGGGCAATAAATATTGAATTTAGAAATGTAGAAATAAAAAAAAATAAAATAAACTTAATTCGCATAAAGATGAACCATCTTTGTTATTATTATATTTGTTGATTCAAACGTTACAAAAATTAGTTAAAATTAAATGAAATAATTACAAATTTTGTTCAATACAAAAATGTTAACGTGAAGTTTATTGAATTATTCTGAATATCGATTTATTTCTTGTTAAAAAATGTTAAAACGAAGAAAATTATTTTTATATCTCAATAAGAAAATAATATTCTTTTAAACTGTTGAGTCATCTTGGAGACCATTTGAATTTGATGTAGACAATTCAGTTAAGATAAGAGTTTCTTATTAATTTTATATTCTCAATATTGGCTTAAAAATGCATTGCATATTTTTAAGGCTTTTCGTGTTGAGCCTGCTGATTTACTTTGGTAATATCTTTAGATAAAAAAAAAAAATATAAAATAATGGATCTCAATGTGAAACTATTTAAGTCTAATTATTTTTGAGCCAAACAATCCAATGAAATCTGGCCACGTCAAATAGGAAGCTGGTAAAATTTAAATTTTTTGTCACAAAACGAAGGAAGGGTTATAAAAGATCAATTATTTTTAGTTCTAATGTTTATATTAAAATCTACTTGTTTTGCAAAGTGCCTCTATGGATTCGGCAAATTAGTATAAAACCAACTAGTTCGAAGTTAATATGTATGAAGGAATGTTGCTCAAACGAAAGTTAAATTAAAACGGAAGGAGTTTGGGGGGGGGGGGATTATTTAAAATTAATTTTAAAATTCTCATTGCATCTTCCCTTTAAATATCTTTATATATTAAAAAAAAAAACACAAAAAAACAGTTTTGGTAAATATATTTCGAATTATTTAACACAAGCTAAATTTATATAAAAATATTGTCTCACTGAATTAAACTTTATTATTATTATTATAAAAGCCAGCTGGGTTTAAGTTCCGTTTATACCAGGGGTCTTAAACTCGTGGGCAGCTACATGACAGCAACGTTTAATGCTAATACGCAGCTCCGAGAAGCTGCTCCGAGGCAACCGTTTCGTCCCAGCTACATCGCGAATTAGTTGCGTTATGGAAACTCTCTGTAGAATCCCTCTTATAGGGCGTCTAACGCTTCCCCGGGATGGGTGGGGGAAGATATTAGGACGCAAATTTTTCCATCCCGACTCCTGACAAAGTCGATCGTGTGCATTGTGTGCAAACACAGTGTCGGACCGACCGGGTGTCTTTGGGTTAGGACGGCCCCGGCGGAGACCCTGGTTGAGCAGACTCGGGTGGGGGCTGTCCTGACAAAGGGACATCCCAGACGTGCCGCTCCGCGGCCCGATACCGGGTTGGTGAGGGGTGTTTTGGTGAGGGCATAAAGAGCGCAAGCTCGACGGCCCGCTGACGCCATTTCTTAATGTAATATTTCAGTGCTAATGTGGCCCGCGCGTTTTCCCCATTTTCATTTCTATAATGTGACCCTCCGCGACAGTTTCAGTCGAATCGCACCGACTTATCTGATTCTGATTTTTATGATTAAGTTTGTATAGATTTAGACGTTGATTATAAAGGTACAACCCGTTTTAAAGTCGGACTAAAAGTTTTTATTTTATAGAATTTTATGAGCAGACATGGCGGCCAAAGTGTGCGGTTTTGAGAAAAGTTAAAAAGTGAATTAGTGGCTAATGCTCAACCAAAAGTGTGTAAATGGTAGCAAGCTGACACAGTATCAAAGCAGTGCCGTCTTAAGGCATGGGCCCAGTGGGCACTGGCCCAGGGCCCCGCGCTTGTAGGGGGCCCCACGTTTCTAGGAGACCCACTCTTATTGTTAATGAATATTGAAAGATTTTGACAATTTAATTTGATATAAAATTCCCTATTTCCCAATTTTAACCCACGATATTTATCAGCATATTACAAAATAATATTATAAATGCGAAACAAAGTTGGACAATTTTTTTTAATTTAAAGAGGAATAACTCTAGTCAACAAGTTTTACTTTACCCATATGTGAATCGAATAAAATAAGGTAAGAATTTATGTTTACAATCATGTTAGACAAAGATGTTTGCCCCGGGCGGTAATAATCCTTGCTACGCCAATGCTCAGTAGTGAAAAAAGTGAAGAAAAGACTATTCTAGCACCAGTTAAAGTACGACTGAAGTTAATTAGCATTATTTAATGGGATTTGTAGGTCACCAATAAATAATTATTTTTCAAAGTAAATTTATTATTAAAATAAGAAACAATATTTTTATATTTTTCTAAACTGAAAAATGTATTTTTTTCTGTGTCTGAAAAACCTATTTGGCTAATGTGAAGAGATAGCGCCCTGACGTCATTTGCGTATTTTGTCCCTGGTTCCAATAGAGTAAAATCTGTTGGAAATTGACAAAATGCTGAAAAATAATTGCGCATTGTTTTGCACACCACATTATTTATTGTGTAGTGACGTCATGTGTTTATGCTGTCTTGTCTAGTGCTCCATGTATATAGGACTCCATGTTGTTCACCTACAATAAAACGTTTAGCTAACCTTGATGGTTGCCTTTGCTTGTTTTATTATCTTCCTTGTGAAGTCCCTTAGCAACTTAATATTTTCAACAGGTTATGGGCCCAGAAAGCTATATCCCGTATTAAGCTGTTGCTGATTCGATTTGTTTGTGGTTTGTATTCGCCATGGTGAAAAAAAAACGCGGAGCTATCTCTTCACATTTACCTCGATTTGATTAATGGGAGTCGCTTAGTCACTTCCTTGTTTGGTCACGTGATGTGAGTAAGCCATCACTAGGCTGCTACACACAACAAAAGATACTTCATCAGTGCTTCCCCAATGTCATGTTACTTAAAAATGTTACCTTTCGAAATATTCTGGAATACATTCGTTTTTTAAATGAAATCCATAAATGTGACAATAAATATACGTCAGTTATGATTAAAGGAAGAAAGTTATTTCAAGAAAAATTTGTGAGCGATATTCGATGGGAACTATCAATACTATTATCGGCAGAATTAAAGGAAGAAAGTTATTTCAAGAAAAATTTGTGAGCGATATTCGATGGGAACTATCAATACTATTATCGGCAGGATGTTGTTGAGCTCCGTGCGTGCTCATGACGTCATTTGCGTTTTTATTCAATATTGATGCAGGAGTCATTCCCCTTTGTTTATTTTATTGTTAATTTTCATTGGACGAAATGTAGTGTGTAACGGGCTACTGTTGTCAAGCACTAGTGTGTTGTATACAGCCTACCGGAAATCTTACTCGTTTTTACTCACATCACGTGACAAAATAATTGACTAAGCGACTGCCATCACACCACAACAATCATTTCCCAGTCTTCGTTTTTATATCGGGGCACTTGTGCCCTGGAAAGGGCAGATAAATACTTGATTAAAAATAATTTTGTTCATTTTTTTTTTTAAAATTATCTTTTGTTACAACTTATAACAAATGGTTTTATCACAAATACCTTAATGGGGCTGACCTATTAAATGAATGCAAGCGTCCTAAGAACTACCTGTTTCTTGATAAAAAAAATTGTGACTATAAACATTGCTTTGTATCATGAACACATAATTACACACAACTTGAAATCTATATTTCCATATGTTGAAATTCCACCCAAAGTGTTCATGCCCACTAGGATAACCAACTGTACAGGCGAAAGTTCGTTTTCAAGATTGAAGCTCATAAAGAATCAGCTTCAATGGGACAAAAACATTTGCACTGGCTTTCACTTATGTGCATGGAAGATGGCATCGTTAAGACCAGGGTTTCTTTCAGCTATATCTCGGGGCAAAAATATGACCAATAATAAATCAACTGGCACTGCTGGCACTCCCCCCCCCCCCGAAAAATCTGAATTGCCCTCCCCCCCCCCCCGGGGGGGGGGAAATTTCTGAAATAAACACTGGTTTTGACCATTGACTCAATATCATCCAGATAGTGCGCCACTTTGCCACGAGTTACACGTTTGTGAACGAAAAGATCACGACTGCAGTGGAAATACTGATCTTCTTCTCTCCTGAACCACACGCCCACGGGGCTAATGGTGTTAGAGTGGAACCAGAGTCAAAAGTTAAATTAACCACATGAAGACCACCCAGTCATTATATTGTTCAGATTACAATGAAAATAGAAGTGATATGAAACATGAGGTGGACCAAACCATTTTTTAAAAATTGATTTTTTTTTAAAATTCATTTTTTTTTACATTTGATTGTAAGTGGTTGTTTTTTTTTGTTTTTTTTTTTGGGGGGGGGGGGGGTTCGGGTTTTTTTTTTTGGGCGTATTTTTTAAAAAATGGTGGGCTAATCTTTTGTGACGAATTGTGACGATGTCTGTTAGAGGAAAAAACAGGGGTGGTGGTGTCAACATTGGGAAAACATGTTACGTCAATTATGGATCCCCCCACTCCCCCCAATTTAACCGGCTATCAGCAGAACTAAGGCATTTATTAGTTAGTTTTACTTTGTCAATTTAATGGGTTAGGGCAGGGGTTCTCAAACTGTGGGTCACAACCCCTTCAGGCTTGGGTCACGTAAAAAAAAAAAAAATGCAGGAGTCGCTTGATAATTTCAGAATTTTGAGAGGGGGTTGGGTTGTAAAATGTCCATTTTTTAAACTTTAAATTTAATTTTTAAAATTTAGATTACATTTACAGGCTTGTTTCTTATTGCTACTACACCCTTATTAAACTTTCCTTTTAAGTACAAAATGTTAATACATTATATTTCCTTTTAAATTCATTTGAATTTTCTTGAAATTCGTTTTCTCCTGGTATGGATATTTAACAAATAAATTCACACCTGTTTAATTAAAAAAAAAAATATGAAGAGTAAAGAAAATACGTGTTTTCTTAATATGCATTTATTGAAATGGTTGATAAATACCATATCTTTTGTACTCAATGAACTTTATAAATAAACAAACTGGCTAGAGATTCAAGACCTGTAACTTAACCATAATATAACAATCATTGCAATCACTGGCAGCACTGGTCAGTGGTGTTAACAAACAAGATATAACGAAAATGAAGCATTATAATTTTGTTCTAAGCTAACTAAATTTGCTTGTTGTTAGTTCATATTTGCAATAAAACGTATGTTCAACATGCCCAGTGAAATGTACACTAATTTACGGCAGAGCGCAGCTATCGTCCCCCCCCCCTCCTCAACTCAAGCCACGTAAAGACCTCCGTTTCCAACGATCCATTAGATGAAACGATCCATTAGGATGATAGATGAAACACTGGAGGCATATCATAATTATTATCAAACATTTAAAACAAAAAAAAACCTTGTTCCTGGAACAACTATTTACGTGAGTGTGTGTGTAGCGAGGTGGGAATGTGTAAGGTTACGTTACACCCTTAAGTCATTTAGTTAATAGGGCCTCTACTTCATCGTATGTAGGCTAATCGTTTCAACTCCCCCGCTTAACCCCCCACTCTCCAGCCCCATCCCTCCCGTTTCTCCATTAGGTCAGTGTATCAGAGTATGACTTTGGTAATCAGCTGACCAGACCAGGGAAGCAGCGCCTGGGGAAAAAAAAAAAAAAAAGATGTGAAGCGAGAGCAGGGCTACCACTCAATTTTTTTTAAAATTCCCAAGATTTTGTCAAAATATTTCCCAAGATTTCCCAAGATCATAAAAATATATAAACGTTTGGTTTAAAAAATCTTGAGAATTTAATATAAAAGTGAGTTTTTTTCCTGAATGGGGTAGTGAATTCCCAAGATCTTGGGAAAATTCGCAAGGTGTGGCAGCCCTGGGCGAGAGACTCTGCTAAGCAAAAGAATTTTACCAACCAATAGAGAGCGACCAATGTGTTGGTTGATGTGTCAGTCAGGTGTTCTCGTAATGAGCAAACCAGGGAAACGTTACGAGCAGACCAGGGATTATGTTACAATATGTAAACTAGAGACATGGCTGGTGTACATGATCTTGACGTACCAAACAGCTAGTGATGCAGTAGAATGTCTTACTGGTTTAGGGAGGATTACGCTCTACCATTGACAACAGAACCCTCTCAATCCCAAGAACCAAAACTAAGACCATCGGTGAACGCTCCTTCTACTTCCATGGGCCCACGTTCTGGAACCAGCTACCCTTCCATATCCGTCATTGTGAAACCTCGTCCACTTTTAAAAAGTCCCTTAAAACCCATCTGTTTAGGTCCGCCTATGACCTGTGATGCACTCTCCTTGCCCTGCCTCATTTTCTGTCTCGGGTTGATTCTGTATTATATGCCAAAACGTGCCAAAGTATCCTCGTTTTATAGCCATTTTAATTGTTTCTATAGTACAGTAGTTACTATCCTAGTGTCTCATTTTTTTATTTTACTTAGTTTACATGTTTTTAATAATTTTAAAGCGCTTAGAGCTTTAAGGTAAGCGCTATATAAAAAATGCCTAAATAAATAAATTAGTGGATTAGTTGTAGAGGATTAGATCGAGAGTTGTGCCACCCACTACCACTAAATCAAAAAACCAAAAACAAAACAACTCTTCAGCTCGCCGAAAATGCCGCCCCTCATTATAAAAAAAAAGTGGCTCCTGTGTAGTCCCTATGCAAGTGGATTAACTTTTTCTTGACAGTTGTGAGTCATAGTATGTAAACAAGTTATTTAAATGGTATGTGGTTGGTCAGCCTTAATTTGATAGGTGGAACTTAATTATTTAGATTCCACCTAAGATGACTCATTTGTGATGAGGAAAATGAGAGGCAGTGTTAGTTATTATGTATATATTGACGGATCCGTGTCGCTTTGTTAGTAATCTGTGTGCTATGGTGTTTACTTCGCTTTTGACATATATTTCATTACTTTCCTGCTTTTCGCCTCAAAGTCTTAGTAAATCACAGCTAATTATTGAGACAGAAATCGAAACTGTCACAAATTTAAAAAAAAAAAGAAATTGACAATTTTATTTTAAGTTTTAACAAACATTGTCCCACATAACGCCCACCCTCAAAATTCTAGCCACCTTACGTCCGTAATGGATGCACGACCGTGCAAAGTAAAAGCAGCGCCCTGGGCGACGCCCCTAGTATATAGAAAATGCGCCATCTGATATTGAGGTCCCTTGCGAGTACCACCTTTACATGGCTCTGCATGAATACAGTGGGCTAGAAAGAAATATCAGACAAAGTAGATCAAGTTATAAATAAAAACAAATTTATTTTAATCTAAATATATCCAATTGGGCAACTTTTATAACGTATCTTTGAATATAGAAGAGTTCATCTTGTTGACCCACAATGGCGCCGTAAATGAAAAAAATCATGAAATGTACTTTTTTGTTTGTTGGATCTTGCACAATTTGTTAAATGGTTATTGTATACGCACAAAAAGACGTTATTTCAGGCCTTTAGTTCCATCAGGTAATAAGGGAGTTTGGTTCTAGTAATAATTACTCGCGCTTAAATTGACTTGCAATACATAACATGATGAGAAATAAGTATGAGCCACATGTCACATGTTATTGTTTTATTATTTTTACTTTTACTTTGCTCTTTACAGTACTTTACTTTTCCAATTCAGGCATGCTAAAAGGCGGGCACATATATGTCTGTGGGGGGGATTAGTACATCAGACCTGTTTACTCTTAGGATTTTGGCGTAGTATCTTTAGATGTTGTTTTACGATTGTGCGCAGAGGCCCGCCAGAACTATGATTTTCAGACACTCTGTGAAAAAATATTATGGTAATTTTGGCTAATTTGTAGAGATAGCACCCTGACATCATTTGCAATGTTAAGTCCCTTGTTCCGATAGGGTCAAAACCCAGGTTCCAATAGTGTCGAAACCTAAGTTGGAGATAAGTTTATGTTTCAGGTTAGGTTTAGGGATAGATTTAGGAAATAAGTTCGCGGGTATTTATTTATTTATTTAGGCATTTTTTATATAGCGCTTTACAATTATTAAAAACATGTAAACTAAGTAAAATAAAAAATGAGACACTAGGATAGTAACTACTGTACTATAGAAACAATTAAAATGGCTATAAAACGAGGATACTTTGGCACGTTTTGGCCTTTAATACAGAATCAACCCGAGACAGAAAATGAGGCAGGGCAAGGAGAGTGCATCACAGGTCATAGGCGGACCTAAACAGATGGGTTTTAAGGGACTTTTTAAAAGTGGACGAGGTTTCACAATGACGGATATGGAAGGGTAGCTGGTTCCAGAACGTGGGCCCATGGAAGTAGAAGGAGCGTTCACCGATGGTCTTAGTTTTGGTTCTTGGGATTGAGAGGGTTCTATTGTCAATGGAAGAGCGTAGTTGTCTTGTGGGGATGTAAGGAAGCAACAGTTCAGAGAGATAGACAGGAAAGTGAGGGTCAGTGAACGAGTTGAAGCATAGATTGTCAGACTTGTACTTGATGCGAGAGGATATTGGAAGCCAGTGAAGTTGCCGCATGTGTGGTTGAATGTGGTCATGTTTCTTTGATTTAAAAATGAGTCTGCATGCTGAGTTCTGTGCCTTCTGAAGTTTGTCTATGTGGTGTTGAGGAATGCCTGCGAGAAGAGTGTTACAGTAGTCAAATTTTGAAAGAATGAGTGAAGAGACGAGAGTTTTTGTGGCATCAAAGGAGAGGAGGTGTCTAATGGTGCTGATTTTTCTAATTTCGTTATATGCTGATCTGCATATATTCGTGACATGTTTGTCCATGGAGAGGGTGTCCGTAAGCGTGACTCCAAGGTTTCTGGCAGAGGGAGAGAGTGTGATGTCAGAGTTGCCAATAGATATAGAAGAAGGAGCGGATGGAGGGAGAGGTTTGTTTTGAGAGTGGATGAGAAGGATTTCCGTTTTATCATCATTTAGCTTCAGTTTGTTGCAAGTCATCCAGCGCTTTATGTTGTCCACGCACTCCTGTATGCGAAGGATTGTGGCATCAAGTTGATCAGGAAAGCAAGCGGCAACCAAGATGGCGGCAGCGGAGCTATCTTTCCAAATTTACTGTATTTTACCACACCACTTCTAATAAAGATCTGGCAGTGAATGGACCGAAAAATGCGATTGGTTATAGTTTTTTAAAAGTTTGGACCATCCTTTATTATATTATATTATGTATGCACTGAGAAGAGAGGTGGTGGTTGTTGATTAACTCTTTCTCTCTGGAATTAATTTCTGCGTTCTGACGAATTATCTATTGTGTATATTATATAAATGTGATTATTTTAAATAAAAAAACTCACCAACTGTTCACAAAATGCTCATTCCAAGTCACACAAAGAGAAATTAATACAAAGTGTAACAAAAATGTTTTTTTTCTGAACTATATCCATATGTGCATGACAAATAATAAAGATTAACTTTAAAAAAAAGAAAAATTAAACACGAGGGCAAATTAGCCATTGTCACCGCCACACAAAAAATTTCAGAAAAAAACTATTTCCACTGGAAACAATCTGTTGCTATTAGAAAATATTTGCACAATATCCTTGTATGTACTAACATTTATTATGGTAAATGGAAAATTTACCATAAATTTTTTCATATCTTTTCATCTGAGTTTAAATTTGGTAAGCCTGAAAACAATCCATATGGATATGCGGACTTGACTCACATCCAGCACAAACGTCCTGTTCTATGTTTGCACACTGTCCTTTTTTGGAGCTAATATGCACATGTTTTGCTCTGATAAGTCTTGCTGGAGTGTTGATTTTAATTTTGTATGAAGCATAATCATTTATTGAGAGTTCAAGCTTGTGAATGTGTGTGTCTAGCAAAGTAAAAAAAAACAGTTATGTCATTTGACCTACTAGTCACAATACAAGCTCCAAATTTACACCTACATTTTTCAAAGGTAAAAATCTGAAATTTCAATCAGTTTTAGTGCCAAGATCAGCAGCTTTCCTTTTAGAATATACAGTATTAGCTCCTCTAGAAGGCACTTTAGCTGGGGGCTGGTCTGTTTGTTTATCAGCTGATGAATTACCGATTTCAGTATTTCGTCACTAGTACGACTAATACTAGTACTAGTATTATAATGATACGATTCATCAGTATTAAACAGAAACTCGTCCTTCTCCCCCATTAGACAGCGACGAGGCCATGACAGGCAATTCAGGCTTATACCAGCAAGAAGCCATTATAGGAGCTGCTCATTCCTTCCCAAGACAATCAGGGACTGGAACAAGCTTTCAAAAGGAACAGTTGAGGCAACAACACTAGACACATTTGTGTCTAATTGCCTCAAGCCTTCAAACCCCCGGTGCATGATTCCCTCACAAAGTGGGACTGGAAAACAGTTAAATTTCCTCATCAACACCAGGCACAGAAGCATGACAAATCCCATCTACATGCATAGGAGCCAAAATGATCAATAAATTGATTGTGGGCCTTTAAGATATAGAAGAAGAAGAATCAGCTTCTGCATTCGAAATCAATAAAATCACTCTCAGAATCGTCATCAGATTTATATTTCAACCTTTATTAGATCGATCACCAGATGGGTCAGGTCACGATTTCATGTTTGTAAACAAAAATAAAATGGACAATAAAAACAACCGCTTCAAACACTTCGTTCTATGTAAAAATTCGCTCAAATAAAGAAATATCGGATGTTTTTCAAAGGGAAATCATTCTAGATTTGATTTAAAATAACTAAAAATCAATAGTTAAGAAAAGAAGCGAAATAAACAGGTTTTTATACATGACAATGCCATCATCGATCTGCCAGAAACCTAATTTAAAATCGATGATGGGAGCGTTGATTGGGAGAGAAAGAGTTAGGAGATTTGGCCTACGAGATACTTGGATAGGGGGAGAGGTGTGAGTGTCAAAGGCTTTAAAAATTTTACCTCTACCTATGGTATTGATGGTGATGATTGTCATATTGTTGCTTTGTGTATCATAATGAACTACCTAAATGCGTCAACAGTAATATTTAACCTAGTTGCCCTAGCGATAACTTCACTTGACCATCCCCTTTGTCTGCTACCAGGCTTGTGATGTAGTTTTGTTACATCATTATTTTGTTCATCTTGTTCGGCATTTACGAAAACGGGGAAAACTAGAGAAGGTTTTTTAAAATAAAATACATTATCCAACTATTCTGCACTGGAAAGTTGGATTTGGAAATATTTTTAAATATCTAGTTAGCTGCATTTGAAATATGTTTTTAGAACTCACAAAGCAGCTCTATCCCTTTAACAATATATCCCCTCGACAACTTGCTTTAGCTTTTGAATGTCAAAACGATTGCAAAAAAAATCACGAAATCAAAGCCCATAAGTTCTTTAAAGAAGAACATCCTTGACATCTTTTTGTCAAACATTAAATTCAAAATCACTTTTCCAAAATCAAGTAGCTTGAGTAGACGCGATGTTTTAATAAAATAAAAAGAGCTGATTTCTGAGTGCAGTTTTAAAGATGATTTGTGCCATAGGAATAATTATTTTATTTTCATGCCAGATATTTTCATGAATATCTTTTTTATTTTATTTTATTCATTTCAGATATAAAATGTGGCAGAACCTGCAAGTCCTGTATGATGCAGAACAGATGAAAATTATCAAGCATATCTGCACCAGATGGCTTAGTATTGCAAGATGCCTAAAAAGATTGTTTGAAAACTGGGACCACTTTATGCACTTTTTAAATGAAGAAAAACATACAAATTCCAAACCAAATAAGAAACCATATGATGGTCAGACAACTGCTGTGTTGGAAGGACATTGCACAGCTTACTCTGTGAAGCAGGTTGATGTCATTTATGACTTTTTGCGTTATCAACAAATTAACTTAACTGCCATTTCTTGTCTTACACACTGAAAGTTTATTATCAGGTGAGATGAATTTTAATATTTCATGAGTCTTGCAGGCTGCATAATTTTACTCACATTTCATTGGATCAGCAATATTTTCTTATGATTCATTTTATTTTGTGCAAAGTTGTCTGTAGTGGACATTAGTAATTTTGTATATTTTACCTTACCATACTGTTGTACTTAATAGTTAATTTTTATGACACATGGTTTTTTGACAGGTACTTGTCCAACTGCAGGCAGAAGAACCCATGATCCACATGCTAAAGGAGAACCCATGCAACCTATTTGGTGACGTGTACAGTAGATTTCTCCTGCCAACAGCAGTTAATGGTATTGACAAGGTGAGCTTGTGTAGATTGATTATGTTAATGTATAGATTTATGTTGTAGTTGGTTGGACTAATTGAATACATTTCATTTGTTTTAAATTATCATCTAAAATAATCTAAATGGTTGTTACAAACAGCGTCTTACTTAAAGGGTTCGTTGGCTTCGTTGTCTAGGGGTTTATTATATACACTTCACAACTATAATTCTTGTAAAAAATATCTTTATTAAACAAACTAAGTCCTCAACTGCCATTACCGTACTCAAAGAACAACACTCCACACCCAAATCTACAATACTAATACCTCATATCCCTTTCCTCACAATACGTCACAAGATACTAAAAATAACAGATAAAACAACACATAATCTCAAACCAACACGCAATCACACAATACACTCAAGTCCCTAACATTCCTCCCCCGCTTCCTTTGACATTAATTTGAAAAATTCATGTCACCCACAAAACTACATCCAAAAATTTGTCAATAGACACCAATCAATTAACAAGAGTAAATACTAAATGTAAACCAATCAATTGCAATATTACATTTTCAATAAAGTGACATGTACTACAAACAAACTTAGAATACGTTGCCACCCCAAAAATGTTTAACCAATCTGGCAACATACATCAAAATTGTTAGTATCACCTCCCAACTCAACAAAGTCAAACCCTTAAATACAATTTAATTATGAGCAGTTCCTGCTCACAAATATAGTATATCATCTTATCATGCACATTATGAAAACTAAAACTCTCTCATCTAACTCCAACTTTGGAAAAAAAAACAAACAAAGAAAACAACTAACCTCCTCCATGTAAATTTCTTAACTAAGTTAAAAACCATTAGCCACAGTAAAATTGTCTGAGTTGGAGATAGACTTAATATCATTCCCTTTATTCTTAGGAATGCCCTTGCCAAGCTCACGATCTCCACATCGTTATTACCGTAACTTTACCAGGTCCTAACATTTTTGAAACATCGGACCAGATCTAAATCTCTCTTGTCCAGAATCCAAATGTCTCTCACTATCGCGGCAGTTTAATCCTCCCCCTTACTCAGGCATGTTCAAATCAATAACATCTAAACATTGCTATGTCCTAAAGATACTGTCTAGTAAACACATGTCTGAAAACATGACCAGAATATCTTAATCTTACATGAGGCGTCAATTATACGATGGCCTTGACTAGTTAAAACGCTAGTCTCAGGCACAAATGTATAGTGTCTGTGCACACCAGTACCAACTATTTCAGGCACAGGAGTATAGTGTCTGTACACAACTCTACTCAGTGTTATTTTGCCATAGAAAGAATACAATATAATTTCATAATGTTATTACCATGAAAATTAATTTAAAAAAAAAATTTAACAATGACATACAAGCGCTTCAAACTACATCCTAAAAATGAAAATTTCAATGCTAAATTTAAACGTCTGTTAGATTTTATAAACTCTTTCAAATTAGGAAAAATTATAACATTGACAACAAAATTATTGTCCTGCACACAGAAATTGACCACAAAATAAATGAAACTCTGCCTGTTAAATGGACAAAAAAAACAACATCTATGGAACATGTGGACATCCTTAAATTGTCCAGTCCCAAATTCATATTTAAAGAGGGCGGGATATTACGCCTGTCAGTCGCCTGACAAAAAGCGTGCACATTTTTCCACCAGCTTAACTCTTCCCTCTCAATTCTCACTTGCTTCATTTTGTTATGGCCTTTTGACACATTATTCACTAACAAATGAAATCTTTGCACATTTAAATTCTTAAATATAATAATTTCATCATCATTAAAATTGCAACCATGAACAAAATCAGTTATAATGACAAAATCAACAACATTACCTACCAACTCATGGAAAACACACACGTTCACCAAATTAAGAAAAACGGACCTGTCATGGCTCTCAAAATTTGAGCACTCCTGGCCCTCGTGATCATTTTTATCACGCAAATAAACATCAACACAAATTTTCTCTATTACCCCGCTCTCATGGCAAAAACTCTCACCCTCTACGTAATGTTCATAACAAGGATTAAAAATGTTCATCTCAGTACCACCATGGCTCTCGGTCCTTGAAGAACCCGTGTCCCCCACACAAAAAAATTCGCTGACTGGACTACTTCCCTCGTAACTCCATGTAAAGTGATCTCCAATGACTTCTACCTTGTTAAACATACGCCCCTCGACAAGCTCACCACATCTACCTCGTGATCTCGGTAGCTTGTCCACTTCTTAATATTATCAACATCTCCCTCTTGCACAAAATCAACATCTGCTTCCTGTACCAAGCCAGTTTTAATTACCGTCTCTATGTCAATTGAAACATCCTCAAGAATACACTGTGCTATGCCTACATTCAGTACCACTGCGTCAATTTTCTCACACGCAGCACCCAGTTTTTCAATATCCTGGCATGTAAAATTTCTATCTGACTCCTGACATTCAGCTACATTTAAAACATTCCTGGCCTCCTTAATGTCAACCATATGGTCATTTAAATTTACCTCGATAATAGCCCCCATAAACAAATCATTCTCCCTGTCCTCAGCCACATCAGCACCACATTCCTCAGGATACCCAAGTTCCTCCACAACTTCGTTAATATGTTCCTTAACCTCTTTGACAAAAGTGATTTTACTATTTTTAACTTTTACCCACTGCCTCCCTGTTTCCTTAATCAAACGAATCTCATCTCTTTTTCTCTCCTTTTTCCATTTCTCAACCTCAGCGACTTGTTTCCTACTTAATTCTTCTCTCCACATATTATGTTTTTCCTGCAACATTAACTCTGCCTGTGCCAGCTCCTGGTCCAGCTGTTCTCGCCTAATTTGTCTTTCTTGTTCTTCCCGTTCTAGCCTATCTTGTCTATCTCGTTCTTCCCGTTCTAGTCTAGCTTGTCTTTCACGTTCTCTAAACCTCTCCTCCTTTTCTAGCTTATCTGTTTCTATCAGTTTCCTTTCCACCCACCTAGTAAGAGCCTCGTCTTTATAACCCAGGTCCTCTCCAAACTCTCGTAGTTCCAACATATAGGTTTCATCTACACTCGTTGTTTCCATTGTTTATAATCATAAATTTAACAATTGGGCAAGGTCCAATACAACAGACTAAAATAATACATTTAAATATGTTATATAACACAAAAGTAGGTATATCTATCTATATATGAATATGTTTATGAACAAAATCTTACCTAACTATAAAGAGAGCACAAATAAAACAAGTAACTTAAGTCTTTATCTTGTCCCTCACGGATGTCTGGAGCACAATTGTCACTGAACGGGCATGAGTACAATGTCAAATAGGGGTACAGCAGGAAACAGTAACGTCAGGATGCAGTCACAGAGTGATGCGGGCCCAGCAGGGAACATGCCATGCAGCGGTTTACCGTCAAACCAGGAAACAGCACAGAGGCATGCGATGGTCACTGGATACAGGCCCAGTGGGATACTGGCCAAGCAGGAGACAGGCCAGGCAGCGGCCTAACGTCAAACCGGGAAACAGCACAGCAGCATACGATGGTCACTGGATACAGGCCCAGTGGGATACTGGCCAGGCAGGATACAGGCCAGGCAGCGGCCTAACGTCAAAGCGGGAAACAGCACAGCAGCATGGTCACTGGATACAGGCCCAGTGGGATGCTGGCCAGGCAGGATACAGGCCAGGCAGCGGCCTAACGTCAAACCGGGAAACAGCACAGCAGCATACGATGGTCGCAGGATACAAGCACAGTGGGATACTGGCCAGGCAGGATACAGGCCAGGCAGCGGCCTAACGTCGAGCCGGGAAACAGCACAGCAGCATACGATGGTCGTAGGATACAGGTTTAGCAGGATTCAAACCCAGCGGGACACAGGACCAGCAGCATACGTATACATCAGTATGCAGTCACGGAAGGATATAGGCACCCAATCGCGGACGAACCTCCCAAATGTTACAAACCGCGTCTTACTTACAGGGTTCGTTGTCTAGGGGTTTATTATATACACTTCACAACTATAATTCTTGTATAAAATATCTTTATTAAACAAACTAAGTCCTCAACTGCCATTACCTTACTCAAAGAACAACACTCCACACCCAAATCTACAATACTAATACCTCATATCCCTTTCCTCACAGTACGTCACAAGATACTAAAAATAACAGATAAAACAACACACATAATCTCAAACCAACACGCAATCACACAATGCACTCAAGTCCCTAACAATGGTTTATCGTAAAACCTACCGTACTAGTTTATAATCTTTTTTTTCTTTCAGGTCCAATACAAGTTAAGAAGCAATCAATCAGAAAGATGATGCTGACCTGACCTGTTAATAGGATCTTAGGCCAAGACCATGCTGCAATACAAAGAAAAGTGCAGCTTTAGAGACAAGAGGGTTGGAAAATATTTTGAGATGGTCCTGGATTACCTACTAAAAAAAACTCCCCCTAGCTGATCCTGCACTATGGAATGCTTCTGTAGTTGATCCAAAAAGGAGATTAGAGGTTAAACAACATCAGCTAGAATACTTCCTTACCAGATTCCCCGTTCTGATCCCCAGCGGGACTGATCTTGACACCATCCATGAAGAGTTCTCTAGATATCAGCAGATGAACATTGATGATTGTGTTGAGGATGTGGTAAGAGTTGACAGGATTTGGCTAACAATTTGCCAAAAGCACCCAGCCCTTAAGAATCTTGCACATGCATTGCAAGTTGTCCTCACCATACCTCACTCCAGTGCTGCGTGCAAGAGAATATTCTCTATGGTACGGAAAACATGCACAGACCAAGGAACAACAATGGCTCAAGAAACAACAGAGGCCTTGTTAGACATCAAGACAAAATCAGGAAGCTGCTTGGAATTGGATGAAACTTTCAGTGCAAAAGAACTCCAGCAACTATAAGCTCAGCAAGCGTCATCAATAACACAAGGTATTTGAGTGTTTATAAAATATGCACTCAGTTAAAGTATGTGCCCCTTTTATTGCTATCAAGTGTACTCATTTGTTAAGTGTATAATATTCTGAGACAGTTTTTTACTACTTTGAGATGGAATTGTACTATTTTTGGAGTTCCCGCGGTAACAAGTCTGGTGCATGAGTATAATATAAGCTGTGAATTAAATGATAAGATAATTTGTTTCATTTTTGTGTGGGGTGGCAAAGATTTGGTCTGAAAAGTCTTACAGCTGATCTCATGAAGCTAAAACTGGTGTGTTCAAAAAGACAAGAGTGTTGATGGGAGTTAATCAGCTGACTGTCCAAGGATTTTACCTGTTGTTATAAGACTAAAGCATCTAGACCTAGATGAGCCACACAGTGGGATCAGACTATGATAAAAACATCATGTTTGTGGCTCTTTAGGGTTAACAACACATGGCCTTACCATTAAGCATTACAATAAATTACAATTTATTTACAACTGTAGAATGTTATAAACTATAATTATCATAAGGTAGACATTTTAAAAATAATACAATTTTATAAACATTCACAATTTTTAGGTTTATACTTAATTAAAATTCACAATATTTAGTTTTAATCTCAAATGTATTAAAATAGATAGCCAGTGTAAAAATGTATTAGTGTGTTTGTATGACAATGTTAGCAGGTGAACATTGCTTTAAGTGACTCACTGAATGAAGCGTTTTCAGTTTCTGTTTTCTTCTATCTGCTCAAAGAAAGATTTCTTCAACAGATCCTGGTACTGGTAGTTATGTCATCTGACAGTCCTGGATTCTGCTCTTCAGAACACACTCAATAATTGTTTTACTAACGGCTTGGGTGTCATGAATTAATTAGTGATACAGATTAACACATTCTTTTTATGAGTGACGCTCAAAGTGAAGGAGTTTACCATCAGGGTCCCATTTGGATAGCTCTGCACAGGACCATAAAAGTTACCCATGATGTTTTACCATAACATCTGTTTTTGCTACATTTCAACTCGATGAGATATGGTAAGATTCTTTTCTTTATCCAAATAATGTGTTTTGATTACATTGTCTCTATTAATTTTTAGCACATATCCAGCAAATATTCTTTCTAAGACAAAATTTTTAAACCAGAGCAATTTAAAAACATCTAATGTATGTCTCAAGCGCAAAAATCAGCCATCATATATCACAGAACTTCACTCCCTTTGTGACAATATTAACTTTAATTAAGAGTGATTGTTTAATTTTGTTAAAGTCAGAGGAGCAGCCTGGTAAATTCTAATGGACTGGGGAACAAAGAAGTGCATTATTTTCAATGTTAAATTTGAGGGTGGAAAGAATTCACCCTGATTGAGCTCATGTTTAAAACAGAATGTTTACTTAATGGACTCGGTGGCATTATGGGATTATATAATCCTACCATTGGAAATATTTTTTAATATGTAATAAACAATTTTATTAGAAAAATTCTATTGTAATTGAGTAGCTTTGTGTGATTAGAATATTAAGTTTATACTAGAGCTGTGGTTAGTATATTAAGTTTATACTAGAGCTGTGATTAGAATATTAAGTATAGATTGGAAGTATATTTAGAACATTAAATTTAGACAAGAAACATGGTTAAAATATTAAGCTTAGATTAGAAGTGTAAATTATTTTTAAAATTGTATTCCCCCAGATGAGTCGCCTCAAATTTGGTTAAATGTATTAATGAAAGCCATGGAGATGAGCAAACTGGACTTGGAAAACTTTACATGAAGATGTCAGGCCTGAACATTAAAAACTTCACATGCAGATGACCAAGATGGACATTGAAAACTTCACATGAATATGTGAGAACTGGACATTGAAAACATCACATGCAGATGACCAAGATGGACATTGAAAGCTTCTTTTGAAGATGACAGAACTGGACATAAAAACCGTCACCATGACTAGGATGACCTATTGAAGTAGGTTTTTTAAAAATATTTCCCTACATTCAAAAAAACAAAACAAATTACAACTAAAGTACTAAGTTTTACAATATTGCAAAGATTAATTCATATGAACACTATTAATATTGGTATTTTAACATACATGAAGACATTACGTACAGAAATACAGAGGATGCCCTTTTACTATTATTGGAAAGACTTTTCCCATCACATAGACAGCCCTAAAAAATATGCTAGGGTGCTTTTCTTAGAGTTCTCATCAGCATTCCAAATACACCTTATGACTAAAAAGCTTTTTTATTAGGTTCAAATTCAAATATTCAAGCAAGGATACTGAACTTTTTAACAAATTGCCCACAATATTTCAAGGTGAATGACCAAATATCGTTAACTAGAGAAATATGTACCGGGCACCACAAGGTTGCGTTCTCTACCCTGTCCTGTATACATTATGTAGCAATAATACCCAGAGCCCAAGCAACACCGTTCCAATCATTAAATTTGCTGATGATACCATCATTTGCTTAAGATCTGAGGTGGAAAGAATATA
This sequence comes from Lymnaea stagnalis, assembly GCA_964033795.1. NCBI lineage: Eukaryota > Metazoa > Mollusca > Gastropoda > Lymnaeidae > Lymnaea > Lymnaea stagnalis. The sequence goes on from CAXITT010000802.1 coordinate 274,999, forward strand.
CCACAACTTACAAGCTTTAGCAGTTGGTGCAATGAAAATTTTCTTCAGTTAAATATCTCAAAACTGAAAGAAATGGTTGTGGATTTCCAGATTGGGAATCACCCAATTGCAGATCTCACAATAAATAATCACAGGATTGAGGAAGTAGAGACATACAAGTATCTAGGTATCACTATTAATAATAATCTGACATGGCATGACTTGGACCCTAACAAAAACAGCAGAAAACCTATTAAACACATGGACGAGAAAAGTTCTCAGGAAAATATTATGGACCAACAAAGGATGAATATGGATGGAGAATAAGTACCAACTAGGAATTGTACTGTCTATATCAGGATCCCATGCTAGTAGCAGAAATAAAAAAGTGCAGGCTACGCTGGGCAGGACACTTAGAGAGAATGCCAAATGACAGAGGAGTGCAGCGGGTAAATCACCAAACCCCAGAGGAAAACGGCTCAAAGGCAGACCTAGGCTTAGATGGATGGATGATGTGGAAAAAGATCTTCAGCAGCTGGGAATCCAAGCATGGAAAAGAAAAGTATTAGTTAGGTCTGAGTGGAAGGAGTAGTGAGGCAGGCCAAAGCCCTACATGGGCTGTAGTGCCACAAGGATGGATGGATGACATGGCATGAACAAATTTTGTATAAAAAATCAACCAAGGACTTTTCTATCTTAAAAAATGGTATTATTTTGGCGTAAACAAACATCACTTTGGAGATGGTGTCGGTGGGTCGTCATAGTAACCCCCCCCCCCCGGCACTCCCCCCACAGGGGCCAGAGCCGGGTCTCCCCGACTCCAGGTCATGCGGAAGCGCGCCAGGAACCTCCCACCTGACAAACATCACTTTGGAGATGGTGTCGGTGGGTCGTCATAGTAACCCCCCCCCCCGGCACTCCCCCCACAGGGGCCAGAGCCGGGTCTCCCCGACTCCAGGTCATGCGGAAGCGCGCCAGGAACCTCCCACCTGGCCTGAGGGACGTCCGGTCGACCAAAGACGCTGCGTTTAAAGCGTCCACAGTCCACTCTCCTATGGGTCAGGACGGCTTTACTTCCTCTCCGGGGAGGTGGTGTTGCGTTACCACTCCCCATCGCCCAGGGAGTTGTCTGGTCGGGGCGTAGCAGGGATGAAACGGTCGCCTAGGGGCGGCTTTCTCAGGGCCGGGTCTTTTAATCATCGGCAAGGGTTGGGCGGCCACCCATTGCCTCATACCCATTACCGGCAACTAGTAATCATGTCAGTGCGAGCCTTCCGTTGCGTAGGAAGTCATGCAAGTGGTTCGGATTTTTTAACTTCGGGGAGTTTCCCCCCCTGTTAGTCGTCCACGCTGCGGAGAGGCAAAATCCCATGTGGCACCACCATGCAGTGGTGTTGCTCCGTGGTCTAGAGGCGTTCGGCCACGTCACAAACGGCGTAAACAAACAAGTTATTAGCTCATTATACAATGCAACAATTGGAAGCCTACTAAACTTCCATATTACCTGCTGGTGTGGGAATTCATCCTCTTACATCTAACACCAATCAAAGAGACAAATCAAGAAAACTAGAGACATCGTACAAATTAAACATCCTTCACCTGAAGAACTTTTTGAGGAAAAATGCTGTTGTAAAACTTAAACATTTTTGGGTGATACATCCCACCCTCTTTCATCACAGTTACCTAAGATCACATCCCACCCTCTTTTATCACAGTAACCTAAGATCACATCCCACCCTCTTTTATCACAGTAACCTAAGATCACATCCCACCCTCTTTCATCACAGTTACCTAAGATCACATCCCACCCTCTTTCATCACAGTTACCTAAGATCACATCCCACCCTCTTTCATCACACTAACCTAAGATCACATCCCACCCTCTTTTATCACAGTAACCTAAGGTCACATCCCACCCTCTTTCATCACAGTTACTTAAGATCACATCCCACCCTCTTTCATCACACTAACCTAAGATCACATCCCACCCTCTTTTATCACAGTAACCTAAGATCACATCCCACCCTCTTTCATCACAGTTACCTAAGATCACATCCCACCCTCTTTCATCACACTAACCTAAGATCACATCCCACCCTCTTTTATCACACTAACCTAAGATCACATCCCACCCTCTTTCATCACAGTTACTTAAGATCACATCCCACCCTCTTTCATCACAGTTACCTAAGATCACATCCCACCCTCTTACATCACAGTTACCTAAGATCACATCCCACCCTCTTTCATCACAGTTACCTAAGATCACATCCCACCCTCTTTCATCACAGTTACCTAAGATCACATCCCACCCTCTTTCATCACAATTACCTAAGATCACATCCCACCCTCTTTCATCACACTAACCTAAGATCACATCCCACCCTCTTTTATCACAGTAACCTAAGATCACATCCCACCCTCTTTTATAACAGTAACCTAAGATCACATCCCACCCTCTTTTATCACACTAACCTAAGATCACATCCCACCCTCTTTTATCACAGTTACCTAAGATCACATCCCACCCTCTTTCATCACAGTTACCTAAGATCACATCCCACCCTCTTACATCACAGTTACCTAAGATCACATCCCACCCTCTTTCATCACAGCTACCTAAGATCACATCCCACCCTCTTTCATCACAGTTACCTAAGATCACATCCCACCCTCTTTCATCACAGCTACCTAAGATCACATCCCACCCTCTTTTATCACAGTTACCTAAGATCACATCCCACCCTCTTTCATCACAGCTACCTAAGATCACATCCCACCCTCTTTCATCACAGTTACCTAAGATCACATCCCACCCTCTTTCATCACAGCTACCTAAAATCACATCCCACCCTCTTTCATCACAGTTACCTAAGATCACATCCCACCCTCTTTCATCACAGCTACCTAAGATCACATCCCACCCTCTTTCATCACAGTTACCTAAGATCACATCCCACCCTCTTTCATCACAGCTACCTAAGATCACATCCCACCCTCTTTTATCACAGTTACCTAAGATCACATCCCACCCTCTTTCATCACAGCTACCTAAGATCACATCCCACCCTCTTTCATCACAGTTACCTAAGATCACATCCCACCCTCTTTCATCACAGCTACCTAAAATCACATCCCACCCTCTTTCATCACAGTTACCTAAGATCACATCCCACCCTCTTTCATCACAGCTACCTAAGATCACATCCCACCCTCTTTCATCACAGTTACCTAAGATCACATCCCACCCTCTTTCATCACAGCTACCTAAGATCACATCTCACCCTCTTTCATCACAGCTACCTAAGATCACATCTCACCCTCTTTCATCACAGCTACCTAAGATCACATCTCACCCTCTTTCATCACAGCTACCTAAGATCACATCCCACCCTCTTTCATCACAGCTACCTAAGATCACATCTCACCCTCTTTCATCACAGCTACCTAAGATCACATCCCACCCTCTTTCATCACAGCTTCCTAAGATCACATCTCACCCTCTTTCATCACAGCTACCTAAGATCAACCCGATCAGGGTGAATTCTTTCCATTAAAGTTAGCATCAAAATATATAAAAATATGTTTGTGCCCCAGTCTGTATGAATTTACCAGCGTGCTTCCCTGTGTTCCAAAGGAACACTAATAAGGTCATTATTGTCACATTGACAGTTGATTTAAGTCATTATTGTCACATTGACAGTTGATTTAAGTCATTATTGTCACATTGACAGTTGATTTAAGTCATTATTGTCACATTGACAGTTGATTTAAGTCATTATTGTCACATTGACAGTTGATTTCTACGTGAGTGGTGTTGTGTTTGAATTGTTATAATTGTAGAATGTCTTGGTTACAATATATATTTATCTATGTACTGAAAATGTAATCAAAAAACATTTCCATTTATTTTGATCAATAAAAGAATCTTCATTTTTCTTTTCTTATAAAAAATATATATTATGTGATAAGAAAAATAAAGATTCTTTTATTGATCAAAATAAACAAAAATTAATACAATATTATTCAAAGTTTATAAATAATATTGTATTAATTTTTGTTTATGGAAAGTGGTCTTGTCACCACGGTAGACTGACTGCCAGATACCCAAAATACTGTCTTGGTTTTGGTACTCCTAGTTCAAAGTAAAGAGGTCAGGCCGAAAAATTAAATATTTCTAAAAGAAAAATGTTCAATTAATATAAATGCATCAGCCAGTGAGGAAACATCTGCAATTCTCATTAGAAATAAATGCTTATGGTAGCATGTTTCTCATTTAATCCAAATGTCGAATGCTCAATCCTAAGTGCTAAACTGGAGATGTTTATCTATTCAGTGTTTTTACAGTTTTGTTTACACAAGATTTTTTTAAAGTAATGCAGTCCCATTGGCACAATAGGGAGAGACAACATGAGGCAGAGAAATTAACTCAAGAAGATTTAGGCAGATGGTGATTTGTTATTCTGGTGGGGATTGGCTTAGAAATATTTATCTATAAAAAATATATTTACTTATTATTTTTGTTGAGTTGAAAACCTCAGAAGGCTTTTCCCAAAACTAAAAATTCCCAGTCACCTCTGTTTGTTGAAAGACACACATAAAAGTTTCACATGAAAAATACTTTACAATGCGTAAAGCATTTTAATTTGATATTAATTATATAATTTTATATAAATATATACACAATAAGTCAAATGCTGGTCAAGATATTTATGCATAAAATATTTTGTCATTCATCTTCTTTAAAAACAACTTATCTACACAAAGCTCAAGAGCTGAGTGGCACATGGTACATCAGCATAGATCTTAAAATAGCCATTTATGTTTCAACACGTTGTGCGCCAGACTGTTGATATCTCTTTAAAAAAAGGTGTTTATGACTTTATCACTTGCATTAAGATTTAACCATTTACTCCATGATGTCAGTCTACAGCCCTAATCATTGTTTGTTCATCTGGCAGGTCCATGGCGAGGGAGATGTGTGCGATAAGACTAACATTTTACTGGAGAGATTAAAGATGGTGGAAGCAGAGAGCAGCTCTTTTGACTTGGAGAATGAACAACAAAGACAGCTGTACGAGAAATGTCATCATGAGATTGCCAGTCAGCTTGTCCAGGCATTGACAAAAGGTAGTTAGCTTAACCCTATAACTGTCAAAAACATTTTTCTGTAGCGTCAAGTCATTTTTAGCATTTTCATATGCTTGTCAAAAATGACAAAATCCCAGACTAAATAAATTCAGAGACCCATACAAGGATACATTTTCTGAATGTACATTAAACATCTTATTGTATGAAAAGAATTTGTTTTTATATTATGTATGTTAATATTGACCTTGAATATAACAGAGTGAGTAAAATTTTACTACTCAAAATCTGAATTCAACCCAAACTAATACTCCATAAATTGTTCCAAATAGCATAAAATCAAGTTTGTGAGATACTAGAAACACTATTCTCTCAGGAAATATCAAGTTGTAGTTGCTTATATTGAAAATTGTAATAATGGTGAATTTTTTTCCTTCCCTACCTTCAAATATCTGTCTTACAAAATAACAAAATAGATGGGGGAAAGCAGGAAATGAGTTCAAATATTCCTTTTCTTTTCAAGTTATTAAATTCATTTTTATTAATTAATACTCCATAACATACACCAACATAAATGACTTTGGGATCCAATCTTTGTATTTTTCATTAGGATTTCCACCTTTTCCCAAGCGAATTAGTCTGTAACAATAAGACTAAGGTTAGGGCTAAAATTGTCAATTTCTCTCTCTTACGTCGCCATCACCACTGGAGCTAATACTGTCATTACTAGCACATGGAATATCTCTGAAATCGCTGTGTTCATTCTTATCTATTTGAAATAATTCCAATAAAGAAATTTTGTGTTGATTTTGCAATCTAGAGGGTGACCCTCTCCGGCATCAGACATTATGGGGGAAAAAAATATATTTGAAAATTGCACCAGCAATTAATCACACAAAAAATCTCTGATAAAAGCACGTTAATACACAGATAGTAGCGGAAATAGAAAGCAAAGTCATTTACTTAGAATGATTTCCCCTTAACCAATATACATTAAATCGTTCGCATTAAATAGCAATTTTGCTAGCCACAGAAAGGGGGGGGGGGGGTAACGGCTGAAAAATAAAAAGCAAAGTCATTTACTAAGAATGATTCCCCCTTAACCAATATACATTAAATGGTTCGAATTAAATAGCAATTTTGCTAGCCACAGAAGGGGGGGGGGGGGTAACGGCTGATATTGGCTGTGATGACAATCACAGGGTTAACAATGTCTTTTTTTACCTAATATGTAGCTCTACTTGTGAGTTTATTCATGGAATAAAATAAATTATTTATTTTTTGCTTAGAACTTACAACGTGAAAACAAAGAAAATAAACAAACAAAAATGTTAAAATGAGAGCTGACTATATTTGTCATTAGCTAAAAGGTTTTCCCCTTTGAATTTTCTTCCCCCACCCTGTGCTTTATATATCTTTCTCCTACCCTGTGCTTTATATTTCTTTCCCCTACCCTGTGCTTTATATATCTTTCTCCTACCCTGTGCTTTATATATCTTTCTCCTACCCTGTGCTTTATATTTCTTTCCCCCACCCTGTGCTTTATTCAAAGATAAAAAAAAGGCAGAATACGCTGGGCAAGTCATGTTGAAAGGATGCCGGAATGCAGAGCAGCCAAAATTATATACAGGCAGAAGCCTAGGGGCAGACGACTCATCCGTCACCCAAGGAGGGGGTGGATTGATGATGTGGAGACAGATTTACACCAGCTGGGGGTTCGAGCAAGGAGACGGAAAGCCATGGATCGCTCCGAATGGAAGGATGTGGTGGAGCAGGCCAGGGCCCTACATGGGCTGTAGTGCCATTGATGATGATGATGAATGTTCTATGACATTAAGATTCTCATGATGGACTGCAAGTGTTCATCATTGAGACCACTCCTGTGGAATGTTTTGTTAATCTACAGCACAGAAATCAGCTGCTAACACAGATATGTGGTACCAAACATGCTCAAGGTTTGAGCCGCATGTAGACCAAGCTGGGGCATCACTTCAATAATGAAACGAGTAAACTGTGCAGGTCCCACAGTGTTGTACTTTGCCTTTAGTGTCCCTGCAGGTGCCACAGTGTTGTACTTTGCCTTGAGTGTCCCTGCAGGTGCCACAGTGTTGTACTTTGCCTGCAGTGTCCCTGCAGGTCCCACAGTGTTGTACTTTGCCTTGAGTGTCCCTGCAGGTCCCACAGTGTTGTACTTTGCCTTGAGTGTCCCTGCAGGTCCCACAGTGTTGTACTTTGCCTTGAGTGTCCCTGCAGGTCCCAAAGTGTTGTACTTTGCCTTCAGTGTCCCTGCAGGTCCCACAGTGTTGTACTTTGCCTTGAGTGTCCCTGCAGGTCCCACAGTGTTGTACTTTGCCTTCAGTGTCCCTGCAGGTCCCACAGTGTTGTACTTTGCCTTCAGTGTCCCTGCAGGTCCCACAGTGTAGTACTTTGCCTTCAGTGTCCCTGCAGGTCCCACAGTGTTGTACTTTGCCTTCAGTGTCCCTGCAGGTCCCAAAGTGTTGTACTTTGCCTTCAGTGTCCCTGCAGGTCCCACAGTGTTGTACTTTGCCTTCAGTGTCCCATTACACTGCAGATCTATTAGCTCCAATCTTCAAATTGACAGGTGCAGTTTCAGGTCTTTGACAAATGGATTACGAAACAGCTCAAAATTAATTGTTGTGCTTCAAAGTCACTAAAGTAAGCCAAGTTTTTATCAAAGAGAGCATTGGGAAACACCATAGTGTTGACTTGGTTCAACATTGCTTGGCAACAAGAAAAGTGAGACAAGTTCATTGGTGCATGTGTGTCTCCCATGAGCGCGGCTTCACTTGAAATGCCTTCACTGCATCATGCACATCAGTGATCAAGTTGTTCCATCCCTGGAGCTGCAGGTTCAAGTCGCTAAGATGAGGGGTTATGTCAGACAGAAATGCCTACTGACATTTCCACTTTTTAACCCGAAAAACTGTGGAGTCTTTTCCTTTGCTGTCCATGAATTGACAGATTTCATCAATCAGCTGGAAACATCTACAAAGAACTTTTCTCCTTCTTAGCCACAACACCTCTGTATGATAAGGCATGTTGCTGAACTCTGGGTCTATTTCCAGGAAGAAAAAAAAAGACCAAAATTGACAGTGATTTAAACCTTTGGCTCTGATAAAGTTGACATTGATTTAAACCTTTTGTTCTGATAAAGTTGACGCTTTGTGTTACTGTGCTCATACACCTCCATGTTGAGGACTTTACCACACAGCAATCCTTGGTGTATGACGCAGTGATAAGCTATCAATTCACCAGTACAGTTCTCCTGCATTTTTAACAACATCCTTCCAACTAACTAGTCCAATTTTTTCGAACCGTTGAATCTGTTGTGTTGTAATTATCCACTCATGGCAATGAGTGTCTACTTGTCTGGCCAAGTCTCTCATTTGATCCCACGAACAGTATAGCTAATATCAACAGTTAATAATAAAACCAACGTTAACAGGTTCGTAGCTAGATAGGAGTTTATTGAACACTACTCCATTAACTATGGTTGACGTATGATATCAGAATTGATAATCAAATCACACCAACCAAACACTACTCAATATACAAATCCTAAGGAGTCATTTCTCCTTACACAATTACGTCACAACACTCTCACACAAACGATACAGCTACACATAAAATCTCTAACTAAACATCTTTTCCCTATCAAACATGAAAACAATGATCTGCACATAACAACAGTGATTCTCATACCCTTGACATCCAGCAAGTTTGTCCCAAGGCAGGTCATGTCAGTTAAACTTTGACATACGTTGTAAAAAATTTCTGTTCCTGTCATTTCTCATGCATGGATTCCATGTCCAATATTTTCTTCTGTAACATTGAAACTGGAGTCCACTCCACGGATGAAGGCAGCGAGCTGTGCAGTGGCAGTTGTGTCATTACTTTCATAGATAGCAAGTGAGAATGCAACAAAGTCTTTGTCTTTTTCGATCAGCTGTGGCCAACACAACAGTGGCTATCTGACAAATCCGATCAGCAACCGTGTTTCTGCTAAGGCTTACATTTGCAAAATCTGCTTTTTGTCTGAATACAAGACGTCACACACTTTCATCATGCAGCACTTCAGACACTCTCCTTCTGTAAATGGTTGGCCTGATTTTGTGATCTCCTCCGCCACAATAAAACTTGCTTTCACAGCAGCTTCAGTATGTGATTTTGCTTTGGCGAAAAACGTCTAGTGTGATGTTAGACACCTCTTCAATTCTTCTACCTTCTGTTGCTTCTACTCTGCATTCAGGCTTTTTAACTTGTTTTGATGTTAAGTCTCGTAATGCTGGCTCAGATTATATTCCTTGATCACAGCCACATTATCTCCACAAAGTAGACACAGATTGATATCATGTTAGCCGTAGCAGGAAAAGGTGATGCAATATCCGGGCTCTACACCACTTTCATTTCTTATGCGCCTATCCAAAATGAGCTACTGAATGTTGCTTGGTTACTGTAGCGGCGAACATCCACTCACTACACAACTTTTATTTCCGCTTATTCTGATCAAAGCAAGAATGCTCTCAGGTAGCCTGTCGTTGACAAGGCTGATAATTTGCACTTTATATCGCAGGGCCATAAAAAAATATTTGAGCCTAAAATTCTCTCTTAGGCCAGACATACTTGTACACTTGTCAAGACTTCTCGATCCTGATATAATTGTACGCTGGGTCTGATGTGGCCCGCAGGCCTTAAGTTTGACACGTATGGTATAGGAGTACCTTTTTTCTTTAGTTTTACTAATTCTTATTTTCTTATAGTGTTTTTTCACATGCATAGCTTTGATTTTGATGCAGACATTGCAGTCTTTGTTACCTGTAACAATAACCTACTCATATTTTCATCCTCAATGAGTTTTGCAGCCAAAGTGAAGTATCTGAAGTGGATGAAGTACATAAAGCAGTTGAAGTAGATGAATAAAAGTACTATTTTAAATGAACAATAAATAATTTTATTGTAATATTTTGTTTTTCACTTCCAGGTCAATACATTCTACACAAGTGACATATCGGTGGAATTCATGGCAACATCAGAATGTATACCACACCATCTTGGCTGACAGCTGAATGTTCACCATAACATCTTGGCTGACACCTGAATGTACACCGCACCATCTTGTCTGACATCTGAATGTACACCACACCATCTTGGCTGACATCTGAATGTACACCACACCATCTTGGCTGACACCTGAATGTGCACCACACCATCTTGTCTGACATCTGAATGTACACCACACCATCTTGGCTAGCATCTGAATGTACACCACACCATCTTGGTTGACACCTGAATGTACACCACACCATCTTGGCTGACATCTAAATGTACACCACACCATCTTGTCTGACACCTGAATGTACGCCACACCATCTTGGCTGACATCTGAATATACACTACACCATCTTGGCTGACACCTGAATGTACACCACACCATCTTGGCTGACATCTGAATATACACCACACCATCTTGGCTGAAATCTGAATGGGCAACACACCATCTTGGCTGACACGTTAATGTCTCAACCCAAGTAAACAAATTTACCAAATTATTAATAAAATAAATTTCTACTAACACACAACTAAAATTTTTAGACTTTTCCATCAACCTGTTCATTGTTTTTAATCACTTAAACTTTAACCTAACTGGTTTTAAACCTCTACTATTTTCAATGGGTAATTCAAAGCCATGTCACCTTTTTTCTGAATGAATGTGCTGCTCCACCAGATCATTTACAAAAACTAATAATATAGACTTTTTATAATTACCCTAACCTGTCTTGGCATGAAGATGGAATGATAAAATGTATTACCTTGACTAATTGGTTCAAACAGACTGATGAGCTGAATGAATTACCCTAATGCTCAGTTCACACAAGATCAAAGTCTCATCAAATTTTAGTTTTTTAGTCATAACTTTCAAATCACTATTTGATCAAATTTTGATGGCATGCACATTTTTTAATATCGGTATGATTATGCAACCTCCATATCACATGAACAAACACTAAAAACAAGTTTGCCTATCTAGGTCACTATGTCGTGTTTACATTGACTGCTATAAGTTATCAAAACAACAGCCTCCAAATAATAATTATGTATTTAATTTAGAAAAAGATATAATAGAAAAATTGGACAATAAATGGGCAAAGGGCATGATGTCATTGAAAGAAATTTATAAATAGACTTATTATTACTTATAAAGCATTTTACATACTATACCCTGTATCTGTAACATTTATGACTACTAGTTTTTCGGCTACGGCTAGCTTCTGGGATTTTATCTATAACTATTTCTGTCTTTGCCAGCAACTGAGAAACACAAAATAATTTTTTAAAGCGATTACTACATCTAAACCAGTGGTTCTTAACCTTTTTGGAGGTACCAAACCCCACCAGTTTCATATGCGCATTCACCGAACCCTTCATTATCGGAAAATTAAATATGATTTTTTATTCTGATTTTTTTTTGGACCTCCGCCTGAGACTGACTCACCGAACCCCTGGGGTTCTATCGAACCCAGGTTAAGAACCACTGGTCTAAACTAAGTGACTCACTCTGGGAATTCTACTCCCAACACATCATGAATTTCGACTAGCATAATTTTTTATTTAAGTAATAATCAATAAAGTTAAATTACATTCAAGAATGGTTTAGGAGAAAGCTTTTTTTTACAAACTCCGCTCAGGATAGTTTTTTTTCAGCTCCAGCTCTGCTTCAGCCAAATTAAAAAATAGTTGAAGGGATGTTGAGTGTTTAAAGCAGTGGTTCTCAACCTTCCTAAAACTGCGACCCTATAATACAGTTCCTCATGGTGTGGTTGCCCCCAAACAAATTTTTTTTTTGCTTCTTCATGCATACGTGTTTCTCGATGATCTTGTGCGACCCCTGTGTAAGGTTGTTCAACCCCCAAAAGGGTTGAGAACCGCTGGTTTAAAGAAATATGTTTATTGTCACTTACCCATCTAAATATAATTAATAAGTCATTGAAAATGCACTTTACAGTAACATAACTAATAACAGGTAGAGGAGTCTGGCAAAATTGAATACAACTGGTAGAAGAGTGGGACAATATAGCTGATGGAATGATGGGGCAACATAGCTGGTAGAAGAGTGGGGCAATATAGCTGTAGAGTACATGGCAATGATTTTAATAAATTAATTTTAAAAAGTGCAAAATGTACTTTTAGTATTTTTATTTTGTCTCCATTAACTTTTAAAATTGGAGTTGGTATCCATGAGAAATTTTACGAGCTCGAGCTCCAGGCAAAGAAAATGTTGCTCTTTTTTGGTAGAATGTAGAAAAACTTGACTTTAAATATAATAAAGATTCAAAATAGGGACCCTTCAATTGAGACAGAATCATAGTAAATTGCTTAAATTTCTCAAAAGTACTGTTACATTGTACACATATGGAAAGCTTTCCTGAACATGCATAAATAAAAGTTGATTAATAAATAAATAATATATGCAATTTTTTAACTGACTTAATGGGAATTTTAAGTTGCTTTTTGACAAGTTATGAGAAACCATTAGTTAGAAAGGGAATTAGCAGTACTCTTTTTCTCAGTGTGATCAACTGCCAGTGGAGGATAGGCCACTAACTATTTCTTTCCAATTCTTCCAGTCTCTAGATATCTTCTTCAGCTCTTGTCAATTTTTATAACCCCGTATATTTTTGTTGACATCACTTTACCAAGCCTAGGGGAAATCATTCCTGATTTTTGTATTAAAACGAACAGAACACTCAGTAGTAGTACACTGCATTAGATTTTAAAAATTAATTGAGTACAATTATGTATACTTTTATATACTGGTTCTCTAATTTAAACTATAAAACATATTTTAGGGAGTGGTAATCTTTTAAAAGTAATTTCAAGATAAAAACACCTGATTTAAAACATACAAATACAAGTACAACCACAAGTACAACCACAAATACAAGTACAACCACAGATTTCACAAGAACTCAGAAACAAATTTGTATAAATTTTATTAAAAAATCAGCAGTGCTGAATGAAGTTGTCAATAGAAACTACCATTAGTTGCAGTATTTGCATATTTGTAAATAGGATGTCACAATCATCTAGGGAGTGGTAATCTTTTAAAAGTAATTTCAAGATAAAAACACCTGATTTAAAACATACAAATACAAGTACAACCACAAGTACAACCACAAATACAAGTACAACCACAGATTTCACAAGAACTCAGAAACAAATTTGTATAAATTTTATTAAAAAATCAGCAGTGCTGAATGAAGTTGTCAATAGAAACTACCATTAGTTGCAGTATTTGCATATTTGTAAATAGGATGTCACAATCATCTTTGACAATAAAGATCTTGTCATTTCATTGTCTTTCAAGTTAGGAGATTGTAAATGTGTCACTAAAGTGTTTAATAATTTCTGAAAGAAACAAAACAAAAGAATACATTTTATTACTCATAAAAATATATAAAATATAGACATTATAAAGTTATGATCACACAAACACTCATTTTAAAGCATAAACATTTATATTTCCCAGTTATCATATGTAACGTTTATAATGTAATGTTGTTACCTCTAAACGTTAGCTAATGTATATATTTCTTCAGTTTAAGTGATGACTTGCCAATGTAACTGTCTCATTCAACTTTACAAACTACTGGTATTATTAAGGTAATTGATAAATACATCACATGGTTTCTTGACATCAGAATTGTAAGAAACATTTATAGTTGTAATATTAAGAATAAATATCCATAGACATACAATTCTTTACATCATAATTAATTCATTAAATCCATCTGAAAAATTCAACATGACAACCTCCTCTATTAAAATTATGTCGTTCACTCCCTTTACTCAAGAACACAAAAAAAAAAAATATATATAGGACAACTATAGTATGGTATGACAGCAACATCAGTGTGAATATGATCAAAAATTTGTCTTAACCAAAAATCAGCAACAATGTTTTCATAGCCTTTTATTGTTTTTATTTCATATTGATAGAGTATTAAAGACCAACTGTTGATCTTGTTATTGGCTATTCTCTTTTTGTTTAGTGCCATTAATGGTTTATGATCTTTTAATAGATTAAATTTTCTTAGAATTTGATCAACTTTTGAACAAAATCTCAAAAAAGAAAACACAAACAAAATAGTGCGTTCATACAAAAATGAGACGTAAATTTGATGAGAATTTGATTGTGTGAACTGAGTCAGTACATATTAATGTATTATCCCGTTGAACTGTTGATATGACTAACAAACAAATCATTAGTGACACATGACTAGAAAAAGTACTAGCAAACAAATCATTAATGATACATGACTAGACAAAGGACTAGCAAACAAACCACTAGTGACAGATCACTAGACATAGGACTAACAAGCAAATCACTAGTGACATGTGTCTGGACAATTGACTAACAAACAAATCACTAGTAACACATGACTAGAAAATTGACTATTGACTATTAATAATCAAACTAGTGACACATCACTGAACAAACAAATCACTAGACAAGTGACTAAAACAGTGAAAAACACCAAATGAAAAGCTTTACAATAAATTCATATTAATTACAGCACTAATAAAGTTCTAAGAACTATAAAAATAATTTTTAGTGAATGGGTAAGAGGTGGCTTTGACTGAATGAATGATTTAGCAAAAGATAATGAGAGGTAAATTTGACTTTTTTGTTGATTATGATAAGAATCATGGAGATTTTCAACTACGACAAGCAATTAGTTCTGGTGAAATTAAAAGCCAAAATAGGGTGAGGGTGGGATGTCTCATTGAAGCCATTAAAGATTACTATTTATGACTATTTAAAGCAATTTTCAAAAAGCAAATAAAAAAAGTCTCACTAAAGCATGAAATTTGTTTACACCAAAAACAGTTTGTAGCAATAAAAAGTTTATGTTCACAATATGCTTTTGATTCACCAAGAGTCTTTTAACTGAAATAATTGGATAAGAATTTTCCAATTTATAAGGATTCATTGGGGAAAAAGAAATCCCCGCGTTAGTGGATAAAAGAACCAAGTGGAACATGACATAAGTATAACTCTAGAATTATAAAGTTAATATTATCGGAATGTTTAAATGATAAATTTGAACATTCTATGACAGCTCCTTTGAATGATATCCTGCAATGCAAAGTTGGGTAATATGTTTCCAAATTGAAGACTAGTAATTGTTATTAATGCTAATAATTATAAAGTAACTTACTAGTAAGGGTATAAACAAACTTGAAATTTTAAAACTAATTTAATCATGCATAAAGTATAAATCTCTTTTATCATAAATTTCACATCAGTTTATAAATATAACAAATAAAAAGTATTTTAATATTTTCTTGAAAAAATATTTACACAAAAATACAAAAATGCTTTAAAATCAAATAATAACAATAATGTACAGCATATGTCAGAAAAATTCTCTTGATTAATATAAAAGTCATATATTTCTATTAAAATGTATTTGTGGTTTGAATAAGTATTTTAAATATTAAAAAATGTTAAATTATTTCCAAAAAAGTAACAAGTGCAAAAATAAATTTAATTTAGCATAAAAGAATTTAGTGTTAATTTACTGAATACCGTTAAAATATTAAATGTCTAATTTTTTTTTACCCTTCCTCTCGATTTTGTGAAATTACGGTCAAAGGGAAGCAACCATTAAAATAAATATGTTTTTAAGCGATAGCGATAACTTCCCATTAATTATAATTATATTTATACGATTCAAGAAAGTTAACTCTTGCCACCTTGGTTAAAGATCGGATTAACTTGGTTACTGTTCCTAACTCTTTAATTTGGAAGTATGGGAACTAACTGCTGTCACCTTGTTAACCAAAATAATTTTTTTGAGTTGCCTCTCATTGAGTACTCTTTTGAAACAAAAGTTTTGTAAATGCAACGTAATTTCCTTAGGATAAAGAATTCTTTTGTGGTTTGAATAAGTTTTCCACAATTATTTTGTTTAAGTTTGACTATAAAAATAACTTTGTCAGTAATTTTCAAGATACAAAGCAAAAATTAGTTGGTTGTTCTGTACTATGTTATGTGTGTGTGTGTGACTGTGAGGGAGGGGGGGGGGTGCGGTTACTGTGTGAAGTCAAATTATGTATTATAATTATAGGCATATTTATAATTTATAAATAAATAATGGGCTAAAACCAATGACGGCTGCCACGGCGTCTTTTATGTCTTTATTATAGTTGCAGTGAATTAGGATTTAGGTCAGGTTTAGGGATCGATTTAGGGTTCAGGTTAGGCATTGGGATCGAGATAGGGTTCAGGTTAGGCAGAGGGATCGATTTAGGGATACATTCGTGAAATTCGATAAAAAAGTGGCAGGCGTCCCGATTTTTAACCAGATAATGAATTTAGTATAGTATAAGCAATTTAGTAAATTGGGATTAATTTTAATTACATTAAAATCAAGCTATTAATTTACTAGATTTAGTTTTCTACAATGTAAAAATATTTCTATTCGCCTAACCCTTTCCACTGCAACTGGGTGTAATACACCCTTGACAGACTGTGAACTCTGATATCTCAAGTCTCCTTTTAATTTTAATAATCTTGAATCTCCTTTTAATAATCTTTCTGATACTCCCCATAATTCACAACTTAAGGTAGTTGGAATGAACACCTTGGTGGATGCAATTGTATAAAGTTAATAAAGCATGCGGAGTGACTAATTTTTGGGGGCCTAATATTTTTTTCTACAGTCCCAAGCATAATTTAATAGAAGAAAAAAACGTCTCAACTGGCTTGTGAACATTTTAGTTTGGTTGTTATTTGATTATTTGAGTCTGTGTAATCAATAAAATTAATTTTAAATTTTGACAAAAATAAATATTCTGAATGCATTTGGGTACTGGTACCAACAATAATTCACATGTATTCAACTTAATAAACCATTTCAAATCAGAGCAGTCACATGTACACATGGAAAATAGGGGCTTTGCCTTTGCACCTCAGCTTGCACAGTTTATACATATAAGATCAGAATGGTCTTTGCAAATATTAATGTCTTAATAAAATTGGTTAGTTGAATTGGTTTGGGCAGCTGTTTGAATTGTTTGTAAAGATTTCAAAACACTGGCGATGCCAAGTCAAAAATGTTGAAAAACACAACCAAAGGCCATCTTTTACTTTTAGTTTTTTGTATTCACAGAGAACACCTTCACCATTTGGTCCATGGCGAATATGCCATGGACCAAATATATATGATTTTGTTGTTATCTCTGGTTTCTGGCATTCAGTTTCACTTTCAGGAGCAATAAATTTTTCTGCATCAAGCTCTGGTTTTTTGCAAGGTAGTGTGAACATAACCCTGATTTTTTGAGGGGCAGACATTATTATATTATTGAGTCAGATCATCTTGCTTCATTTCAGTGTTCCATCTATATGGTGAGTCTGTTCTCATTGGTTTTGCAAGTTGTAGAGGAATAATAGGCTGTTCTGAAATTGTGGCCACTTTCAATGAAGATCCTTGTGAGAGAAATCACAATCCCTTGGGATATTCCAACATTTCTCTTTGATGGCAGGGCATTTACATTTTATTTGAAGAGATATGGGCAGCTCTTCAGAGGATAGTTCGAAGATGATTCACAGGGTAAGAAGAATTTTATTCCATATTTGTTGGGCTTGCTTGGCATATATTGAATAAATCTACACTGACCTCTGAAACCAACCAGTTATCCACCTACTGTGATGTTCTCTCCAGGAACATAATACCTCGTCAAATTACTCAGGAATGCTTCTCATACATCTCTTATGGGATCAAAAATGTCATGAGCCACAAAGGATTGATCTAGCATCCTTGTTGTCAAAGCAATTATGAATCAGAAGTTTGTTGAATCTTTTCATTGAAAATGATACCCTAAAAAGAGGATTTCCATCAACATGGCTAAATAAAAATTCCACTGAAATGCTGTTGAGATAAAGAGGGCCAGTGTGTAGTCGGCAGTCAATAGAAGCTTTCATTTATATCGCATCATTCCTTTGCCATTTGTCTCCTCTTACTTTCTCGCCTTCCCTGTTGGTGCAGTAAACTATTGTTTGTTTCATGTTTTAATATAGAGAAGAAATGCTTCAGTGGGAGAAACTGCGCGATCTTCAAAGGGAGTTAGGTTTCAAGTCAACTAAATCATGCCACAAAGTAAAACAGAGAGCCATTTACTGTGATATAAGACTATGGGTGTACTCACCTAGTTTCCAGGAATCGCCAGAAACACTTTTCCTTATAATAAAAAAAGTGTATGGGTGTGCTACACCTAGTCACTAGGGGCAGGGTATACTATATGTTATGAGGGCGTGTGCTACGCCCAGTCACTAGGGACAGGGTATACTATATGTTATGAGGAAGTGTGCTACGCCCAGTCACTAGGGACAGGGTTATACTATATGTTATGAGGGAAAAGCTTAAGGGATATTTCACCATTTTAACTTATTATTTTCACAATCAAAACTTAAACAGCAAATGCAAGCAATTTGTGTTTAGTTTGATTTGAGTTAGAAAATTTTGAGGAGAAATAATACCAATCACCAAATCACTAGTATAGTAATTATTAAATGATCACAAGTAACTAGTACAAGACAAAAATTAGTAGACTCATAATATAGGAAGAAGACTAACTACTTTTAGTACTAGTAACTAAAATAACTAGTTTAATTTTTTACTGGTTATGTCATCTGTTATGTCATCTGTTCTCACTTACTAACATTAAGTTCAATTTAGTTAATAGGCCATCTAATTTAAACATCCATTAAATTAATGTTTAGCATTAAATGATTAATTAAAATTAATGACTTCATACATTGCCACTCAAAAAAGCTGGGATGCATGAATGGGTTGCATAGTTTCTTGACTGAAGACTAAAGTGATAACAATTACGGTTAAAAAAAATAGTAGCCTTAGAGATCAGAATGTTCATTTTATGAGAATATCAATTTAAATTTGTTGTTCAGTACTTCGCTAAAAAAAATCTTAAGGCCAAGGGCTGTTTAAAGGCTTTTATTTTGACAGTCTTACTAACATATAACATTGGTAACACTAATGTCACTGAAGAATTAAAAATATATAGAAAATTGTAAATAATAATACATAAATCATTACAAAATATATTTTAAATTGCTAGAGTTTTAAAATCAAACATCATAAATATTTAGGCCATACAACAATAGGGGAATAAGTTATGTGGGAAATATTGTTTTAGGTACATTGAGAGGTACAGTAATTATGAGAAATATTCTTTTGGGTACCGGTACTGTACATTGAGAGGCACGGTAGTAATGAGAAATATTTTTTTGGGTACGTGGAGAGGTACAGTAGTCATGAGAAAATGCATGACACTGAACTTATATGTGGTAGAAACATTTACCATTTTTGTGATGGAGAAATGATTTCATAGGACTAGCTTTATACTTATACCTTGCAATCTCAAATATCGGACTTGATTTACATAAGATAAACAAAACTTAGGACTTAGTGTATAATTATATTAATATAATTCATAAAAATATATGGAAATATAATAATGTAAATATTTAATCTAAGGAAAATGAGTTAAACCAAGTATGCGAAAATCTAAAAATAGGATGCAACAAAAAAATTAAATGTGTCCTTCAGTGAGCAAACCACAGTAAAAAAAATATAAAATAAAAATAAACATTCATTAAACTTCAATGTAGTATCCAAGAGGAATTTTTAAAAAATCCTTTATCATTAATGTTGGTAAAAGATTTCATTTAAATTTGTATAATTTTTAAAGTTTTGTGTTTTGTGTAGTAAGCCTTGGAATCTATAAAACAAAGCTTCAAAATTTGGTTGCCTAATTGAGGCCTAGATCTATTTAACTTAGCCTATAGGGAAATCTGCCCCTTTCAAAAATACAAAACACACTATATTAAACTAGGCAAACAATTTTATAATTTCTCTATTTACAGATTTTTTCTATCAACACATTGGATGATTTCCTTGTTTCTATCAACACATTGGATGATTTCCCTGTTTCTATCAACACATTGGATGATTTCCTTGTTTCTATCAACACATTTGATGATTTCCTTGTTTCTATCAACACATTGGATGATTTCCTTGTTTCTATCAACACATTGGATGATTTCCTTGTTTCTATCAACACATTGGATGATTTCCTTGTTTCTATCAACACATTGGATGATTTCTTTGTTTCTATCAACACATTGGATGATTTCCTTGTTTCTATCAACACATTGGATGATTACCTTGTTTCTATCAACAAATTGGATGATTTCCTTGTTTCTATCAACACATTGGATGATTTCCTCCAAGATGTGATCTGATAGAAAACAATTTCTCTTGATTTCATGGTTCATTGACCCAGGTACTGAATATCTAATGTATTTCCAGTTTTTAGTAAATTTTATTTTACACCTGTCAGTTTTTTATTGCTTCGAAATGATACTAAGTTTGGAAGAGTGAGAAATTAAGATAAAGACAAAAATATGTCATCATATATTGGAAAGTTTAATATATAGTGAAATATTTATTTTGATAATATTCTTATTTTAATTTGGTCATCAGAAATGAGATGCACCCATGACTGGGTACAGCTGAGATACTACATCCATGATTGGGTACAGCTGAGATACTACATCCATGATTGGGTACAGCTGAGATACTACATCCATGATTGGGTACAACTGAGATACTACATCCATGATTGGGTACAACTGAGATACTACATCCATGATTGTGTACAGCTGAGATACTACATCCATGATTGGGTACAGCTGAGATACTACATCCATGATTGGGTACAGCTGAGATACTACATCCATGATTGGGTACAGCTGAAATACTACATCCATGATTGGGTACAGCTGAGATACTACATCCATGATTGGGTACAACTGAGATACTACATCCATGATTGGGTACAGCTGAGATACTACATCCATGATTGGGTACAGCTGAGATACTACATCCATGATTGGGTGCAACTGAGATACTACATCCATGATTGGGTGCAACTGAGATACTGAGATACTACATCCATGATTGGGTACAGCTGAGATACTACATCCATGATTGGGTACAGCTGAGATACTACATCCATGATTGGGTGCAACTGAGATACTACATCCATGATTGGGTGCAACTGAGATACTACATCCATGATTGGGCGCAGCAGAGATACTACATCCATTTTTGGGTACAGCTGAGATACTACATCCATGATTGGGCACAGCTGAGATACTACATCCATGATTGGGTACAGCTGAGATACTAAATCCATGATTGGGTACAGCTGAGATACTACATCCATGATTGGGTACATCTGAGATACTACATCCATGATTGGGTACAGCTGAGATACTACATCCATGATTGGGTGCAACTGAGATACTACATCCATGATTGGGTGCAACTGAGATACTACATCCATGATTGGGCACAGCTGAGATACTATATCCATGATTGTGTACAGCTGAGATACTACATCCATGATTGGGTACAACTGAGATACTACATCCATGATTGGGTACAGCTGAGATACTACATCCATGATTGGGTACAGCTGAGATACTACATCCATGATTGGGTACAGCTGAGATACTACATCCATGATTGGGTACAACTGAGATACTACATCCATGATTGGGTACAGCTGAGATACTACATCCATGATTGGGTACAGCTGAGATACTACATCCATGATTGGGTGCAACTGAGATACTACATCCATGATTGGGCACAGCTGAGATACTACATCCATGATTGGGTACACCTGAGATACTACATCCATGATTGGGTACAACTGAGATACTACATCCATGATTGGGTGCAACTGAGATACTACATCCATGATTGGGTACAGCTGAGATACTACATCCATGATTGGGTACGTCTGAGATACTACATCCATGATTGGGTACAACTGAGATACTACATCCATGATTGGGTACAACTGAGATACTACATCCATGACTGGGTACAGCTGAGATACTACATCCATGATTGGGTACAGCTGAGATACTACATCCATGATTGGGTACAGCTGAGATACTACATCCATGATTGGGTACAGCTGAGATACTACATCCATGATTGGGCACAGCTGAGATACTACATCCATGATTGGGTGCAACTGAGATACTACAACCAAACAACTGAGAAGCATTCTTGATGGTGTATCACTGAGATAATACATCCATAATTTGGATATATTGCTGGTCCATAATATGGAAAATACATCCATAATTTACTCCATGTTTGGGGTACAATTGATATGCATCCATGATTGGGTACAGCTGAGATTTATCTATGACTGTAACACTGAGATACTACATCCATGATTGTGTAACACGTGATAATACATCCATGTTGGGTACAACTGAGATACATCCATGATTGGAAACAATTGAAATACTTCCATGATATGGTACAACAGAGACACATCCATTATTGGGTTCCTCAAAGATTTATCCATGATTGGGTATAATAGAGATACATCCATGATTGGCTAAAGCTGAGATATACACAAGATTTGATTCATCTGGGATACATCCATGGTTGGATACAACTGATATATCCGTGATTGGGTACAACTAGGATACATCCATGATTGTGTACAACTGGGATACATCCATGATTGACTACAACTGGGATACATCCATGATTGGATACAACTGATATATCCATGATGGGGTACAACTGGGATACATCCATGATTGGCTACAACTGGGATACATCCATGATTGGCTACAACTGGGATACATCCATGATTAGATACAACTGGGATACTTCCATGATTGGATTCAACTGGGATACATCCATGATTGGATACAACTGGGATACATCCATGATTGGATACAACTGATATATCCATTATTGGGTACAACTGGGATACTTCCATGATTGGGTACAACTGGGATACATCCATGATTGGGTACCACAAAGATTTCTTGTCTCTGTAACACTAACAGAGACATTCCTGAACAGGTAAGTCTTTATCTTTTCAGATAAAACTCCTTGAGGTCCACAATTTTAACATTGGACCACAGATAGTTTCCTTCCTGAACATTTGACCACCAGCAGTGCCAACAACATGAACATTTGACCACCAGTGGTGCCAACAACATGAACATTTGAACCATTATTTTTATTGTTGATAGTTATTGTATGCATGGTTTTACTTACAACTAAATAAAGTGCCAACCCATTCATGCTGTTAAAGAAATGTGTGTATGAACAAAAATGTGAACCAATATCTAAATTTTTTAATGGATGCTTCTATTGATAATTATAATTGTTTCCTTAAATTTTATAATTTGAATCTCACTTTTGATGTATTTGATTTTGTTGCAGACCTGTTTATTCTTAGTATTTGGCATACAACGTATGATTTTGAGGTGTAAATATTATATATTCTGTATGTTTATTTTTTACTATAAATATAAGGTATTTAACGATTTTGATATTGTACAATTTTAAGAGTTTGGGGGTAAACAGGTCTGTTGTTAGATGGAGAAGTTTTAAAGGTACATTCACACTGCAGATTTGTTACATGGATACTCAACTTTCTGTAACTACGCGCTGCTCACTTTCAAGCTGCTCTCTATACCAGATGCTGCCATATTTTATTTTGAAGGTCCAGTACTGCTGGCAAGTTACATAAACAGTCCCATCATATTTTGTTCAGTGCTCAACAAATCTTGTTTAAAAGGCAAGAATCCTAGTAACAAATCGGTAGTGTGAACGTACTTTAAGACTTTGAACATATACCGTTGTAAATATGTTGTCTAGAATCAGTTAAGGATGTGTGATATTGCATATTGCTGGTCATCAAATGATAAGACTCCAATTGTGCACAAATAGAGTTTAATTATTTGGCGATCAGCAATAAAATAATAACAGGGGCAATGCAGAATTAGGATGTCCAAGTCCCCCATGTGATAAACATACAAATGTCTTTTGTACAAAAACTGAACACCATCCATGTGAATGCATTGTAAATTTTTTTTGGCGAGATCTTGAGATGATGGTGGTTTTTAGACAAATAGCAAATGTTGATAAATAGTGGATTGATTTGTATTTTACAGGAAAAGTATGAAATCCAGGCATTCTATAGCTTTAGTGCCTGGACTTTTTATAAAAAAATAAACATTTAAATTGAAGTAGATCTTATAGATTGCCTGGATTTCACACTTTTCCTGTAAAATACAAATCAATCCATTATTTATTAACATTTGTCTAAAAAACCACCATCATCTCAAGATCTTTGCCTGTAACATGTGTAATTGGAGGGCTTGGTGGAATGAGGTGCCTACATTTTTTAGGTAGCTTGGATTTCACCAAGTCCTTAAGTTACGAAACAAGTCGCCATCAATTTTAACATGTTTCTTTTGTAAAGATAACTCACTGTATATCACCAGGAGTATTCATGTTTTCATCTCTTTGGAGATAGTCTCGCGGGGAGAATTTTTGTTTTTCTCCCCTTAAAATAAAGAGCATTCATGTTTTCATTTTCTTTTTTTCAATTAAATTTTAAAATAAAATTTAAAAACTTCAAATGTTTTTGTTTCAAATATTTATTTCTTTTACTTATATACAAATTTTCTTTTTCTTTCATACTCTTACATTTATTCTCTTTCCCTTCAGTTTTCTTCAGAACCATTAATATTATTTACATAAAAAACTGTCTATTAAAATTTTCTATCATACTCTTAGCCTTCAATTAGGTTAAGGACCATCTATTTATTACAGGTATGAGAGATCTTGACTTTTCTTCATATTCTTTGCCTTCAATTGTTCGGCGCCAAGACTCTTCCCTCATAGTGTTTGCCTTCAATTCTTGAACTCCATCTGAAAATAAAAGTAAGATTTATTACAAGTCCTACCAGTAATATGTTCTGTACCCAATGTCTAGACATAATAGTTACTATCCTATTGTCTCTGGTTTTTTAGTTTACATGCTTTTAATAATGGTAAGCGCCACCTCTATCTCAATTAAATAAGACTACATGCAATTTATTTTAAAAACCAATTCATTATAAATGAAATCCCACTTGAAATGAAGTTCTCATTCAAAATATTTATTTTAATAAATTTTGACATAACAAAATCAAAAGATGTACCGATAAATAAGCTTGAACATATAGATTAAAATTGATTCATTTCATTTGTTTAGATTTACATGGTCAGGTTAGCTGATTGTTTTGTGAAATTCTCTTATGGGAAAGATGTGCATAGCTAAGGACAGATTATCCACAAATGTTTAGAAATGGGTTTATTATTATAAGATTTATTTTCTCATTTTCTATAATTTGTTATAACTAATAGCGTTCACAAAACAATTAAAAGAAGGGATATAATATTTATAATGAATTGGTTTTTAAAATAAATTGCATGTAGTCTTATTTAATTGAGATAGAGATAGCGCTTACCTTAAAGCGTTTTACAATTATTAAAAGCATGTAAACTAAGTGAAATGAAAAACCTATTACACGCATGGGAAATCACAACATTTTAAATTTCCTTCACTGACTTTACTGATAATATCCCTCACCAATGACAGTAAGCGTTTTACAATTATTAAAAGCATGTAAACTAAGTGAAATGAAAAACCTATTACACGCATGGGAAATCACAACATTTTAAATTTCCTTCACTGACTTTACTGATAATATCCCTCACCAATGACAGTTTGTGGGTTCAACTTCACTTCCTTGGTCACTGGCTAATATGCTGAACTAGTACTAATCTCAAAGTGTATTTGATCCCTTTGCATCAACGTAGATGGTAACTTTATCACCCATGCAGAATTTTTTAACTCTCGTAAAATAACCATTTACATATAATTACATTTGGATTACTTCATAAACATGAGCGGTGGTAATATCGGGTCAACGTTGGCATTCACGTTGGCATTCCTGTTGTATGTAGTTAGTACTCTCCATCCATATTCATCCTTTATTGCAACATATATTTTCCATGCGTGTAATAGGTTTACTGACTATTTTGTTACGGTCCAAGTTTCACCTGTGTATGTTACAACTGGTCTCATTACAGTTTTATAAAACAAATTCTGTTTTTCTTACTACTCTACTGAAGTATGGCCTATTCCCACTCCAGTTTCTACTTTAAAGTCATCTGTGACTCTACATTCATGGACCACCCTCCAAGCTTGTCGGTCCGGGTTATGAAAGTCTATCAAATTTATATATAGTTGAGAGTTACATTTGATGGACTGTTCTACAATGATTCTTAATGTTGCGATCTGAGCATGAGAACCAGCCTGTTCATCTCGTAGCTTCATGTCGACCTGATCTCTCATTCTATTCACAATAATTCTGTTACAGACAGCATGTCATTCCTCTGTAATTTGCACGACAGATGAGATCACCTTTCTTTCCGATCTTGATGAGGTATCCTTCTTTCCATGTGCAGCATGTTGACTATTGTATCAACTCTCATCATCTCTGCTGTGATGTTATACACTTTCTTCTATTTGTAAGTCTATTATTGATCTGCCTTTTGTATCATCTTGGCTGCTGCTTCTGCTGCTGTTGCTAGGCCATCTATGTAGGCATTTTTATCTTTTTTGATGCTTTATATTTCTCTTTCACTACGGCTGCTGTTAACTCCATTTTTTTATTTCTTTTCTCTCTTTTATGTTTTGCAGTGTGTTAAGTGGAAGCAAGTCTTTGTGTTTCGGCTTCACTGATCCTAAAACCTCTTGGCAGGCGGATATTACAGCCATCTTTATATTTAGCCATTTGTGTTCTACCTGGTCATCTTCTGTTTGGTCTTCCAGTGCTTGGGACTTATTTCTTAATGTCGCATTGAATCTTGCCCAAACAAGATGAGTTACTAAATTTTTGGCATTTTTTTTTGTCCGGGGATGCCCATGTTATTTTGTGGATGTTTTTATGTTGCAATTCGCTGCCTCCAATAAAAAGCTCATTTGTTGCCCACAAGTCTGCTAGCCTTTCTGTTCTCATTCCTCTCTCCTACATCATGGTGTCCCATGATATCCTCGTACCCACTGTTGTTTTTCCGATCTTGGCGTTCAGGTCTCTACATGGGAATTTTTCTATTATTACTTGTAGTCTATAGTAGAATGCTTCTTTCTCGTCTTCTTTGCTATCTTTGGTAAGTGCATAACACTGTATTATGTTCATCTTTATTTTCTTTTTCTTGGTCCATGTGCTTCCCATCCAATCAATGCATCCTGTACCATCCTTGTCGAGGTTGTATCCATCTGACGTTTTGACGTTCCACGTTCCTATATTGTTTCCTTAGAAAGGTGGTCTTCGGCTCTGAGGCTTCCAGTATAGCCTGGCTTTGGCCACAAGGCTTCATAGCTCTTCCCTCAAATGAGCCAACCATCTGACGTTTTGACGTTCCACGTTCCTATATTGTTTCCTTAGAAAGGTGGTCTTCGGCTCTGAGGCTTCCAGTATAGCCTGGCTTTGGCCACAAGGCTTCATAGCTCTTCCCTCAAATGAGCCATCTCTTCTCAGGACTGAAATTTGTTTGTTTTTACGGGTGACGCAGCTGACCTCACGCCAACCCTCCTCCTTTTGCACCCGTGATTGGGACCGGCCTTGACAAACTTAGTTTAGGGTATGCCAACTTCTGAGTCACATATGGATATTTTCTTTTGATGCTGTCATATGCCATTTGATAGTCCACATAGAGTTGATGCACTTGGATATTATATTTGTAACATTTCTCTAATAGTCATCTGATCAGTTGTTCATCTGTTTTGTCTGAATCCACATTGGAAGTCAGCTAGTTTTCTTCAGTGTAGGCTGTAGTCTTTTGGCAACTACTTTTGTCATTATTTTGTATGTAAAATTTGTAGTTTGTGTATTGGTGTTAAAAGTGCTGTTTGCCATTCTGTTGGAATTTTCTCTCCTTGCCAAATTTTAGTTATAAATTCTGTTGTGATGAGATCTCCAAGGGCTTTGTGGTTTTTCATATAATTGATTACTTCTGAAGTTTCTTCTTATTAAAGGGTCTGGTCCTCCATTTGGTGGTTGTTAATCTTCATCTTGTCTACTGTCTGCAATTATTATGTCCTAAAAATATTCAGCCCACCTCTCAAGTACTTTACTATTTTCCTTAATTAATTCTCCGGTCTGCCTTGGTATCCATTCTTTTCATCTTTTATCTTTATCTTTTTTTCCCCATGCCCTCTTTTTCTTCCTACACATTTTTGTGGCTTTCCTTCTGGCTTCCTTGTATGTTTGTCTTGTCTTTCGGGTCATTTGTATCATGGTTGTTCATGCTTTGTTCCTTACTTCGACAGTCTGTCTGCATTCGTTATCAAATCAGCCTACTCT
>CAXITT010000803.1:13601-35778 GCA_964033795.1 Lymnaea stagnalis
TTTTTTTTTTTTTTTTTTTTTTTTTTTTTTTTTTTTTTTTTTTCTTTTAAGGTTTTTTGCAGTCTCTTTTTTTTTTTTTTTTTTTTCTGTTTTTTTTTTTGCTGCATCTTTTATTCAGGTTTTCCCATATTAATTCTTTCTATCACTTTCTCATGTGCTATATCATTCAAACTAAGTTTTCCACCCTCTGTCTCTCTTCAACTATCCTCGTCTCCAAAGTTAACAAAAGTGAGATGAACGTATCGCAAATTTTAATCACTATAGTCTATTACCACTGATAAGTCTCACTAAGTTTTAGAATCCAGGGAGCATTGTCATAACAGATGTCAACTATGACAACAAAATAAAGGCTTGGATTTACATAGCATTGTGACAATTTAGATTATTGACATTCAAAAGAATGTGGTTCAGAGTAATCATTTTGTGTCAACATTACAAAATCTCCTCTAGGAAATTTGCGTCTTGTCACAAACTGTTGGAATCAGTAAAGCCAGTGAGAACAAACAAGAACTGGTAGAATCGAATGATTCATAAGACATCTTATGATTGACGTAGCCATAGAGTTTTTGGGTTTGGGCAGAAACCTTCCTCTCATTTGTGAGGAGGCTTTGCGTCACCTCACCCCTTGCCCAGTGAGACATTCGGTCGGGACGTTGACCGTGAGGCCGGCTTTTTTTTTTTTTTTTTTTGGCTAGAAGTCCAGGCGGACGTCGAACCACTCGAAATCAGGCGTGAGAAGGCAGTCCTAACGATGGTTGAACGTTACAGATGAATGGACAAGCAAGAACCCTGTTACCGGCTACAGAATAAATGGGTAAAGAAAACCAGAATAAAGAGACCGTCCTTCATGGACAAGGTCCATAGCCTTGAGGAAGACCTGGTGTTACCCAAAAATAATGAAAAATTGAGGGTGATCCCGGCATGCGGCCCCCACGAAAACCTTACCCGACCTGAAATACGTCTTGTCATGACGAATACCAAAGCCACACAAGCCAGCCCTCAACCAGAACTATCAGAGGCAGTGCAGAGAACGATCAATCCTTACCCAGACAGCCTGGTAAAAGTCTTTACCGTCGGCTCGTGCTTCGCAAGGGAAGAACGCAGGGGGTACGGAGCTCTCATCCAGTATCCCAAAGATATAGCTCCACCCGAGGAGCTGTCCGGCACAAGTGGAAAAACAGAATGAGCCTCGATGCGCAGATTGAGGCCATACTGGTTGCCCTTAAGAGAGTGCACCAACGCCTATCAAAAAGGAAAAGGTTCCTGGATGTAGTGGTCTTTACCGACTCACGCTCTGATCTCGAGCAAGTGGGAAGGGGCTCTACAGAGACCACGATGGTGAATACCATTCTAGAGACAGTTGGTAGCATCCAGGCAAAAGATGGCAAAGTAACCCTAAAGTTCATCGCTTCGCACGTTGAGGTGACGCAGTACAACAGGGCGGACTTCTTGGCAAAAAGAGGCGCGGCCCAAACGATAAGCCAATGACTCAGCTAGTGTAACCGCTTGGCTGAAAAATCACTTTCGGAACAAGTGGCTACATAGTTGGGCCGCAGGAGATACCGGACGAAAACTGTACCGGAAAATGCCGCGGCCGAGCAAGAGTGACACCTGGTGGGACCTAAAAAGAGAAGAACAGAGCCTCATAACCCAAATTAGAACAGTTCATTGTGTGACGCGCAGTTACATAAACAGGCTCGATGATCGAAGTGAGCCAAACTGTCTTGCAAATAAGTGCCATGAAAAAAACAACCTCACCTTTGAATGTCATATTCTGAGAACAGCTGGCTACGTAAACACCATTTGTTGGACGAAAGCCGGCGTTACAGGTGTACAAACCTGCATCATCACATTTAGCATCTGGTACGTGAAGTGTCAATTTTATCGATGCCCTGTTTTCTACTTGACTGGGGACTTTATGTTAGGGACAAGTCCCCATGTGTTTTAGTACAATTTTAAAAGACGTAAGAGAGAAACCGTTGAACGACCAACAGCCAAGCCGATTAGCTTATTTAAACACCCATCCGTCAAATCAAATTTTTAACAAATTTCAAACACTTTCCCAAATCCCTCTACGTCACATGGTTAAATTTTTACCCGGATGATCACCATACTTATTGTCATGGCCTAACGAGAGAGTCAGTGAGATTTCTAGATATACTATATTTTTCCTGCAATGGTAAACTCTCTGCTATACAAGTGTCTCATCTACTCTTACTTATGAATAATGTCCAATACTATTAGTTATTCCAAAACCACCTTTAAAGTAAACAGAACAAATTATGAAATATTTAAGCTAATTGACAATATGAATCGACGACAAAAACCTCCTATTTGTTTATATGTCTAGGGCAGGGGTCACCAAACTACGGCCCCCGGGCCGGATCCGGCCCACGAAGCCAGTTCATCCGTCCAGCCGACGGGACTTGAATTTGTTTGATAAAACGTATGGAACATGAGACGTTGTGATAAAATTAAAATATTATGTTTAGAATACTAGGAAATATTCACACGTGCAGAGACCTGGCTTCTGTGTGCCTTAATTTACCATTTTCAATTTTAAATTATTGTATCTAGATTTTCTTGTTTATCATAGACCTGTTTACCCTAAAACTCCTAAAATCCTTCCATATCGTCTCAAAACGTACGAAATGGTATCTTAATATTAAATAAATAAACGTACAGTTTGTAAATTGAATGCAATAACTACTCGCATCGCAGTGCGAAGTAGGAGCGAGTTAAGGTGGCGTCAAAAAAGTTTACTACTAAAAGTAGATGATCGACGTTTATTATACAATCTGAGGTCACTTTCTTTTGCAGACGTGCATTTGCTATTGATATTAAAGTATATTGAGTGGAAGTAAAGATCACAATCTATCACTAGTAAAAATAAAGTTACTCGTGACGCTTAACGTGGTACAAACTCGAACTCAGATCAGCATAAAACAAGATGTATTTCAATAAGAATTAATTAAAAAATGATGACATCAATAAAAAAAAAAAACTATCAATGAACCTGGGGTTGCTGTTTTTCGGAAAAGTTGGTGAAAAAAATGATAAGAATTCATTTCCTTTGAGAATATTCCCGCTAATATATTATAGTTTGATAACTACCACAAACTGGGTAGTAAATGGGTGAAAGAAAGAGAAGTGTTGGAAACATACGGGGACATTAAAAAATCATGGTCGCCGCGGTTGGAACTAACAGGCCCTTCGTCAAGTTCAGCTGTGCTGAGAACAGAAGAACTTGGAGAGAACATAGTGCTACAGATACGTGAGAAAGATAGGGACTTGATTCCGTATTCTCCGGCACTGGATGAGTCTACTGATCTCTCACAACTTCTCGCATTTCTTTGTGATGTTAATTTAGACTCTCAGATGAAGAATGAGTTGGCATCCGTTTGCAGCCAACACGAAACAACTTATGTCTGTGATTAAACATTTTCAAAAATAAAGAATGTGAAGTCAAGACATCGAACGAGAGGGATTGATGAACATTTGAAGAGTCCAATTGCAAACCTTGCTAAGTCACTTTAGATTGATTTTGAGAAAAACACATTTTTCTAAAACACAATGATGCGCTAATCCTAGGATTCTGGTTTTTGTTCCAGTTGTAAGATTAGCTGTAAATGATATATTTTTTAACATAAAATATAGTTAAATGGGCATTTTTGCATTTATAATGCATTATAAAGTTATTACTTAGCAGGTTTTGAAAATGGTTTACATACTTAGCAGCTTTTGAAAGAGTTTAAAAATATACTTAGCAGCTTTTGAAAGAGGTTTAAAATACTTATGAGGATTTGAAAATGGTCTAAATCACTTAGGAAGTTTGACAGCCCACAACAAATTTAAAAGATATAGAGGGGGGTGCTCTTTTACATTTTCTTTAAACTGTACTGCATGATTGTAATGAACCTTAGTCTTATATACCTTATCCAAACAATCACGTAACACTAGTAATAGACCACAACACATACAATTGCTATATCACAACATAAAGTAACAGACAATAAAACCTAAAATTACTAAATAAAAACACAAAGTAACAGACAATAACACATACAATTACTATTATACAACAAGTCTTCAATTCATAAGTAAGTCCTGGGGGGAAAAAACAACACGGAGGAACAATTTTATTGGGTTACATTTACGTAACAATAACAATGCATTTAAGGTAGGGACGCCATCTTGCATAAAATAATAAACTTTTAAAATATAAACATTATCAGCAGAGGGATCCTTTAAATCTGGAGTTCTTTTCTTTTTGTAAGTTTTAATGGGGACATGTTAGCGTTTTCGCCGATTGTACTAAGGCTAGTGTTGTGTTCAGCCATCTTGAATAGTGTCGAAAGAAAGTCATGTGCCGGCAAGCTAAATTGTGATTGGCTCTTTTTCACAAATTTTGTTTAAAACAACTACTGCCATTGGCTGGTAACTTAGTAGGGTTTGAAAGTGAATGCTAATGCACCTTAGCAGGTTTTGCAAGTGTTATGTAGCACAATTTCCTGTGCGTGAACTTTTCTCGACCTCGCAGTACACTCCTAGCAGACAGTAACGTCTATTGTGGGCGTGGTTAACCTGGTTGACCGGTCCCAGCGGAGGAACCAAGTTTGTGCCCTATCTTATTGATGGTGTTCAAATGGTGACTCCGAGTCCTACCAATGACCCTTGTGGACGTGGCAGATATGAGTCAACCATGACCTTCAAGGTACCGGCTGTTGACACTACATATATGTGTGTGGTAAAAGATGGTGATGTTGAAGCCAGCCGAAAGAACTTCAAAATTGTTCTTAAAACAAGTAGGTCAAACATTTTTTTTCTAAACAGCATGATTTGATTTTGTTAGTTTATATTATTTTCTTTATATATAATCTTTTTAAAAATCGAACGTGACAATTTAAAAAAAATTAAATTGTAGATTGCACCGTGGGTGTTGGGGGAACATCTTGCTGTGGGTGATTGCGCTGAATGTGGCTGTGTGCTGTGGCTAAATCACGCCCATCGAAGCTTGGACTGCATTTATTATACTTGTCATAAGGTTTATTTGAAAGTCACGCTTCATCCCCAAAGGCTCGAAGCGCGGTACAAAAATCAACCATATTAAAGGAGAAATGAAACAATCTATATGTTACCTCATTGAAATACAAAACGCAACATTACAAAAACTACATACAAGCATACCTATTCAAAAGTCTTTCATCCCTTGCAACCATAAACAACACAAGCCAATATACATCTAGGAGATACTAGCTAGTTGGAAAAGATGGTAGACAACATCCCACCAGCAGGTGTTTGCTAAAAAGATTTGTTTTCACATCTTTTTTGAAGGACTCTAGTATATATGCCGAGGAGAACTGCTGATGAGAGCACCTTTGTGTCTGGGTCCTTGTCCTGTTCTTTAGATGTTGATTTCATTTTTTTTTTTTTTTTTTTTTTTTTTTTTTTTTTTTTTTTTTTTTTTTTTTTTTTTTTTTTTATTTTTTTTTTTTTTTTTTTTTTTTTTTTTTTTTTTTTTGTTTTTTTTTTTTTTTTTTTTTTTTTTTTTTTTTTTTCCTTTTTTTTTTTTTTTTTTTTTTTTTTTTTTTTTTTTTTTTTTTTTTTTTTTTTTTTTTTTTTTTTTTTTTTTTGTAGGTTGGTCGTGTGAAATTTGTTTAGGTTCCTAGCACAACATTGACAGACCATCAACATTTTACCTTCTTATAGTTGGGTGGGGATCACAACGGCCTTGCTAACTCTCATTATAGTTTGGGTGATCATCCCTTTACTTGACTATGAATTCTTAGACAATTTTTTCTAAATGTTGCGCTGGTTTTTTACATAATCAATGATTTCGCTTTGTGCGCAGACCAAAAAAAAAAAAAAAAAAAAGAGTTTATCACTTTTTTTCTCTCTCCGTTGACTTGAATGTTACGGTTGATTAATGGTTTTCGCGGAGCTTGTTACAGCATATCTTATGACAAGGCCGAAGTTTGGGCAGGTATCCTAGAAGTTCGCAATTCTGTGTCTCATATCTACCTCTGGTTTAACGGTTGGGGCACCGTGGTCGCCATGATCTCAGCCCGCAACTTTCGATTTGATGCCGATCCAATGTGTCCCCTATCTCTCAGAGCACCTGACGGCATGGCGGGGGACATGATGCTGAAGAGATTTGGTTCCATGACAAATCCTTCTTTGACGGCATTCGACCCAGGGAATGTTTGAGACTTAAGTTAAAATCTTCAAATTTCGTATCTCGACTGAACATGGAAACAATTTGACCCCTAGCATTTAAATATTTGCGCTCACAGCATAGTGACAATAATGTCCGTCATTTCAGACACAACTATCGATATATTTGGCTATTAACACACACACAAAAAGAGAATTTCTCAGCTTTGTCGAAGTGTGTTACTGTTACTTTTAACTATTCTATTTAGTATTATTATTATTTAGTATTATTTACAAATTAAGTTACATTTTTATTACAAGTGATATAAATATATTACCAATTAAGAATTACTTCTATATTTATATTTTATTTTAAAATGCGGTCTGCTAATATATCATGCAGGGCCACCCCCAAAAATAGAACAACTGCAAGGCGACACAAACCATACTATTCTTGTATTTAAATGTAAAAAAAAAAATGGCAATAATCATGACTATTAGATATTTATGGATAATTTGCCCCATCACTATATGCACCCGTAAAACTAATAGCACTTTTACATGGATCTGAGAGATTAAACGTATAAAACAGATTAAGTTTGTTTCATGTCGATCAAAAGATAAGACTTTCGCTAGGGCGAGTCACTTATTTCAGGCTAATAGTGTAATTTTAAAATTCTAAAAATAGCTATAATTTTAAAATCAGTGAAAAGAATCTTTTTGAAACATTTAGTTACATCTGAAGATTTCTGTCCAACACCACCTCCGTTTATTGTAAGCCTGGGATATTGTCCGTTTTTTTGGTTTTGGTTTTTTTTGGCCACGGGGGGGGGGGGGGGGAAGGTTTTTTTTTNTTTATATCCTAGAAACTTCTTTTATTAATTTGTCTTAATGTCATCTTAAAAAAATTCCTCTTGTGAGACCTGTTAGACCTGTTAAATCGGACATTTATCCACTAATTCTGTAAACTGTTAAAAGAGTCACACTTATATCATATTTATATCCTAGAAACTTCTTTTATTAATTTGTCTTAATGTCATCTTAAAAAAATTCCTCTTGTGAGACCTGTTAGACCTGTTAAATCGGACATTTATCCACTAATTCTGTAAACTGTTAAAAGAGTCACACTTATATCATATTTATATCCTAGAAACTTCTTTTATTAATTTGTCTTAATGTCATCTTAAAAAAATTCCTCTTGTGAGACCTGTTAGACCTGTTAAATCGGACATTTATCCACTAATTCTGTAAACTGTTAAAAGAGTCACACTTATATCATATTTATATCCTAGAAACTTCTTTTATTAATTTGTCTTAATGTCATCTTAAAAAAATTCCTCTTGTGAGACCTGTTAGACCTGTTAAATCGGACATTTATCCACTAATTCTGTAAACTGTTAAAAGAGTCACACTTATATCATATTTATATCCTAGAAACTTCTTTTATTAATTTGTCTTAATGTCATCTTAAAAAAATTCCTCTTGTGAGACCTGTTAGACCTGTTAAATCGGACATTTATCCACTAATTCTGTAAACTGTTAAAAGAGTCACACTTATATCATATTTATATCCTAGAAACTTCTTTTATTAATTTGTCTTAATGTCATCTTAAAAAAATTCCTCTTGTGAGACCTGTTAGACCTGTTAAATCGGACATTTATCCACTAATTCTGTAAACTGTTAAAAGATTCACACTTATATCATATTTATTTCCTAGAAACTTCCATATTAATTGTTCTTAATGTCATCTTAACAAAAATTCCTCTTGTGAGACATGTATATGTGTTAATATACCAGTGGTAGAGATAAATATGTGAACTTTATTATTCCCAATACGATCGTGCAATGTCCCGATAAACTTTCTAGGATCAAAGTTGTCTTTGGGAGATTTAGAATAAAAAAATTGTTTCAGTGAGTATTTTATCTAATAAAACAGATTTCTTTGATATTCTAGGCAACCAGGGCACGCACTTGGGGATCGTGGACTCACACTGGTTTGTCAGGAACATGTTGGTAGTGGTGGCAGCAAATCTCATGTGGTCAAGATTTGTCTAGTGTTACCACAACTCATGAAATCACTTGGCCAGCCCATGGAATATGTACACCAACAAAAATAATGTAAGGGTACATACACTTTGCTTCAATCCTTATCTAATATACTCTTTAACCAACAATTTCTATGTCACAACAATAAAATAATTTATTTCCATTTAAATTGATCTTAGTTGTTTTCTATGGTATTGATAGTTGTTCACCTTTAATTGCACTTTTTTTACATACGGGATATAAAGCAAGGTAAAAAAAACAAAAAAAACAAAAACAAATACGCTTATTCTTATTTACGACTTAACAAAATTTGAAGTAAACTTATTATTTACAGTAAATAATCTAAAGAGGTGTAAAATACACAATGGAAGTTTCAGTCAAGTCAGCGTGTTATATTTTTCACTGCTATACGGTAACCCTTAAGACGACCAGGCGGGCCAGGATAAGAACACATTTACTTCGGTTATGGCCTGCGGGCTGTAGATCAATTGAAGATCAATTTGCACTGCACCTCTTTCGTCTATTCATATTGACGTTTGGCCTTATTTTTTGAAGAGTTTGTATTTCTTAAAACGCAATTTCGTCATTGCTAATAGTAAAGGACATGTGTCATAAGTAGGAAGAGATTCGACACTTTTACAGTTGGAAAAAATATGGCGAAACTGGCTCGCATTAGGCCAATGTAAGTATAAGCACGGCGATTTTTCTGCCCCAAGCATAAAACGCCTAGACACGAGAAGGTGGTAAGTCTTAAGAGAGCTATCTACCTATTTAACCATCTAGGCTGTATTGACTGTGGATTTTGGCCACCCGTAATACACCTATAATTTCATCATCATAGAAGGCTTTGTAAGAAGATAAATATGTTCAGACCGTTTACAACATCTCTTATCAATATTATTATAAATATTATAAATAGGTTCATTTCTTGGATGGAAGTGGATCCGCCAGAACTTTCCTTCGTGTCGTCTCAGGGCGGGAACGTAAGTGGACTTCCCAGATGTACGTTGAGGCGTAGCCTTTCCAGATGTACGTTGTGGGTACCCTATGGGGCCGCTGCTACCAAAGTATATCATGCGGCACCCTATTGGCTGCCGATATCAAAGCATATCATGCGGCAATCTGTTGGGCATCTGCTCCCAAAGTGTATCATGCGGCACCCTGTGAAATTTCTGCTTCCAAAGTAAATCATGCAGCCCCCTGTGGGCTGCTGCTCCCAAATTATATCACGCGGCTCCCTGTGGGGCTGCTGCTACCCAAGTATATCATGTAGCGCCCTGTGGTGCTGCTGCTCCCATAGTATATCATGTGGTGCCCTTTGGAGCTGCGGTTTCCTTACAGCGGCTAGGCCAAATTAAATGTTAGGAAATATTATTGTTGCAGAAGTCATTTTAAAAATTCTATTTGATTTGAACCATTAACTCACTTTAAAAAAAAAATTTTTATTGAACGAAATAGCAAAACGAGGTATGTGAAGCTTGAATAAGAGAACATGGCAAAAAACAAGGACGTTTCGGCATAAAGCCTTCTTCAGCTAAAAGTAGAAATGAAAATCTAACAAAGAGCGGAGCACAGTCGACAACTCAAGAAGTATCCAATGGTGTCGCCATTTCATTCATTTACTAAGCTTCAAGGCAGTCCTTTAATTTATAATTTTTATTGAAGCCTCTTTAAATTGTTACTAGACAGCGTGTTATCAATTAGTTTTCCCCACATACCTATTATTATTATTTTTTTTTTTTTAAAGATTTTTTTTTAAATTAGACTAAAGGTACTTGCTGAAGAACGTTGAATTCAGCGAAGCAACCGAGATTCGAAAATGGATAGGAAGAACTGCCCCTGCTATTGCATGTTCCTTTGTATGAAAGTTATGCCATTTTTTTGATTCAAGCGTAAATCTTTGCCATAGTCAAGGAAAGCGTTCACCAATTGGGGATTATATTTCGATTGTAGCGAACCAAACGCATAACAATTTCTATCTTTTTTTTTTTGTGTGTGTGGAAGCGTGTGAGTCTATAAACACTCGACTCTATTCAGTAAACTGTTTCATGTTGTGATTTGATCCGTTGATTTTCTTTGATCAATAAGAAAATAAAAGTAGAGCTGCCGTCTTGTATCTAAGATTGCTTTCACTTAAACCAAATTTAAAAACTAAATGACACTTAATTAAAAAAAAATTATTTGATTTTTGTTGTCTACCTATAGGAGGGGTTAGCGAACTTTTTTTTAGCAACCCCCCCCCCCCCCAACTTTTCCCCCCAAATAGATATACCTTTAGGCGGTCGCCATTACACTGTATTTGAAGGGAAGAAAACCAAAGAATTTTGAATATCCTAATGGTTTATTGAATATATTTACATGGAAGATACACTATGAAAGTACATAATGAATTTGATAAAATAAATCAAATTAAATCCTCATTATTGGACAAAAAGATTTCTTTAACAAATAATTCCCCTTCAAATTTTGGTTGAAACGAATTTTTTTATTTTCAGACAATGACATCAAAATTAGGGTTATTTTTTTTTTTAAATCAGAGAGAGTTCGGATGCTTTTTTTGGAGATAATTGATTTCTATTCTTGGGTTTTATGTTCATTGGAGTAAATATTTCGCAAAGGTCAAAGGTTGGAGCAAAAGGCAGCAATCATTTGAGTGTCTCCTCGTGAGCAATGTTGAAACTATTTGCTGTCTTGGAGTTTTGAGCATACGCAGCAGCGTCACTAGGAGTGGGGGGGGGGCTGCGGACCGAACTCTGTAAATCCTCCCAGGGCCTATAAACCCTAACGGTGGGAGGGGGGGGACTAAATGATAATTAGTTATTTTGACAGAGCTCGATGTATACGGTTTATAAAATACAAAGAAGTGTGAATACAGGATAATGGTGTCACCTGTCAACAGAGAAGAGTGTCACAAGAGAATGGTGTCACCTGACAACAGAAAAAGAGTGTCACAAGAGAATGGTGTCACCTGACAACAGAAAAAGAGTGCCACAAGAGAATGGTGTCACCTGTCAACAGAAAAAGAGTGTCACAAGAGAATGGTGTCACCTGTCAACAGAGAAGAGTGTCACAAGGGAATGGTGTCACCTGTCAACAGAGAAGAGTGTCACAAGAGAATTGTGTCACGTGTCAACAGAGAAGGTACCACCAGAGCAGGGCGTAACAAGATCAGGCTTACTCGGCGGAGTTCCATTGAGGAGCACGAATGCCTGGGGTGACACCATGAGATAACCTCACTGGTTGGAAGCAATTCTAGTGACACCCATGAACATAAGATTAATTAGGCGACTAGACAAAAGAAGAGACTTGAGCTCTAGCTGCCAAGCCATTGGTAACCACATTGTATTGGGGGTGCGTTTTCCTATTACACAGGCCAGATTATTTTCCTATTACACAGGCCATTTATTTTAGTCTTTTGACACATCTTTGGCAAAACGAGTTTAAAACGGAAACATCTATTTTGGTGAAGCTCTGATCTTATAACATCCCGTTATGTAGGCGCCTTCCCTGTTGACAGGGGGGTGGGGCATCATTCTCTTGTATTACACTTAGTTTTATTATAAAACCGAGTTTATCGAGCTATGTGTGTCAAAATGACAAATTTTCATTATTTTAATTTTGAAGTCTTTTGCTTTGTATGTATACAAAGTTTCGGCTTAATTGGCTCAACCAAAAAGCCCAGTTGTCAACACTGACAATGTACCAGAATGTTCGTAGCGTCCTATCGAATTCCTGATCTGCCCGTCGATGTCTCGACCGGGAAGCGGGTTATTGAATTATGTAGAGATTTATCGAGTGAGATAAACCGGAGTTCCATAAGCCGAGGCAGCTTGCAGTGCGGAGACCGAAGTTAAGTACTGTGACCCGTGCGACCATATAATAGAAATTGGACCTACAGAGGTCACTCATAGGTCAGTGGAGATCACTGGTGACCTATTCGTCATGAAGGGTTGTAGTGTCATAGGGGAGGGGGGCGAGGTTAAGCGTATGGGTAATTGGCTCAAATGGAGAGTGTCCAAATTGAGATACGAGATACCACTACAAGTCAAAACGGACAGGGCTCCTTAAGGTAAAGAGTATAAAATAGGTCAACTCTTGTGTCATTTCTCAATGTTTACACACTATAAACTACTTCCAGGCAAGAGAAGAATGCGCCATTGAATGCGGTTGTGAAGAAAAATAAGATGCCAATAACATTTGTGTTTATTTTCAAATAACATAATTTTGATCATCCCCCAACAGGTGACACTATGGAGTTCATGAAATATATTTTAACTGTTACCTTATGGATTACAGGTGAGTTGATTTCTTTCTCAGTTAAACAACAACGAGAACACCACACTTATCTGATCATCTGTTCACAGATTGGCTTACGGGCATCAGTAATAACGTATCACTGATCTCTCACATGCTGAAAAGCAAACATTTTAATTCCACTGAGATTTTGTTGTTTATCGTGGCTTAATTAGTCTTGAAACGATCGTTGACTTAAATGATGTTTGTTTTACACTAGATTTATCTGCATGTGAACTAAAAAGACACCAGAATGCGGTAATGATTAGGCCTATGCTGTATGGCTTAGTGCTATGTCTAGACCCGGAAGTATGTTAACTATCATTAATGTCAGGATTGATATTAGCCCACCTACTCGTACGTCGCACGAAATGGGCCTTGATAGGCATGTGCAATGTTAACATGATGAGCCAAACGAATATGGGGGCGATCAGACATTGCTAATAGGCTTACTTACTTAAATAGTTTGAAAAGTTCTGGACCTTGTTGTAAAGCCCATATATTAATTAAATTAACCTGAAATGAGAATTCCGCTGAATATGATCTAAATATTTTAATAGATTTCAAAATTCAATTATAGTTTATTATAAGTGTCGCTTTAAGCCTATCACAACATCCATGAGTTTATTAAGTCTTTATATTTGATGTAAGTATTAGCATAGCTATGAGATTTTATCCAGGCCGAAAAGTCGTACCATTCTTATGAGACATCACTTTGGTTATGGCGTTTGGTAAGATTTCATTCGCTGTTCCTTAATTTAAGTGTTATCATTTGCCTATTTTTTAAACATATTATTTAACAATTATGATTTTTTTGTGAATGGCCTTTTATTAATTCGAAAGGAATTCGGTGGCCCGGTACAAAATTTTGTTTAATATTTTTCGTGGCCGGTTGTCTGACAGAATAAATATATTTTTCTAAATATTAAAAAATCTAAATTTTGCAGAAATATATTCATGCATAATTTATTAAAAAAGATTTGTTTTCAGTTCGGCGGGTCTTAATTTGATTTCTGTATATATCGAGTTAGTATTGCGTTCTTATATTTTCTTTCTCAGTTGAGTGTCAACTGTTTGACAGGTCAGAGATTGAAGGCGGAGGGTCGTTCAATTTGACATGTGATGCTAGCCGGATTGGCAATGTTCCAGCAACTGTAACATCTCTATATTATTTATCCATTGAGAGAACAGTGGTTTCAGGAACACAGACAACCATTGCTGTCTATTCACCAGGTGTTTCAAAAAATCTTACAACGGTAATATTTAAGTCATGATATCATCATTCAATGTATATGGACCCCATCTAAATCGCTCCTTACTCTTAATCTAAACCTGTAAATTTTTGGAGTAATATAACAAATCTCTTCAATTCTCAATCTCATTTCTCTCTATATTTATAGAACTTCATTATCGCATTAATGATTATTTTAATTTTAGATTTTGGGCTAATATGAATTGTTTAAAACTATTTGGGTGCTTTTAACAAACTTAAATTCAGTTTTATGTTAGTCAAATTTATATGTACAAAAGATACTACCTGCATTCATATTTCTCTGTTTATTTTTGTTAATAAAAAATTAAAAAAAAAAAAATCATTATGTCTGTCTACACTTCTTCATAATTGTTCCGTAAGCTCTTGTTACTAAGTTATGGAAGTTAAATTATTTTCAGATGTATATTTCGGAACAGCCTTCCAAGATGTAGAATGCATTGCTGTTATTGATAATAATATATTCTAGATG
The DNA here is from genome assembly GCA_964033795.1 of Lymnaea stagnalis. Classification (NCBI taxonomy): domain Eukaryota; kingdom Metazoa; phylum Mollusca; class Gastropoda; family Lymnaeidae; genus Lymnaea; species Lymnaea stagnalis. The sequence goes on from CAXITT010000803.1 coordinate 27,837, forward strand.
TTGGGAATTTTTTATGTTCTATTTTTCAGGATATTCCCAAGAATAGGACATGGGTAATTGAAGCATCTGGTGGTAGAGGCTCCGTTGATCCAGACAACAACAGGGCAACGATCAAACTGACACTTTATATGCCAGATGCTCAATGTGCTGACACAGGGTTATACAGCTGTAGCGCTAGCTTTCCTTCAGTAGGTGGTATTTCAGAAGCCAGCCGTTCTCAGAATATGACATCGAAAGGTGAGTTTCCTTTCTGCATTGCTCTTATTTGCATGACAGACCTATTGTTTGGATTTACAGAGCTTGAATAAGATATTTTCTGAATCATTGTTTTCTTCTAGTCCCTGCTTCATTCTGTTATTACTTTCACCAACAGGTTGCGAGTGGAGGACAATCTCCTAATGAGAGTGTGGATGACTATAAGTACCTAATTGATATGTAGATCCTAGCATTGATTTTGTTGTCATAATTGCCATATGGTGTGACCATGCTTCCTTGATAAACATTGTGATATGTATCAGTGGTAACGTTTGATAGTTATATGATTCTCCGTGCATCCATCTTCTTTCATTAAATTTAAACCAAAAATACAAACAGACAAGCTGCGCCATTTCACTTTTCGTGGACATTTTGCTTTTTGCTGGACATCAGTTTTATGTAACCAGTGAGCAGCGGAATAAAAAGTGGATAAGGAGAGCAGACGTTTGAATAGTGATAAGGGGAGCAGCTGATTGAATAGTGATAAGGAGAGCAGCTGATTGAATAGTGGTAAGGAGAGCAGCTGATTGAATAGTGATAGGGAGAGCAGCTGATTGAATAGTGATAAGGAGAGCAGCTGATTGAACAGTGATAGGGAGAGCAGCTGATTGAACAGTGATAAGGAGAGCAGCTGATTGAATAGTGATAAGGAGAGGAGCTGAATACAAAGTAACAAAGGGAGGAGTTGACTATATATGTGACCAATATGTCATACCAAATCCACTGGTCTTGTCATACCACTGCTTTAGTTGTTTTGAATTAACTACATGGTTCTCCTTGTGTTTCGCACATTATCAATTAATATGCAGTAATTAAGTGATTTCTTTTATAGTTAGTCTGTAAGTGGACGGATCTTAACATAAATATTATCAAATGTTTTAATTTCTGCTTAGCAAGAAAGTCAATGTCAGAATTAAGTGATATGATGTCCCAGCACGACTTCACTTGGCCTGAACGGTCTAGTTTAACTTTTGGAAATATGATCACGTGCTATGTTGCAGAGGCCAAACATTAAACAGAGGAACTATTTGATTCAATTATCCACAGATTTTGTTTTAAAGTGCTATAGATGAACTTACTTTTTATACAGATATTCTTTTTTTTTTTAATGAACGACAACTTTATTAAATAGTCATATTTCCATTGAGACAGCCAAAACAGAAGTCCCAGTAATTACTTCCGATCATCACAATGGTAACGAGCCACATTACTCATCAAACCCAGTTGGACAACATCTCACTTTAACTTGCTCAGTTCTGGTAAGATTTGAACTATTTCGGATATTTTTTCTTGATAAAAAAAAAAAAGTAAAATGTTTAGTCTTTTAACTGTAAATATATTTTTGTAACGTAATTGACACTTAAGCGTACATGTTGCGGCCTCTCCACCAACTTACTTCATAACAATAATAGATTGGAAAACCCTCTCTGTCACTCTTAGAAACAGCCAGACACTGGGGTCCTTCAAAACTGATTTGAAAACACATCTATTTCGCAAACACCTGCTGGGTGATGTTGTCTACCATCTTTCCCAGCTAGCTATTATCTCCTAGACGTATATTGGCTTGTGTTGTTTATGGTTGCAAGGGATGAAAGACTTTGAATGGGTATGCTAGTATGTAGTCTTTGTAATGTTGCGTTTTGTTTTTCAATGTGGTAAAATATAACTTGTTTTCACTTCTCTTTTAATATGTTTGACATTGTACCGCGCTTCGTGCCTTTGGGGATAAAGCGTGATTTTCAAATAACTTTATTATTATTATTATTATTAAATGACCATGACCTTCACTTCCGCTTTTTTCTGAAGTTTTACAAGGTAATTAATATCACACATCATTAGGCTCTTAACTATTGCAGTGTTCTTTCCTACATTTTATTAGCCATTCACTCATCCTATCTGTCCTACCTTTCCCATCAATATTTTTGCCACAAGCGTTCTTATACCTTTACCTCCTCTTCTACTGTCGAATGCCCCATTCTTCTCAACTGTCTCATCAACCCTAGAACATTGTATCACACACTTCCGATGGCCCGCCACCAACATTCAGCCCCGACACTCTGCTCCTATAAGTCCGACCATTAATCATTTTTTTCAAATAATGGACACTGTAAAATTATACTATGAATTTCAATATATTCTTCAAAAGCTGAGTAATTCTCTACTAATTACCTTAAAAAGACTACCTGACATATTTGTAAATCCGGAATGAATTGAACCAAATATTTCACACATATTATAATTATGGTTGCATAGATTAATCATCTGGTAAAACTTCTCTGTTTCTAATTAACAGATTATCGGCTTCTTTGTCAGATTAAACCGCCTACTGAAATATATATAAATCTGAATAGTTTTTGATAAACTATTTTATATGATTTTTAATATTAAGAAAAATTAGTTAGTTTAAGGGTATAATTGTGCCTTCTAGCATCTCCTCACCCAATCACTGAAGGGAGTTTAAAAAAAAAATAAATTCCGGTACGAATTTGTTACACCAAATTATATTACCCTGTTTAGCTATACTCTCAAGACTTTAATGGTTTGGTCTTTCTTTTTTTATATTGAACAAATGCTTAGCTTGCCGTCTTCTTTACATTCTCAATAATCCTCAATAATCATACACACAACAACAAAAAACTTAACAACGAACTCCGTCATGCTCATATCCAACAAAAAAAAAAAAAAGTCACCAATACAAATCACATTCAACATTTACACAATACATTTCGAAAACCAAATACGCTCACCAACGAATCAAGTATACAAAGCACAAGCCAAAACACTCACTAATTTAATAAATCATAAACAATTATCAAAGTGGCAATCAGTGGCTATTTTATTGTACAGGCGCACGTTTGAAATGCTTAGGCGACAGAGTGCCGCTCTTTTCTATTTCTGGGCCCAGTTAGTTTCATAATAAAGTTTTGATCTTACTCTCATAACCCAAAATATAGCTCTGTATAGTATTGATACATTATTAAATAATAAATTTAGTAAAAATTATATATAAAATTTCCAAACGAAATAAATAACAATAATTGACATGCGATTAATCATTAATTTGGAATCACAATTCAGAAATGTAAATAATATGTATATTTTTTAAATATATGAAGCAGTCTGTCCGGAAAACACACAGTCATTGATGTAAGAAGAGTTTTAAATTTCTTTCTTTCAGGGTCCAAAGAGCCTTATGCTGAAATGGCAAAATCGCGCTAAAGATGGATTCAACTTAGTGGATTACCCAAACACTAATGACATCACAGTCTCTGATCCATTACTTGTGCCTGGTTCAACATGTAACCAATATCGCCATGAGTCTGCATTAACTTTCACAGTACAACCTCAAGAGACGTTGTATGTCTGTGCTGTGCTAGAAGCCAATAGTAAAGTTAAAGAGACGAATTTCACAATCAGTATTCAGCCAGGTAGGTTGTCGGTTCATTATTTTTCGCGGAACACTATTGTTGAAAGTTAAAATATTTTACATTCGTTTTGAATTTTTTTGCTTACTAAACTCCAAGATTTGGAGATTAGTACCGTTTAGCTAGCATTAATCTCAGCCAGTGGCGTAGATAGGGGGTGCAGGGGGTGCGGATCGCATCGGGTGACACCAACCTTAGCTACGCCACTGATGAAGTAAATTTTCAGAAAAGGACGACTTAACATTGCACATTGTTAAAACAGTTGCTTAAAATATTTATTACATAAACTTCGGTAGGTAAATTGTTTTGTAGTTAATTCAGTGAAGGCAGGGTAACATGGTAAGGGGTACGAGTGCGAATTGATTTTAGTCTTCACAGAGACATGTATATACTGTCACTGATTCGGGTAAATGCGCCTATAATGACATTTAAAGAAGAGGGGGGGGGGAGCTAGTCGTAGAAAGAAGGCATACTTCAATTACGATCATTGGGGATGTTGGCAACAAGGATTTATAATGGTGAAAAGCTTGTAACGGGACACTAGGGTCTATAACCCACGAGGCATTTGGAATTTTTTAAACCGATCACCGTCCTTTAGTCCTCCGTGAAAATTGTACATGGTCGACATGTAGCATTCTACGAGTTGACATCTCGGAAGCACACGAAGAGGTAAGTGTAAACATGGAGTAAGCATTTTAAACCTTTAAATGGAAGCTTGAGTGAGTGAAAACGAACTGATAGATGTGATAGTTAGAATTATTTAGCGATATCCCTGGAAGTGTCACGGTCAGTATAGTTAATGTAGGACATCGTGTAGTAGTATGTAATGTATGTGCTTTCTACTATATTCCAGGAATGGTCAATATATCTTGTGTTGGTTAAGACAGTTCCTTGCAAGTGTGCAGTCGTGTTGAACGTAGACAGACACCAACGCCTTGTGACCATGAGTAGTAAAGAGAACCAGTGACAAAATTAGACTATATGACCATAACAGATCAGACCATTATCTGGAGAACAATTAACAGGAACCCAGGACTCCACTGTTAAATAGTCTTAGCCTTTTACTTCTTTTGTAATTTCCTTTGATTGTGCATACACCCATTGAACTCGTATATTTATTTATTTTTAAATGATGCATATTTTATGTTGCATTTAAATAATAAATGATCTAATTTGATTGACACTGAGAACTGTTTTCTTACATAAGGTGCTCCCTTGAGCACATGACAACAAGGTGCCGTGAGAGGGAAATTGTAGAGATTAAGGGAAACATCAGCTAAGCTTTGGAGAGCTCGTGGCACCAATTACAATCTTTTGTAATTTCCAATAATAAACTTTAAAAATGTGTCAAACAAAACAACCCGAAATCCCCAAATATTTTTATTCTTAACATTTTTTTTACAATCAATACTAAGTTTTGTTGACAACTTTATTCCGAATTTGGTGGTTTGGAATGATACTAAAGTTAAGATCTTTAGCAGTTGTAGAATCCTTACTGCTTGAACCAGCACATTTCTTCCTAATCTTTGTATTCATTGTAGCATTTCCGATTTTTGTCCGAGAGATAGACAACCATACATCGGTGCCAATGTAAATGGTTGTTCGTTTTGGTTTACATTTAAAGCTTCAATGAGGCTTCTTGTGAATATTCACTTCACACATTTTAATCATGGGGTCGCGCGAATAGTCAACGCTTTTGGTCCATCTAATGTGTTGGACTGGAAGCAACGTATTTAGAAAGTACTGATGTTGATCTTTATTCTGATATAGGTTTGCAATTTGAAAAATGAAAATTTATGTTTAAAAACGTTGAGCCTAGATTTAAAATGGGTTCTCTAGCTGTTACCAGCATTTTAGACTTCTAATAATACATTTTCAGAAAGCCAATCTGTTTTATAATAAAACTGTTAGATCTACTTTTTTGGGAATGCCCCGATTACGGAGAAAAAGCGACCAGCTTCGGAAAAAAGTCACTTGAAATTTTTTTTTTAGCCGTAATCAGACATTCACTGCGTGCGAGTTAGAAATTCACAAGTTGAACTAGCTGACTGTTTTGGATAAGCCCTTTTGCTAAATTTCGTTCTCCCCATGAATGCAAAAACTGCCATACGTAAGTTAAAACATTAATTCATAGATTTTTTTCTTATTTATCTTAAAAGAAGCTTTTTATTTTTTTTTGTTTTCATGATTTAGTGTCGGCACTTTTGGGCCTATCGTTAATTTTTCCAATGTTCCATAACTTCCTTCCAAACATGATCTGCTAGCCTCAATTTAAAGTTGCCTGTATTTAATTTACGATTAGGAATACTTTAAAGGGTTACATAATTATTTAAATCAGATGTTTAAATGTTTAATTAGATTTTATCTTATATTTGAGCATGTGTTAAGAAAGACCAGTAATTGATTAAAATGTTAGTATCCTATAGATTCGCGAACAGCCATTGAATGGCGTCCATTCGTCCATTGTAAATGTTTTTTGGGGACACAGTATTATTTTCTCTAAGGTGAACAGCCAAGTATGTTGCTATTAATTTTTCTAAATTTTTTGTTACAACAGAATTGTTCATAATCTGTTTTAAAAAATGAAGTTTTAAGATAAGAGTCACAAAATTCAGGCGAAAGATAAAAGTGATTGAACAAAATTGCCTCCCCCCCTTTCATAAATTGTAGAGTCCAAAATAAATATTCTTACTTAGCTCTACTATCTTTTGACATAAGCACAATCCTATATTTTCATTATAATATTTCAGTGGATGAGACATACAACATCATTAGAGATCGTTTTCAACATAAAGGAAAGGGGAGGCGCAGAGAGCATTGCCCAAACAGATTATCAGAAACCACAGGATCCTAGTGCAGTTATCATACCTCCGAGAAGAAGGCAATCATTCATGGTCAATGGTTAGTACATTTTAGTAGCAGTATTTTAGTTTGGCTTTGGGGTTGCTAACAAAATCACATAATGCATGCTTTGTTGATTGAAAAGAATATTATAATTATTTTATGAATCGTTCCTAGCTGTACGAATTCCGGGACTAATAAATGAAAAATTATTAACAGGTTTTAGGCAAATGGATTCCAGACATTTTTCTGACACCATGGAGATGAATGGATATACCGCTCGTTTTCGCTACATGATTGACACGGTGAGATAGTCCTGTATGGATACGGCATTGAAACCCGTCCTGTATGAATACGGCATCGGAAGCCGTCCTGTATCGATACGGCATTGGAACCCGTCCTGTATGGATACGGCATTGGAACCCGTCCTGTATGAATACGGCATTGGAACGCGTCCTGTATCGATACGGCATTGGAACCCGTCCTGTATCTATACAGCATTGGAGCCCGTCTCGATGAATACGGAATTGGAACCCGGCAGCCTAGAGGACTTTCTAAACAATGATATAGACTTCATTTTTTTCTGAAAGTTGTGCTTCCGTGGGTATTATTAATCGGACAAACTTTTCATCCCCTCCCTGTAAATTTGTTGATACTTCTATTAAAATAATTAATCAGGTTGTCCCAACAGAACATGGGCATTACAATATAAAAAAATATATAATTGTTTTCTCGCCAAGTTTAGATTTAATAAATTCTTGACATTTTTTGTCAAACGACTTCATAGTTGCTGCCCTATCAGACATAGTACGAGTTATTTTTACTAGCATATTTTTTTATAAGAATCAGATGTATTGTTAGTAAAAGAATCATAATTATCAGACAGTTTCTTAAAACAATGTATGGCTAAATCTAACAGAGTATCTGCATCTCTCGTAGCAACGGGTGTAAAGCCTAGATAATAAGATTAGTTGGTATCTATAGTAAGCTGATGGCCAACAAACTTCTTGTAGTCTCTTGATAATCGATCACAGTGTAATGTACAGGATTTAGAGACAGCCTCAGCTACTTAAAACTTACTTATGGAATACCCTTCATCAAGTATATTAATACAGGTTTGACTTGAGGGGAAACTCTTTAAAAACATGATGAAAAATATATTTTGAAACAATATCAATGACATTTGAAACATTCATAGCAGCAACTTTTCCATCACACATAAGTGCAATAATAGCTCTACGTGTGTCATCAGAAAAAATATTTTGTGCAGTCTTTAATTCTAAATTCTTTATCTAGAACCCCCCCCCCCCTAGCGCTGTTCTAAGGGCCTATCAGTATCTTTTCGTGCTTGTTGCTCATCAATCTTTAAGTTTCCTAATTTGTTAAACACTCCATTGTTTTTTGGTCTTGGTTTATTTTTT
>CAXITT010000803.1:39395-90111 GCA_964033795.1 Lymnaea stagnalis
GGGGGGGGGGCTGCGGCCATCCTGTTTGAGAACAACATTTTCAAAAATTATATCAGATTTAAAAAAAAAAAACGTAATTCAAAGTTGAATGGCTTTCACTACTAGAGGAAAATAACATCATCAAAATGATCAGAGGTAAAAATTAATTGTATTACTGTAAAATAGACTATGTGGGCCATGAATAGACACGAGAAATTTTGAAGCAAAATGGATGTCGAATTGCATTTACAATTTTTCGAATGCATCATGTGGGAGCTTGGCGAGTAATTCGTCTTAGACCAGGTGACACTTGAGAATTGTTGACCACAGGAGCACTTCCATCAGAAACAAATTCCCGCACAACCGCTGATCCAATGCCGTGCCTGTGTTGCGAGTTTCTAGAGTAGAAAAAAAGAGGAAATATTCTTTGGACACATTTCTTTTGATAAATACATACTGCAAACGTTACTCGTACTAAATAAGCCCAACTTAAAAGTTTGTTCTTGGGTATTTTATGCATCGTATAGTTTTGGGAAACTACAATAACATGTTTATCTCTTATCCTGCTACTAAAGAAAAACACACACAAGTCTCACAGACAATTTTTTTTTTACTATGATACATTAACTCCCTTTTATACGGTTCACTGCTATGGTTTAAATAAGACGTCAGTATTGTCAATGTGAATAAATCTTTTGGTCAACATCATTGCTTTAAATTTTGCCTATCAAGGAGGTAGAGATAAAATCAACCCCCCCCCCCACATCGTTGATAACTACCGTTAATCCATAAGTCTCCATAAGAAAAAAAAAAAAAGCCCTACCTTGACCTTTGTTCGTGTTGATAGAAATCATTAAGCTAAATGACTTTTCTCAAAAAAGAAAATATTCACACGATTTCAAAAAAATTATAGCCAAGGTCTAAAATGAGTAATACAATGATGACACAAATAGAGTGATAATTGGGGCGTTCAAGTCAGACATCAAGGCAAACCAAAGCTAAGTAAGAAGTAAGGATTCTTTTGGAGTTTGACTGTCTAAAAAGATCAAAACCGTAATCTTTTAAATTAAACTTTTAGGGCAACCCATTGTGTACGTACAACCAGCTGTCAGCCACCACCCCCGCTGTTATGCCCGTACTATTTGGACAACCCAGTGTGTGCGTGCAATTAGCTCTCTGCCCCCCCCCCCTTTTTTTTTTCTTCCTTTCTTTACCACCCAATAAAAAAAAAGAATTAATAACACAANCAAGGGTGGTAATGGAAAAGGGGTGGAAAATAGTGCATATCTTTTTGCGTATGTCCTTTATGAACACTCTTAAAATAAAATTTAAAAAAAAAAAAAAAAAAAAATCCCCTCATACCTGGTTTGACCAAAATTTTGAAGTTCTTCCGACTGGCCTCTTCTTGGCCATCTTTTACCACACACATGTAGACTGTGTCCACAGCTGGTACTTTGAAAGTCAGTGTCGACTCGTATTCGCCACATCCCACTGGCTGTTCAGTAGGACGTGGTGTCACCGATTGAATGTCTTCCTTGGTCGGGTAGGGCACAAACTTGCTTCCGCCACTGGGTCCGGTCAGCCAGCTCAACACAAGACCACCAGGACCCTTTAAATGCAATAAATAAAATAAAAAATCAAATGCACTTAAACGTCTGCAATGATTAGCAGGCTGATAAACAGATTGCTTGACAGATTGATTGACCAATTGATTGACAGATACAATAATAGAAAAAGAAACTACAACAACGTGCTAAGTTGTTTATGCCTGTTGAAAGAATGAGGTACAGACATTGTTGTAACCAATAAAATATTTTGTAAAAATAAAATCGTCAGTAGTCAAGCTTTAAGATAGAGAGCAGTAAGATAGAGAGCAGTAAGACAGAGAGTAGTAAGACAGAGAGCAGTAATGTAGAGAGCATTAAACTGAGGACAGTCCATCAGTGTAGTAACATAGAGAGCAGGAAGACTGAGCGCAGTAAAAAGGAGAGCTGTAAGACAGAGAGTAGTACGAGAGAGCTGTAAGACAGAGAGTAGTACGAGAGAGCTGTAAGACAGAGAGTAGTACGAGAGAGCTGTAAGACAGAGAGTAGTACGAGAGAGCTGTAAGACGGAGAGCAGAAAAAAAAGATTTCTGAGTCTAGTCCAAACAACTTTTTTGTCGGTACATTTAAAGAAAAATACAGTGGGCCGACTGGACAAGCACAGAACACGCACCGTGATGGTCAGAGTTAAATGAGAAAGAGATCATGTTGGAAAACCCAGCTGGAAGAACAAATAAAAAAAACGTCCATGACAAGCGTCTTATTAGTAGGTTCCAGTCGGTCCTTGTTGTGAACCAAAGCTAGAGAGGATGTTATCACGAAACAAATTACATGCCAATAGTATACGGCTCTCAACCATCCTAATGCCGCGACCTTTTAATACAGTTCCGCAAGTTATAGCGACCCCCAAACGCAAAAATTATTCAGTTGAAACTTCATAACTCTAGCGTATATATGTTTTCCGATGATCTTACGCGACCCCTGTGAAAAGCCATTGGGCCCGCAAAGGTGTCGCCACCCACATTTTGAGAACAGCTGCCCTAGGATTTAATATCAAGCATAAAAATTGAAAATAAATGCTTTTCAACAAGAAAAGGACAATTAATTTCAAAAGATATATTTTTCCATCTACCTCAAATGTACACTTCAATTTGACAATTTCTCCCTTCGTATTAGTAGAGACGTCAGGCGCCTTGCCATTGTGGGGGTCTAACGTAAGCACTGGGGCTTCTGTACTTGCTGTGTTGAACAGTAAACACAAGTTTTAATGTAAAGCACAATAAGACGTTTTAAATAATGTGTTAAGTTGATTTAAGCGTTACATGAGGTTTATTGCTTAAATCGCTAAAAAGCGCAGATGTCACTGCTGGAGTGTATGTCAAGAGAGTTTGTGTGTAGAGAGTGTATGTCAAAAGAGTATCTGTTAGTAGAGCTTGTCTAAAGAGAGGATGTGCAAACAGAGTGTGTGTAAGAGAGGGTAGGTTAGGAGAGTGTGCAGCAAGAGATGTGTGTTGGGACAGCGTATGTCAAGAGTGTGTGGGGAAAAAGGTTTATGTCAAGTAAGAGTATGTCGAGTAAGTGTATGTCAAATAAGTCTCTGTAAGAAAAAGTGTGTCAAGAGAGTATATGTCAAGAGATTGTGTCTCTAGACAGTGCATGTCAAGAGAGTGTACGTTAAGAAAGTGTGTGTCAAGAGAGTGTATGTCAAGAGATTGTGTCTCTAGAGAATGTGTGTCAAGAGAGTGCATGTCAAGAGAGTATGCGTTAAGAAAGTGTGTTTCAAGAGAGTGTATGTCAAGAGGTTGTGTCTCTAGAGAGTGTGTGTCAAGAGAGTGTACGTTAAGAAAGTGTGTGTCAAGAGATTGTGTCTCTAGACAGTGCATGTCAAGAGAGTGTACGTTAAGAAAGTGTGTGTCAAGAGAGTATATGTCAAGAGATTGTGTCTCTAGAGAGTGTGTGTCAAGAGAGTGTACGTTAAGAAAGTGTGTGTCAAGAGAGTATGTCAAGAGATTGTGTCTCTAGAGAGTGTGTGTCAAGAGAGTGCATTTCAAGAGAGTGTACGTTAAGAAAGTGTGTGTCAAGAGAGTGTATGTCAAGAGATTGTGTCTCTAGAGAGTGTGTGTCAAGAGAGTGCATGTCAAGAGAGTGTACGTTAAGAAAGTGTGTGTCAAGAGAGTGTATGTCAAGAGATTGTGTCTCTAGAGAGTGTGTGTCAAGAGAGTGCATTTCAAGAGAGTGTACGTTAAGAAAGTGTGTGTCAAGAGAGTGTATGTCAAGAGATTGTGTCTCTAGAGAGTGTGTGTCAAGAGAGTGCATGTCAAGAGAGTGTACGTTAAGAAAGTGTGTGTCAAGAGAGTGTATGTCAAGAGATTGTGTCTCTAGAGAGTGTGTGTCAAGAGAGTGCATTTCAAGAGAGTGTACGTTAAGAAAGTGTGTGTCAAGAGAGTGTATATCAAGAGATTGTGTCTCTAGAGAGGGTGTGTCAAGAGAGTGTATATCAAGAGAGTGTACGTTAAGAAAGTGTGTGTCAAGAGAGTATGTCAAGAGATTGTGTCTCTAGAGAGTGTGTGTCAAGAGAGTGTGTTTCAAAAGAGTGTGTGTCAAGAACGTGTGTGTCAAAGAGTGTGTGGGAGTACATTGTTAATGTGTCTTCATCCATAATTGTCCCCCACTTGTAATCATTGCGTATCATTGCACGCTTAAAATTTCCACACAACGTTCACAGTTGGCGCCGAAACAAGATGTACTGAAACTCGAGTATCTTGAACCCGTGACTTGTTTCGTCAACGGTCCATTCCTCCAACTGCCGCGCGAACACAGAAGTGAAATGAACTATGCGATGGGTGGTTGTTGTTGGAAATGGTCTCTCCACTAAGGAAACAGTATTCATACTTGAGCAGCGTAAACACTGACCTTGTTTCAACAAAAAAAAAAGGGAAAGAACAATTCAGAGACTGGTAATAAAAAAATAAACAAAATTATTTGAAACAAACGACGATAGGAAATTAACCCGTTTCTGGAAATGTACTGTGTCAACGGAAGGGAAGCTCTGATCAACCTGTAGCGAATGTGAATTTCGCCGGATAACCACTCATTGCTTAAATATACGGATCCCCGTACACATAGAAATGGACAACAGTCGTCATCCCGGCTCGCATATCTGGCTCCGCATATCATTGTGCAAACTGTTTCCGGTACGGAAACGCACCAATGAAACTAAAGCAATCAGAAAAAAAAACCATAGACCTGATATTCAGTTGAAGGATGGCCCGCATAGTCTTCGTGGTCCCTTTCTCTAAACAAAATTTCATATTAGTCGACCAGACTTCCTCTCCGTTGACACAATCCACTTCCATAACGGTAATTTTTGGTAAAAAAATAGACAGCATAACTGTGTTACTTTGTTTAGCCTTATTAAACCAATCTTAGAATTGACCTGTAAGCTTTTTCAAACACGACCCCCTTCTTCACCTATTGATGAAACAATTGCGTAACGAGCCAATTAATGGTCAACTAAACAATTTTTTTCTCCGTCGAGAGACCAATTTGTAACAAGATATCCCAACATATCTTCGGACGAGCCCGCAGCGATTGAGTTTTTACGGTAAAACTCCTTTACATGTTCATAAGTCATGATCTCATTAAGCCTAACATAGGGCCTACTCCAAGATCAACATTAAGTCTTATCCAAATTATTTATCCTCTGGCCATGCAACAATTAAAAGATTCATAGAAACTCAGAAGCGAATAGCAATCATAACCTGCTCACATAAAAAGCAGACTCTAACTGCCGAAGAAATGGCGTGTATTCAAAGACAGCCAAGACACCAGGTCAGGGCGCCCAAAGCATTACCCCCGAAACTAACACCGAAGACGCACCCTGCACAGGAAGACGCACAAGAAAACACACCCTTCGGTGCGCACCGATTACACATCAATATCCATGCTCGACATCTTGCTCTACACAAATAAGAGCGCGCAGCGGCTGGAGGTGTGCACCTTTAACAAACACACGGTGCATTCAAGGTTCGAGAGTTTCAGTACATTTATTTTCTACGCGTACTTTGTATCTATGGGCTACTACTCCGTGAATGAAGAAACGGTAATTTCAGTTAAAACCACCCTTTCTGCACACTGTCTAAATGGTAGCGTCTTAGATTAACACAGCTTGTAAAAAAAAAAAAAACAACTATCTAACTTAAAAAAAAAAAGTAAAAAATTTACCATTTACATCCTGAGACTTCGTAAACTTTTCAGTCCCACCCTCAGGTTGGAGGTAAGTAGCACAGCAACTGTATATGCCGGCATCCGAGCATTGCGCATCCTTGACAACCCATTCTATCTTTATTGTCGCTTTGTTGTTGGTCGGAGGGTCAACGGACGCAATGCCTCCAGAAGCTTCAACAATCCAGTTTCTTCCGGTTGGAATAAACTAATAAACAATGGGGAAAAACAACACATCTTTAAATCGTACGTTCGTTTCAAATTTGTAACAACAAACTACTTAAGATAAGTCCGTCGTGGATCAGGGGCAGTGGCAGCTAACAGTTAAGTTTAACTGACCAGTGAATACGTTTCACACTCCACCAGGCACCAGTGCCAGATTTATGAATTTTAAAAAAATATTTTATCATCTTTCTTGTCTCATTTTGTGCGGATAGCAACTTTGGGAAACGTTGTAATGTTTCATTAGATTATAAGTTTAGTCATTGGAAGAGTTCCCATAACAAGCCAGCTTTATATCAATGGTCAGCTGGTGTGCGTTTCTCTCTACGAGTGGCTCACTGGTCTGACTTGGGGTTAACATTCCTAGACGAAAGACAGCCGTCGTGGGCTCTTTCACTGTTCTTGTGTCTACGTGCATCGGACCGTATCAAAAACGTTAAAGATATCATGTCATCAGCGTTCGAGTTAAATACAGCTTAAATTATCTCTTGATGTAAATGTTGTTGTGAAGAAGCATTTAATGGGCATTATGTTATCGCTTAAACTGTCAAAAGTTAAAATTTTCAAAGATGGATAGTTAAAGTCAATGCTGGGATTATGCTTGCTACACAGAGTAAAAATAAGCAATAATAGCTGTCTTTGAAACTCATCTCGTGGAAAGATTCTATCAGTTGACGGATGCTAAACAGAATAAAACGGCTAAACAAAAAAATACTCTCTAGCTATTGTGCAGTGCTGCCAACAATACTTTTTTTTTAATTTTTTAAAAAAGCTCAATAATTTATTTTACAAAAATCATAAAATTTCTATAACTCATCTCCATTAGTGTCCAGGGATTAAACCGAACTAATCACTGACCTTGGATACATTAGAAAATCCAGGAATTGGAAACGGTCTATAAACAGCAATTGGTTCTCTTTGTCCTCCACCCGCTATCCTCTCTAAAATCAACTCGGTGATCACGTTCCAATGTGAAGGAATAGAATCAGGAGGAAAACGATTGGCATCGCAGGTTACCGTGAATATCCCTCCAATAGGAATTAATGGTTTGTTCACGATAGGTTGCAGTTGAGCGCAAACTAAAAATGTTAAAAAAAAAAAAAAACATTTTTGGAACACCAAAAACTATTGAGGTGACAATCAAATTAGGCGTCTTTTATTCGGATCACTGGATTCTTGGATGCAGCCGGTTTATAGAATCATACATGAAAAAGACAGTTCAAAAAGATCATACAAAAATACTCTCTTCCTTTATTAGCATCACACTTTCGGATATTAAGAATCATTTATATGGATAACAAAAAAAAAAAATCACAAATAAAGTCATAAAAACTGTTCTTGTAATGTACGACGTGACGCTAAAGATTACGTGAAAGATAGTTAACAGTACAACTAAGGTGATGAGTCATAGGTTTGGTGACACCCTGGTTGGCTAACTCATGGTGTAACCTCTTCTCCTTCTCCTAATTCATTTTCCACCGGACCATGCACGGAGCGTCTCTTGACCAGATTATACAGAACAGTTCGTAAAGGAAGTGCTAAAGCAACGAAGGACATAAGAAGAAAACATAGCATAAGTTGAGGTAGCAGTGTTGAAAAGATGCAAAACAATTACTCTTAATCGAAAATGATATATTTAGATTTAAAAAACTTTACTTTCCTAGTCTTCGAAGTGTGAAACACGCCCAGAGCTTCATCAAAATCAATATTATTCTATTTACCGTTTCCAGTTGACAGCATGGCACGGCCAGGAAGCGTGGAATGTCCCTCGGTAGATGGGCTACGAAATGTTCAACTCACACGAAGCCATGAACAACAGACCGTGACAAATTGTGCTAGGTGAAATAATAAAATAGAGAGAGATTCCCAAACCCTGCTTTGCTGGAACCCACTCTAGTGACACCCTGCTCTGTTGGCATCCTGCTCTGGTGGGTCTATATTCCATCGGATACCTGCTCCGGTGAGTTCTGTTATTAAATCAACTCACGAACGAATATGTTCGAATTTACATTTTCCATTTTTCGTCATCTCCCTGTAAGGGTGTCACCAGGTGCTGTCCGCACCACCGCACCCAGAACGCTGAAAGTCACTGAAACTATGTCTCCTAGTTGTTCAAAGTAAAGAGCTTTCCCTGAGAAGGCACCACCAACAAACAATGCGTCTATGAAGTTGTCATTTTAGAGGATGGTTAGTTAAAAGAAACAATTGAACAACCCTTAAAAACAAAGTATAAATACTTTATGAACGGTAATATCGAGCTGTGGGGGAGGGTGCTAAACATTTGACGACACATGCATACAAGCAACGCACTTTAAAAGAATCCCAATTAGTGCCGCCCCCCCCCCCCTTCTAGAAAGTATTACGCATTTGCAATATATTTAGCGAAATTATCAGGAATTTTATTTTATGAAATTAATAACAACATATTTCTCTCATTTTCCCTTTGAAAAACTGAATTTCGGGGGTTGAGGTTAGGGATGGGGATGAAAATTTGAAAGAATATGTTTTCATGGTCACCGAGTCTATGTGCCATGTTTTCATTTTCATAGGTTGACGGGAAGTGTGTCAATTAGCTATAAAAAAATTTGGCCACACAACCAGCCCGAAAGAAACACAAGAACAGAAGGGACGTTGAAGGAAGGATGTAAAAAAAAAATGCTTACGTTTAAAATAATTTTCGGCTCACACGAGACTAAGACAACTTAATGCCATAAAACTGGTTGATAAAAACATAATTTTTTCCCCTGCTAAATTTGGTTTTTGTTAGAATATAAAAAAAATACGTATGTGGACGTGTATTTTTTATTTTTTTTGTATTCATTTTTGGAAGATTTTGGTTTATAAGAAGCTCCGAGTCGCAGTCTCGTTAGGGAAAATCGTGACGTTACTAAAAGTTGCCCACTGTACATACTAGCAACGGTAAAATGCTTGATAATGTCACAGCGTTTTAAAAAAAATAACTATAAAAACAAGTTTTTGATTTAGTTAGGTTTTAATTTTTAGAGAACTCTAATGAATTTTTAAAAAGAAATCACATTCTTATGAGAATAAAATGTATGCAATAATTAATAAAATATTATTTCTCAAAAAAAACAAAAAGTCCTAAAGATATTTATAACATTGAAATTGTCCACTTTTAGTTCAGAAAAAAAATCTTCACTAAACGTAAACATCATACCATTAATGACCGACTCGGGATCTTTTACCGATAATAGTAGTTTAAACAATAAATGTGTAACATAATCTTACCAGCAATGAAAAGACCAGCAGTTGAAATGGATACCAATAACCACATGACGTCGTGTAAGACGCACTCACAAGAAGTATATATTTTTACTCTAAAAGAAAAGAACATAATATTACGATCCATGAATGTACAGTAAATTTAACAGCGTTATTGCCTTTTGTTTGCCCTTGCATGTTTGTAGAGATATTAAGTCAGAAATCGAAGGGAAAAACAAAACGTAAACAAAAAGCCCACAAGACTATGAATGGGGCGGACAAAGTTGTCAAGGTTTGGGTCCTTATACAATGGCCGCAGAAACACACACCTTTCTGGCGTCTATGAGACCAACGCTTTGAGATAAATATTAGAGCGTTTTATCTTTTGCAGATATACGTTTTGCCCAGAACGTTTCCAAAGTTATATGCTACGTTTCAAAAGCTCTGCACTAATACAATCTGCAGTCTGAATACAATCGTCTAGTCATCTTGAATCTGCAATCTCTCACAAAATATATAGTATCGAGTCCTGATTTAACATACAATAAAAATTATTCCTTGGCTCTCGCAATCTTACACAATCGTCAATCCAGCGATTGTGTTCAGAAGCCCAACCAATCATCACTCAAGCCCTGCTGCATTCAGGCGTGGCTGCCATCAAAGCGTAATTTCGGCGACGGTAAAAACACTCGCTGGAAAAAAAACACAGAAGCCACGAACAGTACAAACAGCATCACGTGACCTGACCAGGACAGCGAATAACATTTAGAAGTTTTCCTTACAAAGAATCGCTGACAGCGCATAAAAGATGTAGGAAACTTTACCGAATGTCGACAACAACATTCTTTTGAATAGGTGCATTGGAGAAAAGAACTGTGAGGTTTTTGGCCTATGTCCGTCGGAAAAGATGGAGTGGTTTTTGAACTCTGTCTGTTTGAAAGAGCGAAGTGCAAGTACAGTAACACAACATGAGATTTGTTTGCCAAATTTTATTTTAAAGTGCAAGGATAGCTTTTGAAAATTATCCAAGTTCCNACAACAGTAAATTAAAAACTCATTAAAACATAACTAAATTTTTTTGCCCCCCCCCCCTAGAAAGTTAATCAATTTCTTTCCCCCCCCCCCCTAGAAAGTTTTCGGCGGGCGCCCATGGTTGCTCCGTTTTTAAATCCATCATCGCAATGGTGTTCTTCCTGTGAATAGAATTAATTGAAATGTCTCGATTAAAACATAGTGTATCAATGATCAATACTTTCTTTATTAAAAACTAATCAGATTTAGGACATCAATTTAACTGTGTCCCACTATATCATTCCTAAAACTTACTCACTTACCCCTCTCCTTACACTTACCCCTCTCCTTAAATTTACCTCTCTCATTACATTTACCCATCGCCTTACACGTACCCATCGCCTTACACTAACCCATCTCTTTACACTTACCCATCGCCTTACACGTACTTATCGCCTTACACTAACCCATCTCTTTACACTTACCCATCGCCTTACACTTACCCATCGCCTTACACGTACTTATCGCCTTACACTAACCCATCTCTTTACACTTACCCATCGCCTTACACGTACTTATCGCCTTACACTAACCCATCTCTTTACACTTACCCATCGCCTTACACGTACCCCTCTCCTTACACGTACCCCTCTCCTTAAACTTACCCCTCTCTTTAAATTTACCCTTCTCCTTACACTTACCCATCTCCTTAAACTTACCCCTTTCCTTACACTTACCCCTCTCCTTACACTTACCTATCTCCTTAAACTTACCCCTCTCCTTACACTTACCAATCGTCTTATACTAACCCATCTTCTTACACTTACCCATAACCTTACACTCACACATCTCCTTACACTTACCCATCACCCTACACTTACCCATCCCCTTACACTTACCCATCTCTTTACACTTACCATCTCCTTACACTTACCCATCTCCTTACACTTACCCTCTCTATCCTTCCTGAACCGACCACCTCGGGTACATTCTCACGCAGTTTATAAATGAACTAATTTTCTGCTTATATCTAATTCTCTCCCACTCTACACCCCTTAAACTTACTAATTTACCCCTCCTCCATCCTCTAACTTTGAGGGCCCCACTCTCAGCCCCTAAAAGTTACACTTTTAACACCCCACCCCTACTCCACCCCCCCCCCCCAAAAAAAAATAAAAAAAAAAAAAAAAAAGAAACAATTGAACAACCCTTAAAAACAAAGTATAAATACGTTATGAACGGTAATATCGATCTGTGGGGGAGGGTGCTAAACATTTGACAACACATGCATACAAGCAACGCACTTTAAAAGAATCCCAATTAGTGCCGCCCCCCCCCCCCTTCTAGAAAGTATTACGCATTTGCAATATATTTAGCGAAATTATCAGGAATTTTATTTTATGAAATTAATAACAACATATTTCTCTCATTTTCCCTTTGAAAAACTGAATTTCGGGGGTTGAGGTTAGGGATGGGGATGAAAATTTGAAAGAATATGTTTTCATGGTCACCGAGTCTATGTGCCATGTTTTCATTTTCATAGGTTGACGGGAAGTGTGTCAATTAGCTATAAAAAAATTTGGCCACACAACCAGCCCGAAAGAAACACAAGAACAGAAGGGACGTTGAAGGAAGGATGTAAAAAAAAAATGCTTACGTTTAAAATAATTTTCGGCTCACACGAGACTAAGACAACTTAATGCCATAAAACTGGTTGATAAAAACATAATTTTTTCCCCTGCTAAATTTGGTTTTTGTTAGAATATAAAAAAAATACGTATGTGGACGTGTATTTTTTATTTTTTTTGTATTCATTTTTGGAAGATTTTGGTTTATAAGAAGCTCCGAGTCGCAGTCTCGTTAGGGAAAATCGTGACGTTACTAAAAGTTGCCCACTGTACATACTAGCAACGGTAAAATGCTTGATAATGTCACAGCGTTTTAAAAAAAATAACTATAAAAACAAGTTTTTGATTTAGTTAGGTTTTAATTTTTAGAGAACTCTAATGAATTTTTAAAAAGAAATCACATTCTTATGAGAATAAAATGTATGCAATAATTAATAAAATATTATTTCTCAAAAAAAACAAAAAGTCCTAAAGATATTTATAACATTGAAATTGT
Organism: Lymnaea stagnalis; assembly: GCA_964033795.1. Classification (NCBI taxonomy): domain Eukaryota; kingdom Metazoa; phylum Mollusca; class Gastropoda; family Lymnaeidae; genus Lymnaea; species Lymnaea stagnalis. The sequence continues at coordinate 51,722 of CAXITT010000803.1, forward strand.
CCACTTTTAGTTCAGAAAAAAAATCTTCACTAAACGTAAACATCATACCATTAATGACCGACTCGGGATCTTTTACCGATAATAGTAGTTTAAACAATAAATGTGTAACATAATCTTACCAGCAATGAAAAGACCAGCAGTTGAAATGGATACCAATAACCACATGACGTCGTGTAAGACGCACTCACAAGAAGTATATATTTTTACTCTAAAAGAAAAGAACATAATATTACGATCCATGAATGTACAGTAAATTTAACAGCGTTATTGCCTTTTGTTTGCCCTTGCATGTTTGTAGAGATATTAAGTCAGAAATCGAAGGGAAAAACAAAACGTAAACAAAAAGCCCACAAGACTATGAATGGGGCGGACAAAGTTGTCAAGGTTTGGGTCCTTATACAATGGCCGCAGAAACACACACCTTTCTGGCGTCTATGAGACCAACGCTTTGAGATAAATATTAGAGCGTTTTATCTTTTGCAGATATACGTTTTGCCCAGAACGTTTCCAAAGTTATATGCTACGTTTCAAAAGCTCTGCACTAATACAATCTGCAGTCTGAATACAATCGTCTAGTCATCTTGAATCTGCAATCTCTCACAAAATATATAGTATCGAGTCCTGATTTAACATACAATAAAAATTATTCCTTGGCTCTCGCAATCTTACACAATCGTCAATCCAGCGATTGTGTTCAGAAGCCCAACCAATCATCACTCAAGCCCTGCTGCATTCAGGCGTGGCTGCCATCAAAGCGTAATTTCGGCGACGGTAAAAACACTCGCTGGAAAAAAAACACAGAAGCCACGAACAGTACAAACAGCATCACGTGACCTGACCAGGACAGCGAATAACATTTAGAAGTTTTCCTTACAAAGAATCGCTGACAGCGCATAAAAGATGTAGGAAACTTTACCGAATGTCGACAACAACATTCTTTTGAATAGGTGCATTGGAGAAAAGAACTGTGAGGTTTTTGGCCTATGTCCGTCGGAAAAGATGGAGTGGTTTTTGAACTCTGTCTGTTTGAAAGAGCGAAGTGCAAGTACAGTAACACAACATGAGATTTGTTTGCCAAATTTTATTTTAAAGTGCAAGGATAGCTTTTGAAAATTATCCAAGTTCCTAAAATTCTTTAATCTCGGAACCACATTTCCATCGGTTGCAGAGCATAAGATATTGGCGATTTGTTGTGTGAAATGTCAAAACCATGGACATTGAGCTTGGGGCAGCATGAGGTAGTTATGAAGATGGGATGGTTTAGTGGAGAGGTTTGCCCTACAAGGAGCTACCTGAACAGGTTGCACCCACTGCGGGACCCGAGCTGCCGCCTCTGTGGACAGGCGCCGGAGACAGTAGAGCACCTTCTAGCCGAGTGCTCGACATTAACGACTGCAGTGACTGAGGTGCTTCCAGCCCACCACGTCAAAAGCCTGATTGACGGCACTGCCGGGGCCGTTAAAGAGCAATAGCTCAGTCCATTACAGTGACTATGTTATTTCAGTGGAAAGGTTTAAACACTTCTTTGTTTCAAATATGTTGCTTTAGTAAGCTATTAAGCAGTTAAAGCGAGCGAGTTAGAATGAGAGACAGAGTATCTGTGTGTGTGTGAGAGAGAGAGAGAGAGAGAGAGAGAGAGATAGGGAGAAAGAGAGAAAGAAAGAGAGTGGGATAAATAAAGAAAGCACGAGAGACAGAGTGGCGGAGATAGAGAGGTGGAGAGAGGAAATAAGAGAGGTAGAGAAACAGAGTGGGAGGGTGAGAGGTAGAGAGAGAAAGAGTAGGTAGAGAGAAAGGGAGAGAGGGAGAGAGAAAGAGAGACAGGGAGAGAAAGAAAGATAGAGAGCCTTGGAGAGAGAGAGGGGAAGAGAGAGAGAGAGAGTGTGGGTTAGGCCGAGGAAGATCGTAAGGGGAGGGATGTGGTGAGAACGTGTCAATCTTAAGGGGAGGCAAGACGTGGGATGATATGTGAGGTGGTCACGACTTAATGGACACAACTTACTGGACACAACGAGACGCAACATCTGTGGATAAATCGCCTGAATTGAATTAAAAATTTGTTCATTAATATTTTTGAAAAAATCGAACAGCTCTTTAAAGTTATTTGGTTTATCCTTTAGTTAAAGTTCGTATAAAAAAAGTTACTTTTTATATTAATTTTTAATTAGTCAATATAAATCTGACCTCTCAAAGTTATTTTTTTATATTTTAAAAAAAATTTCTTGGAACAGTTATATATTGTTTATAATATATATGACCCCCACCTAATTTCTGAGATTTTAATGAACAATCTTTAAGACGATGTTAAAAAATAATTTCCGTCCGCCATTTAAATGATGATGTCGTCATGCTCTTAAAAAAAAAAAGCGGCTTATAATCAGGAACAATCCTAAAATGTGAAGCCTTCATAAATTATTAAAACGAACGACTTTAAAAAGTGGGTGAATACAAATCTTGCCGTGATAGACTGAGATAGGATTAGGATCAAATTTAAAGGAAATAAAATAAAACATGGTACACACTTGAAGGTTGGAGAAAAAAATTAATTGATTACATTTGCAAAACAAAAAAAATGTGTATGAAAAAGTTCAAATATCAATATGTTAAAAATCTAAGATTTGACAGGGTTGGATTAAGCCCACAAAGGCAACTGTGTGCCTGTAATTCTAGAGCTGCTCTGTTTCACTGGCTCAGTGCTAAGTTGTCGCTATGCTGCGTATGTTGTTGCCATGGGCGCCCGCAGAGGGGGGCAAGGGGGGCACCATACATATACACAACAGTAAATTAAAACTACATTAAAACATAACTAAATTTTTTTCCCTTCAGGGCAACATTTTGTTATGGGTAATTTGGCTTGGACCCCCCCCCCCNCTTACCCATCGCCTTACACGTACTTATCGCCTTACACTAACCCATCTCTTTACACTTACCCATCGCCTTACACTTACCCATCGCCTTACACGTACTTATCGCCTTACACTAACCCATCTCTTTACACTTACCCATCGCCTTACACGTACTTATCGCCTTACACTAACCCATCTCTTTACACTTACCCATCGCCTTACACTTACCCATCGCCTTACACGTACTTATCGCCTTACACTAACCCATCTCTTTACACTTACCCATCGCCTTACACGTACTTATCGCCTTACACTAACCCATCTCTTTACACTTACCCATCGCCTTACACGTACCCCTCTCCTTACACGTACCCCTCTCCTTAAACTTACCCCTCTCTTTAAATTTACCCTTCTCCTTACACTTACCCATCTCCTTAAACTTACCCCTTTCCTTACACTTACCCCTCTCCTTACACTTACCTATCTCCTTAAACTTACCCCTCTCCTTACACTTACCAATCGTCTTATACTAACCCATCTTCTTACACTTACCCATAACCTTACACTCACACATCTCCTTACACTTACCCATCACCCTACACTTACCCATCCCCTTACACTTACCCATCTCTTTACACTTACCATCTCCTTACACTTACCCATCTCCTTACACTTACCCTCTCTATCCTTCCTGAACCGACCACCTCGGGTACATTCTCACGCAGTTTATAAATGAACTAATTTTCTGCTTATATCTAATTCTCTCCCACTCTACACCCCTTAAACTTACTAATTTACCCCTCCTCCATCCTCTAACTTTGAGGGCCCCACTCTCAGCCCCTAAAAGTTACACTTTTAACACCCCCCCCCTACTCCACCCCCCCCCCCAAAAAAAAAATAAAAAAAAGAAAAAAAAAAGAAACAAATATGCAGCAGAAGTATTTTGACTAAAAAAAAAAGTTTAGTGGGGAGTAACTAAGAGCTGGGGATCGGAGCTTTCAAACAGGGTCTTTATTTCCTGGACTTGCGTGTAACTTGAGCTGGCGAAAATATTTCTTTTGTTTATGGTAAATTGTGCTGTTGCTGTTGAAGAAATAATCGATGGCTGTCGTAATCTCATCCATACGGTTGAACGCAGCATTTGAATCAACTCATACGTTGACTTTAACTATGTTAAATAATTATACAAGTATGCGCCTATTTGTTTTTTTCGCCATGCACAATGGCCAACATTACATCTTGTATTCTGTGTGTAACAAAAGGGAAATACAAAATGAACGACTCGAACTGCAATGAGAAATAACAACATCAAGAAAAGTGGTGGTAAACATTCTAATTACTGTAATATAAAAAAAAATGTGCACCAATTAATCGATAAGATACATTTTCGAGCTGCATGGCGGAACTTTTAAAGTTTAAATACATTCTTGTACATCTTCTAAGCGAGCAGGTGAAGTCGTTTTCACCGTCCAGGGGACATTATAGATATCTCGACAAAATGCGTTTTGCTACCACCACTAGGAACATGTTCCTGACAATTCCTTGAGAGTTCGTCACGCCCATACGCGTGGCCGTGTTGCAAGTTCCTAGAGTATGAAAGATAACAAATGTATTTAGAAACTTATTTGATGATAAAACTACTAATAACAAAAATTATTTATCTACATCAAACCCAGTTAAAGATTTCTCACACTGCTAGTTTATCACTACTCTCAACAATTGTTTTGGAAAAAAACTTGCATAATAAGTTTCACGTATTTATAACTTTAAATAGTTCATGAACACAAGCACGAGCCCCCACACGGTAAACGTTTTGATGATGGAAGCCCCCTGATGAGAAAACTTTTAGGAATTATATAAGTCTGAATTACATCAGTGTCAATGTATTGTTAGTGCATAAAATCGGATTTAAAAAAAAACCAAACCATTCCACTTAAAGGTAAGAGACAGAGCTCTCCAGACTCAAAAAGTCCCCACGCAAAAATACTTCCAATGACCTGGAGTGGGTTTTGACTGACATCTATTTGGTTGATTAATTTTTACAAAAAGAAATTCTTATTAATTTTTTTAGCCCACTTTGGAAATAAAAAAAAAATAATTAAGAAGTAAAATAAGTGAGCAATCTAATAAATAAATCAATCAAAAGACAATTTAGTTTGTGTAAAGAAAAGAAATTAGTAATACGCTAAGTACATCGACTGCAGTTAGTAATGGATCAATTTTTCACCAATTTAAAATCAATGGTAAGGTATATTGTGGAATGGAATATTTAGAACAATACCTATTGACTTGAAATATAGAATAAGTCGTAACTGCTAACATTGGCACAGGCGAGTGGTTGTCTGTCCCGACCAAAGATCGAATACACTACAAAATAACCAAGAGGAGCGAGAAATTGGCTCGTTTGGCCAGTAATGAAGCTACAATTGTAAAGGAAGTCAACGTTAGTAAAGATCAAACCACAGAATCAGAAATATAGCAGTCAACAAGACTGAATATTGAGTGTAAAAAATATAGATTTAATTCTATTCCTATTATTCTTTCTATCCCTCTGTCATACGCTATCTCTCTTTCTTTTTCACCCTATCTCTCTTTCGACTACCTACCTACGCCTTCAAAGTTAATAAAAGAAACTTGCATCCCCAACCCCCCCCCCCTTTTCCCCATAGGTCTGACAAAGTTTAAGTATCCCAGGGCATACCAGATGGCAACTGTAACCACAACATCAATGGTAGGTGCCACATATCAATTCGGGCATTAGAATGCTGACATTTGAATGCTGCCATTTGAACGGTGGTCGAACTAATCATCTGCAGTTAAATTTGAAAATGGGTTTCTTGTCACAAACTTTTGGTAGTAGTAATAACAGTGTGAATCAGAGAAGTACTAGTAGAAACGACCCAGACGACACCTTACTCAAGCCCTGTAAATCTGAACAGGACGTCTGTCATGCAAATAAGAGCAATGAAGGAAACCGCACCACCTTTATATGTTATTTCCTGAGAACGTCCGGCTGCTATAACACCCTCCACTCCAGGAAAGGTAGCGTTACAGCTGTACAACCCGGCATCAGCACATTGAGCGTCTGGCACATACAGTGTCAGTTTTATCGATTCCCTGTTGCTGTCCGGATCAACGGAGCCATAACCACCAGATGCTTCAATGACCCATGACCTACCACTTGGAATAAACTGAAAAAATGGAATTATAAATTTAAAAAACCCGCTAAGATTCTAGAACATAATATTTTTTTGAAAAACAAAACCAGCATTGCTTTTTTTTTTACACCTTGGAATCTTGTTCTAAAAAATTTAATCTGAAAATCATTTAACTTTAAATACTTAGTAACACGAGCTAAGGGGAATACGTCAAATACTTAGTAACACGAGCTAAGGGAATACGTCAAATACTTAGTAACACGAGCTAAGGGAATATGTCAAATATTTAGTAACACGAGGTAAGGGAATATGTCAAATACTTAGTAACACGAGCTAAGGGAATACGTCAAATACTTAGTAACACGAGGTAAGGGAATATGTCAAATACTTAGTAACACGAGCTAAGGGAATATGTCAAATCGTTAGTAACACGAGCTAAGTGAATATGTCAAATACTTAGTACACGAGCTAAGAGAATATGTCAAATACTTAGTAACACGAGCTAAGGGGAATACGTCAAATACTTAGTAACACGAGCTAAGGGGAATACGTCAAATACTTAGTAACACGAGCTAAGGGAATATGTCAAATACTTAGTAACACGAGGTAAGGGAATATGTCAAATACTTAGTAACACGAGCTAAGGGAATACGTCAAATACTTAGTAACACGAGGTAAGGGAATATGTCAAATACTTAGTAACACGAGCTAAGGGAATATGTCAAATACTTAGTAACACGAGGTAAGGAAATATGTCAAATACTTAGTAACACGAGCTAAGGGAATATGTCAAATACTTAGTAACATGAGCTAAGGGAATATGTCAAATACTTAGTAACACGAGCTAAGGGAATATGTCAAATACTTAGTAACACGAGCTAAGGGAATGTGTCAAATACTTAGTAACATGAGCTAAGGGAATGTGTCAAATACTTAGTAACACGAGCTAAGGGAATACGTCAAATACTTAGTAACACGAGCTAGGGGAATGTGTCAAATACTTAGTAACACGAGCTAAGGGAATGTGTCAAATACTTAGTAACACGAGCTAAGGGAATACGTCAAATACTTAGTAACACGAGCTAAGGGAATACGTCAAATACTTAGTAACACGAGCTAAGGGAATACGTCAAATACTTAGTAACACGAGCTAGGGGAATTCTTCAAATACTTGGTAACACAATCTAAGGGAATATGTCAAATAGTAACACGAGCTAAGGGAATACGTCAAATACTTAGTAACACGAGCTAAGGGAATACGTCAAATACTTAGTAACACGAGCTAAGGAAATACGTATGAAGCATCAAATGAAGCCTTGTAGACAGACATAGATAACGTCCACAGTGATTAGTAAGGAGAAAAAATGATTTAGAAAGAAATGACATTGAGTTTTGGTGAGCTTTCTTAAGTTGCACAAACACTATATAAACTACTTTGTATTAAGTGTAATGAACCATCTAGTTGGGGTCCATAGACATTGATTGATGAGGTCATGACTTAAATATTACCTTTGTGAGATTTTTTATAACAACCGGTTGATAGACAGCAACAGTCGTAGGATTTCTACTTGTAGGCACGGTTCTCTCAATGGATAAACCATATATAGCCGTTACAGCAGCTGGAACACTGCCAATCTGGCCAGCATCACACGTCAGATTGAATGAGCCTCCGACTTCGATCTCTGTTTTGTCAAGCAGTTGACATTGAACTGGGAAGAAGAAAACAAAAGTAGGCATATGCCAGGCACTAGCACTGAGAAACGGCGTATAAGTTCATTATAAGGACCAAATCCAGAAGGTCTTTCTTGTTAGACTTGCACGACTTCCAGGCATAGTTAAGATGTTATAATTGTACCGATGCTTATACAAAATACACAGAGTTAACATACTCATGGATTTCATTTATAATAGACCTATGGCTGTATATTATAATTGAATTGGCTTTTGAAATGTATTAAAATATTTACACCATATTCAGCTAAATTCTTTCTCATTTATTCTTAGGATGATAATGAAGGGTTCGTTGAATTAAAATATAGGCTACTGCTAGGGCAACTTCTTTTCAAACTATTACAATAAGGGTAGGTTAGTGAGCCTGTTAGAAATGTCTAGATCGCCTCAAAGGCGTATGGCTAATCATGTAAACATTGCACAGGCCAATCAAGGTCCCATGCTTTTTGTGACTTATCATTAGGCAGGCTATTAAAAAACCTGCACATTAAATATAATTTTAAATTTTTAATGTGCTATTGGTACGGACAGAAATAATTCTTGGACAACGGTAATTTTCATTTTGACGTTAGACGATCGTTAAGCTACTTCCGGGTTGAGAGTCATCGTAATTGGAAATAGGATAAATGAAAGTTAATATAGATTTTTTTTTTTTACCAGTGCTAGTAATTTAAAAAGTAAATATCTACCATAACTTACCAGCAATGAATAAACCAGCAGTTAAAATGGCTCCCAGAAACTGCATGACATTCATATTACAAACTTTCACATATATTTACCCTAAAATAAAACCATGTAAAGATAGTAAGTAAGAAAAAGAGAAACTGGCATACAAAGGAAATTAGGGCTCGCCTTATATGAAATCAAGGCTATGAAATTGGCGGTTGGGGTCACTACGGAAAAGCCACATAAACGGTCAACCGTCTCGGACTCTATAAATCAATCGCCTAGACATACAAAGATTAAGGCTTGCAAAAAATCGTTTACAGGTTTTAATTTGAGCAAAGGAGTTTTCAAAGATAAAGGCTACAATTCGAAAACCACTATTTCTATACAATCTACAATATCAATGCAATCGTCTAGCAATATGTCATTCGTGGCTGCCATACTCTTCGACCAGCGTGGGCATTTTGCTTACACCTCTTAGGGGTGTCAAGTATTGTCCAATGAGTCATCATTTTGCTTACACCTCTTAGGGGTGTCAAGTATTGTCCAATGACTCATCATTTTGCTTACACCTCTTAGGGGTGTCAAGTATTGTCCAATGAGTCATCATTTTGCTTACACCTCTTAGGGGTGTCAAGTATTGTCCAATGAGTCATCATTTTGCTTACACCTCTTAGGGGTGTCAAGTATTGTCCAATGAGTCATCATTTTGCTTACACCTCTTAGGGGTGTCAAGTATTGTCCAATGACTCATCATTTTGCTTACACCTCTTAGGGGTGTCAAGTATTTTCCAATGAGTCATCATTTTGCTTACACCTCTTAGGGGTGTCAAGTATTGTCCAATGAGTCATCATTTTGCTTACACCTCTTAAGAGTGTCAAGTCTTGTCCAATGACTCGTCTGGTCTTTGGCTGGAAGCCAAGTGCTATAGCTTCAGGACATTTCCGATGCATTCCGCAAATGCCAGAACCTTGTGACATCTGTCAATGCCGAGAAATGGGTGTGTTGTTTTGCAACTGTCCACATCGGAGACGATGGTGTTTTTCTCGCAGAAATTCAGATTTGTACATAAAATTGTATTGTAGCGAAAGAATAGACATATATTATTGTTTTAAAGAAGTTTAGCAAGTGAGCCAACAAAGAAATTGAGTTAGGAAGAGAGAGAAATTGATAGAAAGAGAGAGAGAGAGAGAGAGAGAGAGAGAGAGAGAGAGGCTACACCATGGATATGTCTTTAGAGGAGGAATGGTTTGAGAACACGTCGGATTTACGGGTGATGAGTTGGACAAAACTTAGAGGGTACAAAAAGACACCAAATATTAGAACTATTGTATTATAGTACATTACTTATTTTTTAAATTATTACTCCTGAATACTCGAAGGACTCTTTTTAAGTCATTTGATTACAATTTTGTTAAATCAAAGTAGATACACGATTTATTAAACATTTTAATTAATCAATATTGATCTTACCAATCAACGTTATTTTTTATAATTATAATTATTTCATAGGACTTTTTATATTGTACTTAATATATTTTAATTATTCCTAAATTCTTGATATGCTAATGAACAAAATCAAAGAGATGTTATTGACTTCCTGTCAACCATTTTAATGATGACGTCATCGTGTTATTTTGTTAAAAAAGGGCATATAAACAGAATAGATTAATAAGACACGAACAAATTGTGTCAATATAACAATATAAGTTACGCTTTAATAATATACACAAGTCAACGTTTCGGCACATGTCTTCATCAATACAAACAAACAAAAAACACATTTAAATAAGTATAAATTAAATTTACATAATCTAAATATACATATCCTACATAAAAAAGAAAAAAATAGCAGAGGGCGCTAAAACCAGACAAAAATAAAATATAAACAGAAACAATTTGAAAAGAATATTTTTCAATAAATTATAAAAAAAATTATGGCACGCTAATCTAGTGATGATAGACAGACAACGGATTATGATCAAATATGAATGAATGATAACCTGAAAAGGTATGTACTTGAAAGAGGAAGAGAATCATTAAATTTGCGAAACAAAAAAATATTTTTGAAAAAGTATAATTTCAAATGCAAAAAAAAACAAAAAAAAAAAAAAAAAAAAAAAAAAAAAAAAAAAAAAAAAAAAAAAAAAAAAAAAAAAAAAAAAAAAAAAAAAAAAAAAAAAAAAAAAAAAAAAAAACAACAAACAAACAATAATTCAAACAGGACTACTTTGTGCCATTGATAATAATGCTGCTCTGTTTTACTGTTTTACTGTTTTCAGTTGTATTTATTATTCTAGTTCAACTATGTTCTACAGATTCTAGAGCTGCTTTTTTTCACTTATTCTAGTGCCAATGATTTTTATTCTATCTTTCGCTCCTAGTTCAATTTCTGGTCATTTTTACAGACTCTCGGTCTGCTATATTTATTTGATTCTGATACATCTGTGTACCACTGAATCTAGAGCTTCTGTATGTTTTTTGCATGTAGGGAATGTTTTGGAACTTACCCCCTCAACTACATATGGACACATACATCGCTAATGTCATAATTTATTGATTGCAATAAAAATAGCTGCAGATTTAATAAAAGGAGGGCATATACTCCTGTTAAAGTTAATACAAAAATAATAATATATATAAGTATATAACCGATATGAAGCAATGCACTTAAGCAATATATTTAACACTAGATTCATTAACAGTTATTATGATTTAGATGTAATGGCATTTCTATTCTCCTATGCAAAGGTGCTTTCCTTGCGATATCCCTTCCAAATTTGCTAAACACGTCATCAAAAACAATCGTCTTTTACAATATCAGATTCAATACTGAGACTTGCCAGGCTAACAGCTATCCCCACACCACCCCGTGACATAATCGATCTAGGATAAAAAAGAAAATTCCGGTAATCTGTGCCGAACGAGTGACCTGCAGTGGTGACCGTGGCAGGAATCAGAATACGGGAGCAGACACTTTTGGGGGAAACATTACATACTTTCCAGGCAATTCGAAGATTTTTTTCACTTCTTAAAAATAAGCTCTCCAAGTTTGACACTCCCACATCAAACGTTAAATTTCTTTTTTCTGAATAATTTTGCTACTGATATCAATTGTTACTGATGCTCTGTACCGATACAACAGACATTTTCTAACAAATGAAGTATGTGGCTTAAGACAGATCTACGTCTATTCCTCATACTGTTTTGGCAGTTAGTTTCAGTTAGGCTGTGGTTTTCTAATGCTAATTTAATGTCTGGCTACTTTCAACCCGGTCTGACCATTGGTGTGTTAGAAATGCCGTGAAGTGAGCAGCAAATACACTCCTGCAATATTCAACACGGTCTGATCATGATGTGTTAAAAATTGCCGTGAAATTAGCAGCCAATACACTACTGCAAGATTCAACCCAATCTGACCATGATGTGTTAGGAATGCCGTGAAATTAGCAGCCAATACACTACTGCAAGATTCAACCCGGTCTGAATGATGTGGTAGGAATGCAGTGAAGTGAGCAGTCAGTACACGACTGCAAGATTTCTCATCGCCGTTGACTAGAACATAAAAAGCTGTAAGCAGTTTGTACACTTCTAAAATATGATATAGCTTTAGGAATGCATTCTGTGACTCATTTCCACCCAAATTAACTGTGTGGCATAATTTTAACACAAATACAAGGTGTAGCATCATTTCTACACAAACTAAAGGCATGCATTCTTTCCACACAAATTAAGTGTGTGGCATAATTTTAACACAAATACAAGGTGTAGCATCATTTCTACACAAACTAAAGGCATGCATTCTTTCCACACAAATTAAGTGTATAGTGTCCACATTTTGAAAATAAAGCTGTTTCTCATCGTTCAAGAATCATTCTTGATAGTGCACGTTCATATTTTTCTGTCATGTTGACTGCATTGTAAATATGTCTGAGCACGACAATCTGGCATTGGAATATCTGGTACTTTCAATGTTTCTACAGTCATTATTGCTATGTCATTTCTTGTTTTATGACTTTGTGACAAAATTTTGACTCCCAGGAAATTCACATTGTCGAAATACCCTGGAAACGGCCCCCGGCCCCCCTCCCATCCCTACGCCCACCCCGTTCACCAAGGCATAGTAAAACATAAATTATTTGTATCATAATGTTGTACGCCTTGACAGATTATATTCCAAAAGGGGCTTTCAATAGACTTCCAATGCATTTTCTAGATGACAGAAGTCTTTCAACGTTTTCACCACTCCACATAGGGCTGCCTCTGACTATACAAACTCCATTGTTTCTGGGATGCGAATACATCATTTTTGCCCCTTTTTAGTTTTCTGAGTGTTGATGCAAGCAAGGACAGACTTAGATGTTGGGCTACTGCTGCAACAGATCTTCTTCCGAAGTGATTGACAAGACAAGCAAACTAATGGTTGTTTTTTTACTTTCATTTCCGAAAAGCCATTTAAACTTCGAAATGTTAGACTGCTTTCGGGAAAAACCTAGCCATCCAAATCTTAGAGAAAAACTTTAAGACAGCCCGTATGACATTTCATAACAAGGTTTCATGGTGATTTTACTATACAAAGTATAGACTAGACTGGAGTATGAACCGATAGATTCAATATTGCAAAAAAAAACAAAAAAAAAACAAAAAAACCTAAAATAAATTGTTTTGGAAGAAAAAAGAAATTCACATCAACGGCCCTCTGCATTGAACCCAGAACAACGTACCGGTCGCAACTGTCTAACCTCAGGCCTGTTTACAAACTCCCCTCCCCCGGGCCATGACAATGCAACACTCCATGACAAGTGAGTCAAAATGATCGCCATTTCATTAAATACAATTGTACTAAATGAGATTCTAAAAAATATTACAAGTGTGTTTGGTGTGTACTATTTTCTTTCATATTACGGAAATGGTCTCAATTGAAATATGGTGCTATAAATCAGCAGTATAAAAAAAATGTGGGGGGGGGGGGTAACTAATAGGGATTCTTATAGTTCTGTGATGCACCCTTAAACTGCCCTACTCCTATTCCCACTAAAACTGACTTACTTACCATCTTTAAATTGTTCCATTCTATTATTCTAAACTTTATTCACTTAGCCCCCTATACCATTAACCACCAACCCTATCATCCTAAACTTTACTCTTTTACCTCGTTCTATACTGAAACTGTCTCCCTTTATCCGCTTTAAATATTTTAATCTTTCCCATTCCCCGTTAAACAGAGTCTTATTTTAAAAGCTGAATATTATAGAATCTTATATCAGTAGCTGCATATCGTAGAGTCTTATTTCAGGAGTTGCATATTGTAGGGTCTTATTTCAGGAACTGCATATCGGCGTGTTTTATTTCAGGAACTGTGCATAGTAGGTTCTTATTTCAAGAACTGTACATCGTAATATATCATTTCAGGAGCTGGATGTAAGCTTGAGCTGGTTAAAACTCGTTTGTTTTCGGTCATGATTTGTTAGTTGAAGGCACATTGATGGCTGTCGTAATCTCACTTAGACTATGGAACATCAATTTAAAGCGACCCATAAGTTGAACTAGAATATTTTAAATACGTATTTATTAATAAGTTTTTTTTTTTTTTTAAATTGGGTCGAGAAGCTTGTGAGGCAGACTCGCTGTTGGAACACAGCACTCAAGAAATAAGCGCACGTCTCACGTCAAAAGAAAGCGCACGGCAATGACAAGCTAAATCGTCTCTATTCCAACAAGGTCCCAAAACAAAGCGTGTCATACGTGCGGAAGGCTTTCCAGACACAAATAGGATTGGCAAGTTACTCGAATGTTCACCGATGAATATAGCCTGGGTCTAGTGGGCATGCGAAGGACGAAAGACATTTGTGTTTTGATAAGGTTTATTTTTAGTCGTAAAATAAGGGCAATTAAATCTGAATGACATTCACTAAGATAAAAAAGACAATATAAAGTGTAGTGGAAGTAATAAATTTATTGCTGAAATATACACTATCTAGGTCGTGAACTACTTTATTTCATTTAAGATTGAACGTGCTGGTTAATCAATTATTTTAGATCAAGTTTGATGCGAAATGGCTGCTTGTTTACATTTAAAAATTCTTGATGTACATCTTCCACGAGCTGGCCAAGTCCATTTTCTTTGTTCAATTGACACTAGACTAATCTAGACCACATCATCATTGCTATCACCACTAGGAACATGTTCCTTACAAACCAGTGTGGGTCCCTGATGCCCAAAAGCGTGCCTCTGTTACCTAGAAAATAAAAGATTTATAACTTTTAGTATTACACAGATACATACTGACTGAAAATATATTTGTCCTAGACAACCCTATCTCTTCTACTGCTACAGAAACCCATATACAGGTCTCCCAAGATGATATATTATTAGGATGACATGAAGACCCAGTAATACGGCGATTTCTACGAAGGCAGTAACATGTCAATGTTAAGAAATGTTGCTATCATACGGGTCCGATTCTAAGTCGGTAGACAAAAGCCACTCCCCACCCAAACTAAAGCCCCCATCCCCAACCAAACAATCCCCCCCCCACAAGAAAAAAGACCCCACTCACCCACCATACAAAAGCCTCAGAGCCAAAAAGCATAAATTAAAGTAGTGGGCTGTTTGACACAAATCTCTAAAGTTAATAAACTTTTTCATAAAGTTAACCCCTTTTCACAACTTTTAAAGTTATTGCAAAATTAGGGTGCAAAGTTCAAGTATGGCGTAATATAAATACCATTATGGATCTTTCGTTATGGTCTTTGTCACCTTGTTTTGTTTCTATTGTGAGGTTATCATACAAAATAAATTAGCATACCTTAACTTGAAAATAATATAAGAAATATAGAGGTAATTGGTAATTTGTAAAATAATTATCTCATATAAAATGGTGTAATGTAATTTGTACATAATGCTAATTATGGAGTAACACTTCTATTCTTGGACGTAGGTGCGAAATTTCTAAATATTTCGAAAATGCTAAGCGTATCAAAGTTTGTGTCTGAAATAAGCTACATTATTTTCACTATGCTTTGATCGTAAATATTGAAAATTTCAAGGATCAACTTTTCCATTGTTACTGTGGCGGAGAAAGGAAAAAGAATTTTTACATAATGTAAATATTCAAGCATTCCCTGTGCCCCATGGCGTCAAACGGTGATGAGTCCTGGCACCAACACTTTTCAGGAACATATTCTCAGCATGGCTGTCTGATGCTTTCAGAGAGGGAGACATTGGAATCCACATACCTTAAGAAGTGATCGCAAAATATTCAACGCCAGGAGGCTGCCTACGCGCTAAATCCAATGTCCGGACAGACATCCTTAGGGAATTTCTGTGTGCCGACTGCCTTGACCTAAATGCTGAATCAGTAGTCGATGTGCAATGCAGTGCTGCAAACTTCTGGAGTGCATGCACAAACTTCGGTTATAAAAAAAAATATGTTACTGCACCAAGCAGCTCCTCGATATCTTTACATCGAGCCAAAGATCCAAATAAATGGTGAAAGGTTTACAAGATCCTCATGATTGGTGAAAAGCTTACAAGATCCAAATTAATGGTGAAAAGCTTACAAGATCCAAATTAATGGTGAAAAGCTGACAAGTTCCAAATAAATGATGAAAAGCTTACAAGATCCAAATTAATGGTGAAAAGCTTACAAGATCCACATTAATGGTGAAAAGCTTACAAGATCCAAATCATTGGTGAAAAGCTTACAAGATCCAAATCAATGGTGAAAAGCTTACAAGATCCAAATCAATGGTGAAAAGCTTACAAGATCCAAAACAATGGTGAAAAGCTTACAAGATCCAAATTAATGGTGAAAAGCTTACAAGATCCAAATCAATGGTGAAAAGCTTACAAGATCCAAATTAATGGTGAAAAGTTTATAAGATCCAAATTAATGGTGAAAGGCTTACAAGATCCAAATTAATGGTGAAAAGCTTACAAGATCCAAATTAATGGTGAAAAGCTTACCATGGTACACAACATCTATTATTTTGGCCAAAGAGAAAATACTGTCCCAACACGAAGCCATCGAATGATCTTACAAACTGTAGAACCAGAACAAAATTTGGAAAAGTGTACAACAATGTATGAATAAGAAAAGGCACCAAGACCCAAACGAAAATAAAAGATTACAAGGCAGCTGTCTCCCGACGCTACTATATGCATTTGAAACGCTATCCACGCTATGCTAGTGAACTAAACCACATTCATACAACGAGCCTACAAAAAATCCTCAACATCAAGTGATAGGACAAGTTCCACACAGAGCTCTGCGAAAATTCAAGAATCTCCAGCGTATACACATTATTAACTCAGTCCAAGCTTCGCTGTGCGGGACATTTTGCGAGGATATCAGACGGCCGCTACTCATCACAGCAAGGTTCCATGCACACGGGCCCAACAGAACTGCAGAGCACACAAAAGGAAATCATTAGAAGCCCAAGTTGAATCTGCACCTGGATACGTCACATCCATTCCCTGCACGTTCTGCACAAGAACGTGATCAGCCTTCTGCGCACCCACTCCAAGTATCAGCCCAAGCATCAATCCGAGGTTTGAAATGGTCAGAAGGGATCTTCGACGTAGGAACGAACATTAAAACGGTTTTAGAAGATGTTCACGTATTCATTTTTTACAAAAAGTAGATAAAGTAAAAAATTATAAACTAAAACTAAACTTTAAAAAAAAACCCATCTTATTAACAAAATGGTAATATGTTTGACCTACTTCTTGGTTTGACAACAATTTGGAACGTCTTTCGGCCGGTTTCACCATCGGCTTCCCTCGCAACACAAATGTACATCGTGTCAACAGCAGGTACTTTGAAAGTCAGAGTTGACTCATATTTTCCACGTTTACAAGGGTCATTGGTGGGACTCGGTGTCACCATTTGAACACCATTGTCTGACGGATAGGGCACAAAGTTGGGTCCTCTAATAGGACCGACCAACCAGACTATCGCAAGACCATCAGGACCCTAAAATAAGATTAAATTTACGAATAGATTCAATAATATTTGTTTATAGATGATTGCTTAACTGATTTATCATATAAAAATATATATTACGCTTTTATAGAGAATGAGACATAAACACGTGTTATAAAGCTAATGGCTGGCCAGCTCTCTTACTTTTAACACACAATGTCACAAATATTTTTTTTCCAAATAATCAGCTGTAAAAATAACGAATTTAACTTAAAATATTAATCAGCATGTGGACAGAAAACCCACATTTGCCAACACTAGAGGTATTCCTGTAATGGTTTAGGACAAAGCGTGCTGCTCGTCGCTGGACCGCCTCCAACCTGTCAATGCTCTTCTGGGTGAATGGGTCCCAGACTGAAGATGCATAATCTAAAACCGGACGGACAAAGGCTTTATATGCTCTTTCTTTCACACAGGAGTTGCCAATCTTCAGATTTCGCCTTAAAAACCCTTGGGTCTTGTTTGCTTGGTTATATACATTGTTAATATGCTCGTCCCATCGGACCTCTCTTTGAATGTTAACATCCAGGTACTTTACGGAGGAAACTGGCTCAAGTATATGGCCGTGCAGTTCATATTGGTAGTGTAGAGGAGTACAACTTCTAGAGACTGATAGTGTCTGGCACTTGGCAGAGTGAAATTCCATGTCCCAGCTCATCTCCCACTCAGCTAACAGATTTAGATCCTGTTGTAGCTGGTCCTGTTCAGATCTGTCATCTGCGAACAGTCTTGCTTGGGATGTCAGTTTCTCGGGTAGGTCATTAATGTATGCTAGGAACAAACAGGGGCCTAGCACTGATCCCTGGTGGACCCCTGACTTCACATGGACAAAGAAGGAGCTTGTACCGTCCACCACTACTGCTTGGCATCGTTGGCTGAGGAAGCTAGAGATCCATGTTTTAGTGGTACCTCGGATCCCATATCTCTGGAGTTTGTGTAGAAGCAAACTATGATTCACACGGTCAATGTCCATTACCAGCACGTCAGTCTGCTTGTGGTTCTCCAGATTGGTCATCAGGTCTTCTACAAATTCAAGAAGCTGGGTCTCACATGATCTATTGAAACGGAAGCCATGTTGACAGTCATTGAGTATATTTTGGCTTTCACGATGATTCATAACTGTGCTTACGATTATGTGCTCCAACAGTTTGCAGACCACGCTGGTGAGGGATATCGGACGATAGTTGGCAGGGTCGGAATGCTCCCCTTTCTTGTAGATTGGAGTGACTTGCGCTGTTCTCCAGTCTGCTGGTACATTTCCTGTGCACAGTGAAGAGGATTGTCAGTGCAGGAGCGATTTCTTTGGCTAATTCTTTGAGCTCTCGTGGTTTGATGTTGTCAGGACCACATTCTTTGTAAGGGTTAATGGTATTGAGGAGGGTAAACACACCTTGTTCTGATATCTGGATAGCTCCCATGACAGGGTATCTATCGTTTAGAATTTTGCTGGCATTTGTGCAGAAATTCGATATGGAAGTTAATTTGTATCTTGTAGAGTTTGTGTCAGCCTGGATTCTTATACACCGAGAGGTGATGGCGGTGTAAATATTTTGATGTACTGTATAGGCAGTCGAAGCTGTGGAGCAGCGTGTGGTAGGTCAGTCTTGGTGTGTAGTAGATCAAGATAGCAGTGATTATGTGTGTGTTGGGGGGCACAGTAAACCTGGGTCAGTAAGTAAACAAGAGGGTGGCTAGACTTTTGAGTCTAGTCCAAGATGAGCACAGGAAGAGACCATTACGGGAAAAAAAACACTCAGCGGACTGGCCAGGTAGAGAAGATGACCCATGGACAGATAGACAAGATCCGCTATAGACAGGTAGAGAAGATGAGCCATGGACAGGTAGAGAAGATGAGTCATGGACAGGTAGAAAAGATGAGCCATGGACAGGTAGAAAAGATGAGCCATGGACAGTTAGAAAAGATGAGGTATGGACAGGTAGAGAAGATGAGCCATGGACAGGTAGAGAAGATGAGCCATGGACAGGTAGAGAAGATGAGCCATGGACAGGTAGAGAAGATGAGCCATGGACAGGTAGAGAAGATGAGCCATGGACAGGTAGAGAAGATGAGCCATGGACAGGTAGAAAAGATGAGTTCAATAAGAAGGTGATAGCCTATTGCAAAAACCCATTGGAAGAATTTACATCACGCGTCACACGGTTCCCTTCATGCTGATTGGTGCAGTGGACCAGTGTTAGATTAGATGTCAGTTTACACTGATGAAATGGTTTACTATTCAATATCCAAAAATGTATTAGCAAGAGTAAAGTTCTTAACACTACATAAAAAGTGAGTTTTTCAGAGATGTATTTTGATTTATTTGTGTCTTATTATAGTAATTTATAATAAATGAAATCGCTTGGTCTAACTAAATAATTCACATTACAATACTTTACTGCACAAAATTAAACATTTGTTAAAGAAACAATTTGTTCAACATTATGTATGACGAATGAGAACAATTTAAAAGTTTGCTTTTCAACCGAAATAAATACATTTGCGTTTTAAAATACCCATTTTTCAGCTACCTCGAAAGAACACGTTAATTTGACTGGTTGTCCCTCCGTGTTATTGGAGGAGTCAGGTGCTTTGCCATTGTGGTGGTCTAATGTAAGCACTGGGACATCTGTTTTTGCTACGTTGGACAAGTAAACAAATGTTAATGTACAGCGCCATTGACATCATTTTCTCTAAATATTTAAAATGTTTCGTTTGAGATTCATTATCTTTGTCACAAAAGGACTGCATTTTAAATGTATTTTGGACTTAATTGACTTTTATAAATACTGACTTCAAACATTAAAATAAAGGTTTGCACATGGCTGGTGTATACACATTTTTTTATATAGTTTTGGAAAACTAGGATAAGTAGTTTCACGTGTGTCATATACATATAGAAGTCTTACTCAAAATGTAGTTCAATGAAAAAAGATGCTGATTATTACCAAAAATAAAATAAATTTACATTACAATTTAGTTCTCACCAAACAAATGTTAGCACAAAAATATATTTATATTTATAATACGGACTACCCGACATGCCAACGAAGGTTTTTCGAAGCGTGAACAGGCCACACACAGCGGTCCATGTGAACAGGCCACACACAGCGGCGGTCCATGTGAGCAGGCCACACAGAGCGGTTCATGTGAGCAGGCCACACACAGCGGTCCATGTGAACAGGCCACACACAGCGGTCCATGTGAGCAGGCCCCACACAATGTGAGCAGGCCACACACAGCGGTTCATGTGAGCAGGCCACACACAGCTGACCATGTGAGCAGGCCACACACAGCTGACCATGTGAGCAGGCCACACACACAGCTGACCATGTGAGCAGGCCACACACAGCTGACCATGTGAGCAGGCCACACACACAGCTGACCATGTGAGCAGGCCACACACAGATGACCATGTGAGCAGGCCACACACATAGAGGACCATGTGAACAGGCCACACACAGCTGACCATGTGAGCAGGCCACACACACAGCTGACCATGTGAGCAGGCCACACACAGCTGACCATGTGAGCAGGCCACACACACAGCTGACCATGTGAGCAGGCCACACACACAGCTGACCATGTGAGCAGGCCACACACAGCTGACCATGTGAGCAGGCCACACACACAGCTGTGCATGTGAGCACCATGGATTTTCAAAATGACGTCCACTTGTAGCGATTGATCCGCCCACACAATAGGGGTGTTTCAAATTATATTTATGTAGCTTATTTAATACATAGAAACACATTTAGAGCCCCCGGCCAAAAGGGAATAATTTAAAATGGTTCTACTGAGACAGAAACCTACTTATTATGTCACACCCAAATTGATATGTCGCTATTTGTAGTTTATTAAAATTTAATCCATCAATGCTTTAGCTCTTTTTGATATTATATTGATATAGATGATATAAGAAAAAAAGAAGTAAGGGCAGCGGGCCCGAAACAGAATGTTTTAAAATAGTTGTACTAAGTTAGAAACCTTTGCGGGCAGTCGCATATCAATTCACCAAAGTTTTATCGCATACGGAAATTATATTTAAAAAGCTCATATCATAAAAAAGTATTTTAGGGCCCATGCTCCATAATGAATCTTGCAAAATGTTTGTACAAATTCAGAAACCTACTAAATTATGTCGTACACAAACGGAAATATCGCTGTATGTATTTGATTTAATTCTATCCACTCATGAATTAGGTCTATTCAAAAATATATTTTTATTACTCCTATAATAAAAAAAAAAAATTAGTGCCTCCGACACCAAACAGAATATTGTTAAATGGTTAAACTAATTTAGAAACCTACCTATTATGTCACACAGAAATTGAAATGTCGCTTTTTGTATTTGATTAAAATTTAATCCACCAATGATTTTGTTCTTTTTGAAATTATATTTATGTGGCTCAAATATGAAAAAAGGAGGTAATGGCCGCCAGCCCGAAATGGAATGTTTTAAAATCGTTGTACTAATTTAGAAGCCTTTTCGGGTGGGCGCATATCAATTTACCAAAGTTTTATTGAAATCGGATGAATGGTATAGGAACGCATACTGAAATTATATATTAATATAGCTAATACAAGGGTGAAATCGAATTTAGGGCCAACGGAATAATTCAAAAGTATTGTCATGACGCAGAAAACTGCGCTGGCTTGTGGACAACAACTCACCACAGTTTTATCGCAATCGCATGAGTGGTGTAGTAGCGCATACGGGGCATACTTACATACATACATACATACATACATACATACATACATACATACATACATACATACATACATACATACATACATACATACATACATACAATCATACATACATACATACATACATATATACATACTTACATACTTACATACTTACATACAGACATAAGTTTATATATATATATTAGGCTTATGTATATATTATGTTATGTTCAAAAAGCACAGTTCGGCAAGTTCCCTAATTTGTCGACACATTGAAAACTTGGCCGAGAGTTGTGAATCATTTCCTGTTTGTACATAAAATGACAAGACTTTTGACCAATCACTGCGCTAAATTTCTGGAATCCTCCTGCCAAAATTCGACGTGCTGACTTGAGACTGTCCAGTAGGCGGCACATCTCCCACGTACTTAAATGTAGTTTTCTCATTGCGATTTAAAAAAAGAAACAGTGGAATGACCAGACCTGCTGCTTTAGAGTGGCAATGAAAAAGGCATTTGCACATTGTGTGAAATAGGGCGTAGTTCAGCCTAATTATCTTGTGGCGAAATCTCAAAATAGAGAACATTCCGGACTTTGGCTTTTTTCCGAATTTGAACTGTCATTACTCAGTGTGTGGTCTACTTCTGATTTTGTCCATATGATACTATCGGATACAATTTCAGCAATACATAAATCGGTGGTCAGCATTGAAAAACTTTAGTCCAAACCACTAAATTCGGAGTAAATTTGTCGACTTAATTTTGATTGTTCAAAAAAAAAATTACAATATTTCTATCCCTGTAATGCTTTCTATAACTCTGTCATAAGCTATTTCTCTCTCAAACTAACTTTTCTTTCATAATTTTATCGACCTAATCCTTTAAAAATAATGAAAGAAAATTAGTTGAATTGAGAGTTTTATAACTATGATCTATTAACCCCTGACAGTTCTGAAAAAAAAATTGAGCATCTAGGGACTTTAGGCATACCAGATGGCAATTGTGACAACTGAATCAAATGCGAGAATCTACATATGATTTAAGGTATTCAGAATGCCTGGGAAAAAAAAGCGATTTTAACAAGGACTAGTAGAAATACATAATTCCGAAGACACCTTGTTCAAACTCTGTATCTCTGAACAGGATGTTTTTTCTTGCAAAAAATTGACATGAAGAAAACAACCTCACCTTTTGACGTCAGATTCTGAGAACGGCCTGCTACTGAAACTCCACCTGCTGGTCGAAAGCTGGCATGACAGCTGTATAACCCTGTGTCAGCACATTGAGCATCTGGCACATAGAGTGTCAGTTTGATTGATGCCCTGTTGTTTTCTGGATCAACGGAGCCTCTACCATCAGATGCTTCGATTACCCATTGCCTACCATCTGGAATAATCTGAATAAAACAACAGAATCATAAAGACATGAACATCTAGGTTCTATAACAAAATATTTTTAAAAAAACATCATCAATATGTTTTACGACTTAGAGGTTTGTTATGAATTTTACTTCTAAAAATCTAATAAATTCAACTACTAAGTAACAAGAATAGAGGGAATAATTATGAAGCAGTGAATGAAACATAAGAGCCAGACATTGAGAAAAAATAAAGATAAATATATCTTTATAAACAAATATAAACAGATAAATGTAATTGCAAATGCAATGAGAATTTTGTTTATCAAAAAAAAATATTTTTTTTTAAAATTAAGAAATTAAAAAATCAAACATTAAAAATACATCAAAGATTATTTAAAGTAACGTAATATTGTTAAACAACTTATTTGAAACTAATTTCTGAAAAATAAATATACGATCGACGTTCAAATATAATTTTACAATGACTTGGAAGAAAATGAGATTCAAGTTTTGAGAGCTTCTTGAAATTACATAAACCCTTCCTTAACTTGGATGAATTGTAATGAACGATCTAAAGGTTATGGTGCATAGACTTTGAACGATGAGTTCATGCATAATATATTACTTTTGTGAGATTTTCTGAAAGACCCGTTGAATAGACAGCAATGTTCGTAGGCTCTTTCCTTGCAGGCACGGTTCTCTCAATGGATAAATATAATACATTTATTACAGCTGCTGGAACATTGCCAATCCGGCTGACGTCACATGTTAGTCTGAAGGTCTCCCCATCTCCAATCTCTGACTCGTCAAATAGTTGACCTTGACCTGGAACAGATTAAAAAAAAAACAATTATCGCTCGTTTCACAGTTTTTGAAATTAAATTGGGACATGCAGAACTGAAAAAGAAATTGCCACAGACGTCTTTCTTTATTTATGCATTAATCTATTTTGAAAATATTAGATTGTTTTCGCTTATTTATGATTTAATAAGATCAACTGATTCTGAAGGTAAAATGTGATATATATATATTATATATGTTTGTTTGCTTTGACGAATGAATTTGTTTCATATTAATTAAAGGTGACACGCACACAAAAAACCGAACACATTTAAATAACATTAAAAAGCACAAAACAACAAAATAAAAAAGGCAATTCAAAACACTAACACTAAACAAATAATAAGCAACTCAAATCGTTGCAAGGGCCAATTCCAAATATAACAAGACGTGTAAGACTTGTCGGCCTAGAAAAAATATTATAGTTATACTAATACTTTTATAAAATATATACAGAATAAATACATGTATTTTATTGAAGGTCTATGGCTACGCATGTACACTATAATTCAATTGGCATTTTAAATGTGTTAAAATATTTACATAAAATACCCAGTCATTCTTAGGATGATAATTTAGGGTTCATTTGATTAAAAAATAGGCTTCTACTACGTCCAATCATTTCAAAATATTGAAATTGTTAGAGTAGGTAAGTAAGAGTGTTAGAAATGTCTAAATCGCCTTAAAGGCTCATGGCTACTCATGGCTACATTGTACATGCCGACCACGGCCCCTGTGGCTGGTGATTAGATAGGCTAATTTAAAACCTGCTCGTTGAATACAATTTGTAATCGTTTATGTACAACTGGTGCGGACAGGCCTAACTCTTAAGACAACCGTAGTGTTCATCTTTCCGTGAAAGGAGAGTTATTTTAATATAGCAATACAAGAAAACGCCTAAAAAAAATGTGTGTTTATTTTTGAATGCATGCGTTGAGTTTGAAAGAAAAGTTTCTAAGTTCATAATTAATGTTAATATCTTTATTCTTATTTTGAATTTCCTTCTATATATCGTTAAATACAGTTTATGATTTTTTAAAAACGTTATAATATTAATATTGTCCGCTTTAAATTCGTAAAAAATAAGAAGTATCATTGAATGTCATATCTTAAATATCTGACTTGGATGATGTTAGTGTGTTGTTTTTTGTTATACCACGTCTTTGTGGACTTCAAGAAACCACTCGACAGGGTTATGCATGCTGCTTTATGGGCCACCATGAGGCACTACAACATCAACACTAACCTAACCAGAATGATATGCAACCACTATGACAAGGCCACAAGTGCAGTCTTCCTCAACAACAACATCGCAGAATGGTTCAAGACCACGGTCGGAGTCCGACAAGGCTGCCTGCTCTCCCCCACCCTGTTCAACATCTTCCGAGAGAGAATTATTTCAGATGCTCTGGAAGCGCATGAAGGGACAGTCAGCATTGGTGGCAGAACAATCACCAACCTACGCTTTGCGGACGACATAGACGGACTGGTTGGGAACGAAGAAGAGCTAGCCGACCTGGTAAAGCGTCTCGATAAGACCTCGTCGTCCTACGGCATGCTAATCAGTGCCGAAAAACAAAACTGAGAACAAATAACACCACAGACATCACCACTGAAATTAAGGTCGGGGAGGAAAGACTAGAGACTGTAGACCGCTTCAAACACCTAGGAGCAAAAGTTTCTAAAGAAGGCTTCAAGCCCGAACTGATGTTCAGGATTGCGCAGACTACAACAGCACTAAAGAGGCTCAAGAAAATATGGGATAACAAAATATAGCCCCCTGCACCAAAATCAGGCTGATGAGCTCATTAGTCCCCTCCATTTTCCTGTATGCTGCGAATCCTGGACATTTACAGCCGATCTTCAAAAGAAAATAAGGGCGATGGAGATGAGATTCTTCAGAAGCATTTTTGGCATCTGCTATAGGGACCATTTCTAAAATGATACAGTGAAAGAAAGGGTTCGCCAGGCAATTGGGGAGTACGATGACCTACTGGTGACTGTGAAAAAACGCAAACCACAATGGTATGGCCACGTAACAAGGAAACAAGGGCTTGCCAAGGAAATATTGCAGGGCACAACAAGAGGGCTGAGAAGAAGAGGAAGACAAAGAAAAAGATGGGAGGATAACATCAAAGAGTGGACAGGACTAACACTGGGCGATTCAGTGCGTAATGCAGAAGACAGAGACGAATGGAGGAGGATAGTTCACATGTCATCTGTGGCGCCCCAACTCTTCAAGGACTAAGGGACATGATGATGATGATAATGATAAGTAATTTAAACAATCAATCTGCACTAAAACTTACCAACCATGAATAGACCAGCAGTTAAAATGGTTCCCAGAAAGTGCATGACGTCACATATAATGGACTCAGCAAGTCGTGTATATTGTTACCCTGAAACTAAAATAAAACAACAACAACCACATAATATATATCTCTGTTCTTTACTATACCTAAATATTGGATATTGCTTTAAGCCTTTGGTTTATCTTTTTGAAACATTTCGTATTACAGTGGATCTACAATTTATTTTTAAAATTAATCAATATTAATTTTACCAATCGATGTTAATTTTTATACATTAACAGTTATTTATTAAGGATTGTTTAGTGTATATAGTATATTATAATCCTTTCTTATTCTTGATATGCCAATGAACAAACTTTAAACAGATGTTAAGGAGTTCCTGTCCACCATTTTAATAATGCCGTCTTCATGTTAAAAAGAATCTAGCATATAAACAGAAACAATCCAAAAATTGTGATTCTTCCATAAATTATGAAATAATGGCGGGGCAGACGAATCTAGCGGTGATAGACAGACAACGTATTATGATAAATTATCAATAAACGAAAACGTGAAATGTTATGCACTTGAAAGAAAAAAATATCAGCGAAACAAAAAATTACGTATAAAAATTAGAATTTCAAATACAAACAAACAAAAACAATGAATAGTTCATTAATAAAAAAAGGTTTTAGTTTTGAGAACTTAAATTAACCTATTCCAGCGCTACTATGTGATCCTGAATATAGGGACATTGTAAGCTACTGATTCGATTGCTGCTCTGCTTCACTGAGTCTTGTCTTAAGTTGTGTTTATGATTCTCGTTCAATTGCATTCTATATTTTACGGATCTAGATTAGCAATTTTTTTTCACCCATTTTAATGCCAATGATACTTACTCTCTCATTCGTCACTAATTCTAGTTCTGCTCCTTACTCTAGGGCTGCTATATTGTGTTGATTCTGGTACTACTGTGTACCACTGAATCTAGAGCTACAGTGTAATATTTGCTTGTAGGGAATTGTTGGATTTATCGCATTAGCTACGTATTAGAAAATAAGCTTCAAGTTATGTACATGTCATCCACAGCGTTTTCGCAGGAATGGTTATTATTTATACTTAAGGGCCCCCCCCCCTTTTTAGATAGCTTCTTCCGTTTGTTAGATAATGTGTGGTCACATCACTTATATCAAATTTGATTCCCTTTTCTGTTTTCCAATTCAGCTGAATCTGTGCACACTTACACATAGGACCGACTAGAGAATAATAATTAAGTACTGGAACTCGACTAAAATGAGTCCCCCCTTATCTTAATATGGTCACATTCATCGATGATTTCATAATTATTCATTAGATTCTAACATACTTGCAAATATATATTAGAAAAAGGAAGGGTCCTTCTGGAAAAGAGGATACAAAGAAAAGTAAACACTAGTATACAAACTATAATGAAACAAATACATAACAATGAATTTAATAATAGATTGATTAAAGTCTATTAACAGTTATTCGAGTTGAGATGTAACGGTATTCAAAGGTGCTTTCTTATACATACCCCTGACAAATTTGCGCATTACATCAGCAAAATCAATCGCAAGATTAGACTCACTACTGCGTTTACCAAATGTAGCCACCATCCCCGTAAAATAATAGATCTTAGATACTTTTTTAAAAATCCAGTTTAGTATGCTGAATGAGCGCTCTGCTGTGGTGACAGTGGCAGGAATTAGGATAAGGAGACAGACACTTTTTGGGGGGAAGCATTAGATACTTTTCAGGCTGTTCCGAAGATTTTTCAGTTCTTAAAATTACCTATTAAGTTTGAAACCTTGACTTCCAACGTTAGAATTCTTGATTGAATAACTTTGTTACAGATATCTACTGTAGCTAATTCTCTGTACCATAAGACAGACATTATCACAAAATTAAGGAATGTGGCTTACGACAAAGCTCCATTTATCTCTCGTCCTGGTTTGACAGGTTCAGCGAGGCAGTGGCTTTCTAATGCTAAATTAATGTCTGGGAGATAGGCTTCAAAGAGCTACTTTCAACATGGTCTGACCATTGGTGTGTTAGAAATGCTGTGAAGTGAGCAGCCAATACACTGCTGCAAGATTCAACCCGGTCTGACCATTGTGTGTGTTACAAACGTCGTGAAGTGAGCAGCCAATACACTACTGCAATATTCAACCCGGTCTGACCATTGTGTGTGTTACAAACGTCGTGAAGTGAGCAGCCAATACACTACTGCAAGATTCAACCCGCTCTGACCATTGTGTGTGTTACAAACGTCGTGAAGTGAGCAGCCAATACACTACTGCAAGATTCAACCCGCTCTGACCATTGGTGTGTTAGAAATGCCGTGAAGTGAGCAGCCAATACACTGCTGCAAGATTCAACCCGGTCTGACCATTGTGTGTGTTAGAAATGCAGTGAAATGAGCAGCCAATACACTACTGAAAGATTCAACCCGGTCTGACCATTGGTGTGTTAGAAATGCCATGAAGTGAGCAGCCAATACACTGCTGCAAGATTCAACCCGGTCTGACCATTGTGTGTGTTACAAACGTCGTGAAAATAGCAGCCAATACACTACTGCAAGATTGAACCCGGTCTGACCATTGGTGTGTTAGAAATGCAGTGAAGTGAGCAGCCAATACACTACTGCAAGATTGAACCCGGTTTGACAATGGTGTGTTACAAACGTCGTGAAGTGAGCAGCCAATACACTACTGCAAGATTCAACCCAGTCTGACCATTGTGTGTGTTACAAACGTCGTGAAGTGAGCAGCCGATACACTGCTGCAAGATTCAATCCGGTCGGACCAATGGAGTGTTAGAAATGCTGTGAAGTGAGCAGCCAATACACTTCTGCAAGATTTATCATCGCTGTTGACTAGTTGTAAATAGTTTCTACCGTTCTAAAATATGTTATCCTTTTAGGAATGCATTCTATGACTTCATTTCCACACACATTAAGTGTGTGGCAGCATTTCCGCACAAATTAAATGCTTGGCATCCGCATGGTGCGAATACATTTTTTCCTCATTGTTCAAGGATTATTCTTGCTTATGCACCTTAATAGTTTTCTTTCAAGTTCTCTGTATTACCAGATGCCTGATTACGACAATTTGAAAGTGGAATATCGGGTACTTTCAATGTTTCTACTCAAAAATTGTGATATGTCTATGTCGTATCCTGTTTTATGACTTGTGTGGACAAACTGTAAAAGTCTTTATACAATTTCACTCTATTTGTTTCTATGGTATTACATAACGCAAAAAAATATTTTTAAAAAATTGTGTACAAAAAAAGGATGACTCTGGTGCTGAGTCAACAGCAAATGACATGACTGCTTTCTTTTTAGACCAAACTATTTTCCTTTATGATTGTGGTACATTCAGCAGTTAACTCGTTTTGGAAAACGGCTCTGAGATAAAATACTTGAAGTCGATCTCCCCCTTTTTGTCACTTTTAAACTTGCAACACATTTTCTAATAGGAATGGATCCCAATGAGACAAAACTTGGGAGTCCCAGAAATCCCCCAAGCCCGTTCACCAAAGAAGAGTAAAAAATAAATTATTCGTCGGTGCTGGTTGGTCGAATGGTCTAAATCTCAAGTTGGTGGTCTGGAGTTCAATTCAAGCCAAAAGTACAGTCAAGCAAAAAACATCACCAGCACCCATTGGATGGCAACACATCTAAGGGAAGGAAACTGAATTCAAAACCCGAAGATGGAGTCCCAGAGGCAGAAAACATTGGTACAATGAAACATTCCGACAGCTTAAGTGACGCCACTGGTGCAAAGCTGTACCGTCCACATGGGTTACCCAGCGTGAAGATAAGCGATTTGCTGTTGGGAACCAACTTAGGTCTTTTGGATTTCGTCAAATGAAGTGACGGAAGGACGCCAGCAGCAAACATTATTTATTGTTTTAATTTTTTTACATTTCGACAAGCCAATCTCGGTAGTTTTTCACCGTTTTTCACCGCTTTTCACCTTTTTCACCGTTCTTCACCGTTTTTCACCGCTTTTCACCTTTTTCACCGTTCTTCACCGTTTTTCACCGCTTTTCACCTTTTTCACCGTTCTTCACCGTTTTTCAACGTTTTTCACCTTTTTCACCGTTCTTCACCGTTTTTCACCGTTTTTCACCGTTTTTCACCGTTTAAACTGCGAAATGTTGGACTACTTTGGGGACAAACCTGGTCATCTTAATCTTTTAGACATGTTTTAGGACAGCCTGTATGATATTTTATAAGACGGCTTTACTATAGAAAGTATAGACTACAATATGAACTTTATAGACTTAAGTATGAAATATAGATCCAATGTTGTCTTTCTTTTTAACCATTTGTTTTGCACGCACACAAAAAAAAAAAATCACTTCGTAGGCCCACTTTGGGCTTCACGGGTCTCGGAACAATGCCGTGTGCACCCTTCTCTGCCCAGGCCTGCTTACACCCCCCCCCCGATGAAAATACAACACTTTATGATACAAAGTACCGGCCACTAAATGTAATTATCACACGCTCCTTAAACCATTCTAGCAGATACGTTTCTGTTTATACATCTTCCAAGGCTTAAAATCAAAAAAAAAAAAATCACTTCGTAGGCCCCCTTTGGGCTTCACGGGTCTCGGAACAATGCCGGGTGCCCCCTTCTCTGCCCAGGCCTGCTTACACCCCCCCCCCCGATGAAAATACAACACTTTATGATACACAGTGACAGCCACTAAATGTAATTATCACACGCTTCTTAAATCATTCTAGCAGATACGTGTCTGTGTATACATCTTCCAAGGCTTAAAATCACAAAACGAAAGAATATAAAAAATTCGTTTTAAAAAATCCGCTTTTAAAGATATAAATGTCCATCCCAACTAGTCGTTACAGAAATTTGACTAAAAAAAAAACCAGGGGACGCACATAAAGTCATTGTTCTCCGCAAATTGCAAAGACAGACATGCACACAGTTCTTTTGCTACTTTCATTCCACGTGTCAAGATCACGATTGATGTGAGCGAGTGTTCAACATACATGTAATGCAGTTGTGAGAAGCCACGGTGGTTCCATAATCAAAATGAATAATTATCAATAACTATTAACTAAAGCTACCAGATGGCGTTGATTTCATTAAATAAAACGGTCTTCTTATAACTACTATAAGTGCTTTTGGTGCGTACTATTTTATTTTGTTTCACGCAGATGGTCTCAATTTAAACATGGTGTAATAAATCTAATAATAATGATCATAATAATTAGTTGTCTTATGTAGATTTTAAATCTACCGGTGTAAAAAATGGAAAAAAGGGGGGAGGGAAGACTTATTGGGATTCTCATAGTTCTGTGATCCACCCTTAAACAGCTATGTTCAATGCCTCCTAAAGTTGACCTACTTAACCTCGCCATCATTAAATTGTCCCACTCTATCATCCTAAATTTTACTGACTTACCTCGTTCTACTATTAAACTGACCCACTCTATCTTAGGTAAACATTACCCATAAAACCCACACAACCATTAAACTGACCCACCCTATCTCAGGTAAACATTATTCACTTAACCCACTCAACCATTAAACTGACCCACTCTATCTCACGTAAACATTAGCCACTGAAAAAATCCATTTACAATCCCCCCCCAAACCCGGTTACCCACCCCCACCCAACTTTCTGCAACTTTCTTTTAAATTGTTGGATGAATAAACAAACAATCAACCAACAATGACAATATATATTCTTATACACCGTTGACGTCTAGCCTAGCCCGGAGCTGCACATCGTAGCTCTAGAGCAAGGGTCTTATTTCAAGAGTTGGAGGCTGGAGCTGCACATCGTAGCTCTAGAGCAAGGGTCTTATTTCAAGAGTTGGAGGCTGGAGCTGCACATCGTAGCTCTAGAGCAAGGGTCTTATTTCAAGAGTTGGAGGCTGGAGCTGCACATCGTAGCTCTAGAGCAAGGGTCTTATTTCAAGAGTTGGAGGCTGGAGCTGCACATCGTAGCTCTAGCGCAAGGGTCTTATTTCAAGAGTTGGAGGCTGGAGCTGCACATCGTAGCTCTAGAGCAAGGGTCTTATTTCAAGAGTTGGAAGCTGGAGCTGGCTAAAATTCGCTTCATTCCGTTCAAGATTTCTTAGTTGAAGATATGTGGATGGCTGTCGTAATCTCACTTACTCATGGGAACATCTTTTTTAAATAAACCAATAAGTTGAACTAAAATACGTAAATAAGAAGACGTATATTTTTTCCTCTCTGTATCTTGGAGCTGTCGTGGCAGACTCACTGTAGGAGCTGTCGTGGCAGACTCACTGTAGGAGCTGTCGTGGCAGACTCACCGTAGGAGCTGTCGTGGCAGACTCACTGTAGGAGCTGTCGTGGCAGACTCACTGTAGGAGCTGTCGTGGCAGACTCACTATAGGAGCACTCGTGGAAGACTCACACTACGAGCTGTCGTGGCACACTCATCGTGGCAGACTAACCGTAGGAGCTGTCGTGGCAGACTCACTGTAGGAGCTGTCGTGGCAGACTCACTGTAGGAGCTGTCGTGGCAGACTCACTATAGGAGCTGTCGTGGCAGACTCACTGTAGGAGCTGTCGTGGCAGACTCACCGTAGGAGCTGTCGTGGCAGACTCACTGTAGGAGCTGTCGTGGCAGACTCACTGTAGGAGCAAAATCAGAGAGAGCGCACCGCTCACACCCAAGAAAGCGCGCGGCAAAGAAAAGCAGATTCGACTCTAATCCACGAAGGACTCCAAAAACAACGCTGGTCATACTCGGGCTGAAAACTTTGCCGACACAGATATGCCTGGCACGTTACTTGCGTACTCACCGCTGTCTACAGTCTTGGTCAACTTTGCATGCCCAGGACCAACGACACTTGATTTTCACAATGTTTATTTTTGTTTGTAAAAATAATTTCAATTAAACCTGAATGACGTTGAATACAATAATAATTAACAATTTCACGTTCAGTGGAGTAAGCGTTTTATTACTCTATGAAAAATATCTGGTTAAAAACTGATTTATTTCCTGTAAGACAGCATGTGCTGGTCAATCAATATATTAAATTCAGTTTTAATCCAAATGGATTCTCCTTTACTTTTAAGAATTCTTGATTTACACCTTTAACCAAGTGGCCAGGTCATTTTTTTTCTTTATCCACTTGACACTAGACAAATCTGGACCACAGTGACATTGCTACCACCACTAGGATCATGTTCCTGACAAACCAGTGTGTGTCCCTGATACCCAACGCCGTTCCTGGATTGTCTAGAATATAAAAAGATGTATAACTTTTAGTATTAGATAAGATAAATGCTGAATGAAAAATGTATTTGTCCTAGACAACCTAAAGAAAAAGCTTTGCGCGTGTCAAGTTGATCGGGAAATTTTAAGATTGTATTGGGATACTGGAATGGTTAGGTTCCCAAATTTATCTCTACTACTGCTAAATGATTACATGCACCGGTCTAACGGGTCTATTTACTCAAGTTAACATAACTTGTTTATTTCATTCTCACAAGAAAGTATTTTATTCGGATGACAAAAAAGTGTTGCACACACATCTCTTTAGTTAATAAACGTGTTCAATAAAGAAACTCTTTTCACGATTTTTAAAGCTACAGCCAAATTAGGATGAAAAATTCAATTGTGTCGTGAAATAAATATCCTAAAATACAAGGACACCATGGAGCGTTAGTTATGGTCTGCGTGTCGCCTTGTTATGCTTTTTTTTAATTGTTGGGTTATCGTACAAAATATATTAGCATACCTTAACTTGAACATAATATACACATTTATAGGGAATGAGTAATTCGTAAAAAATAATTATCTCATTTGTAGCAGTACTGTAATATAATTGGTACATAATTCTAATTATGGAGTAACTCTTCTATTCTTGGATGTAGGTGCGAAATTTCTAAATATTTAGAACATGCTAAGCGTGTCTGAAATAAGCTACATTATGTTCACCATGCTTTGAGCTTAAATAGTGAACATTTCAAGGATCAACGTTTCCATTATTACAGCGGCTGAGACAGGAAAATGAACGCTTACATAATGTGAATTTTCAAAGATACACTGTGTCCAATGACGTCAAACAGTGATGCGTCCTGGTACGAACACTTGTCAGCACCATGTTCTTCGCCACGCTGTCTGATGATTTCAGAGAGGGAGAAATTGGAATCAATACACCTTAAGAAATGATCGTAACGCCAGGAGGCTGCCTACGCGCTAAATCCAATGTCCGGACAGACATCCTCGGGGACTTTCTGTATGCCGACTGCTGTGTCCTAAAGGCTGAATCAGAAGTCGATGTGCACCGCAGTGCTGCAAACTTCTAGAGTGCATGCACAAACTTCGGTTTATCATTAAAAAACTAGCAAAACAGAAAAAAAAAGAATGAGATACTGTGCCTACCAGCTCCTCGTGCCCAAGATCCAAGTCAACGGCAAAAGGCTTTAAAGTGGTAAACAACATTCTATTACCTTGGAAAAAAACTGTCCCAAATCGAAGCTATAGAATGAAACTATGAACTGAAAAGCCAGGAAATATTTTAGAAAAATTTCCAAGAATATTTTAGCATGATGAGGCATCAGGACCCAAACAAAAATAAACGTTTACAAGGCAGCGTGCTCCCAAGGCAACTATCTGCACGTGAAACATGGAGAGTGTAAGGCAGCGTGCTCCCAAGGCAACTATCTGCACTTGAAACATGGAGAGTGTATCAAAACGCTATGCTAGGAAACCTAATCAAATTTACATCACGATCCAACGAAATCCTTAAAATCAAATGACAGCCAAAGTTACCGAACAGGGAGGTGCTCACAAATCCAGGTCTCCCCATCATAGACACCTTATTATTGTGGTGCCAGCTTCGCACCGTGAGACATGATGGGAGAAGGTCAGACGACCGCTTGCGCAGAAAAAAAAACGAAAAAAAACCCCCAACTAAATGGCGAACTCAATCATGGCCACAGCGGTTTGCTGGGGGACACATGAAACGTTTGAAAGACACACCGAAATTATCATTAAAAGCGTCTCCTGTGGACCCAGATACGTGGGAACCGTTCCCGGGAAGTGGAGACTAGTGGCGCTCCACCCTACACCAAGGTTCTCAATACAAAATAAGAAGAACATAGCAGCTATGGGCTCAATACAAGAGAAGGCTATCGGAGCAGCTGTTGGGCTCAATACAAGAAAAGGCTAATAGAGCAGCTGTTGGGCTCAATACAAGATAAGGCTAACAGAGCAGTTGTTGCGCTCAATACAACATAAGGCTAACAGAACAGCTGCTGAGAGCACAAAAGAAAGGCATAAAAACGCCCGAGTTAACTCTGCACCTGGAGACGTCTCATCCATTCCTTGCACCTTCTGCACAAGAACATGATCAGCCTTCTGCGCACCCACTCCAAGTATCAGCCCAAGCATCAATCCAATATTTTAAATGGTCACAATTGATTTTCGATGTAGGAACTAACATTGAAACGGTTTTCAATATTCATTATTTTCAAAAAGTAGATAAAGTACAAAATTATAAACTGAAACTAAACCAAAAAAAACAACAACAACAAAAACCAACACCTTATTAAAAAAAAGAGGAATTTTTTTTACCTACTTTTTGGTATGACAACAATTTTGAAGGTCTTTCGGCTGATTTCACCATCGGTATCTCTTGCCACACAAATGTACATCATATCAACAGCCAGTACCTTGAAGGTCAGGGTTGATGTATATTTACCACGTTCACAAGGGTTAGTAATGGGACTCGGAGTCACCATTTGAACATCATGGTTTGACTCATGGGGCACAAAGTTGGTTCCTCTAATAGGACCGATCATCCAGGTTAACACAAGACCTCCAGGGCCCTACAATAAGATTCAAATAAACGAATATAGCAGATTATTGTATTAAATAGATCATTGATAAACTTATTGGTCTAAACAAAACACTTTATATTTATATATTACACTTTTAGAAAAGAAAGAGACCAACAAAAAAAAAGTTTTATAACGCTAATGGCTGGCCAGCTCTTTTATTTGTTGACACGGAACTTCCCTTATTTTTTTTCTTCAAAAAAATGTTATGTAAAAATAACGAATGAAAATTAAAATATTGTTTAGTATGTGGCGAGAAAAGCTTAGTTTGCCTTCAATACACAACAATTTCATGCTAAACTCTGAGTCGGATACCTAGCCATTTCATGTTAAACTCTGAGTTAGATACATAGCAATTTCATATTGAACTCTGAGTCAGATACATAGCCTTTTCATGTTAAACTCTGAGTTAGATACATAGCAATTTCATATTGAACTCTGAGTTAGATACATAGCAATTTCATGTTGAACTCTGAGTCAGATACATAACAATTTCATGTTAAACTCTGAGTTAGATACATAGCAATTTCATGTTGAACTCTGAGTCAGATACATAACAATTTCATGTTAAACTCTGAGTTAGATACATAGCAATTTCATGTTGAACTCTCAGTCAGATACATAGACATTTTATGATTAAAAACTGAGCCGGATTCATAGCAATGTCATCAAATGAATTAATTATGTACTGCTCTCTTCGATAAAGATGTTTTCTACCTTGATCTTGGCGTAGTAATTTAAGTTCTTTCACCCTCTTTGTGATTTGTATCACCAACCCTATTTAAAAAAAAACAACAAAAAATCCACGCACTTTGAAAATAACAAGATTTTCGACAGAATAATATTATTTAAACGCGATTTGCTCTGCCAGTCGATGGACCAACTGAGGAATCGCAGCTCAAGCAATGGTTAAAATATCCGTAAAATAAATACATTTGTAACTTTTGGCGAAGGCTGTTGATATTTTCGACTTTTTCTCTTGTTTGGGATTTCGCTGGATTTTATTCAGAAATTGTAAATGGTAATTAATGTGAATCGTGTAGATCTTGTGTAAGCGTGAATTCTTATACACGTAGACATTCAGGCGGTGTAAATAGTATGATGTACGGTATAGGAAGTCGACGTCGTAGAGCAGCGTGTGGTACTCCAGTCTTGGTAGCGTAGTAGATGAAGATAGCTGTGATTGTTGTGGGGAGGGGGGGAGGTCAGTCAACCAGAGGGCGACAAGACGCTGGACTCCAGTCCGAGATAAGCACAGGAAGAGACCGTAACGGAAAAAAAAAACTTTACGGACAGGACAGGTAGAAAAGATGAACCACGGACGGAGGGATGAGCCACTGACGGGCGGACGGAGGGATGAGCCACTGACGGGCGGACGGAGGGATGAGCCACGGACGGGTGGAAGGAGGGATGAGCCACTGACGGGCGGACGGAGGGGTGAGCCACTGACGGGCTGACGGAGGGATGAGCCACTGACGGACGGAAGAAGGGATGAGCCCCAGACGGGCGGACGGAGGGATGAGCCACTGAAGGGGTGGACGGAGCGATGAGCCAAGGACGGGTGGATGGAGGGATGAGCAACGGACGGGCGGACGGAGCGATGAGGCACGGACAGACAGACCGACCGACAGACAGACACACAGACACCCACACACATACACACACAGAGACACACACACACACACATACAAAACAGACACACACAAACACAGAGAAACACACAGACACACACAGACACACACACAGAAACAGACACACACACTCACAGACACACACACACACACATACAGATACACAGTCAGACAGACAGACGTTCAGATAGATAGATAGATAGATAGATAGATAGATAGATAGATAGATAGATAGATAGATAGATAGATAGATAGATAGATAGATAGATAGATAGATAGATAGATAGATAGATAGATAGATAGATAGATA